>BSBK01003238.1:2635000-3235000 GCA_027943335.1 Chamaecyparis obtusa | reverse complement strand
GCAACTGGATACAAGAGTACTTCCTGTAGCATTAGTATGTTCACCTAAATTTGAAATATAGAACTACTTTTATTACCATGTTTTTTTTAATTGTTTATTTTGGAAACAAAGAATTATCCTATTGAATGGATGAAATGAAGTGGTTTCACATTTATTAGTTTTTCTTAATGATATAAACTTTCCTTGATCTATATGGATATATTGTTCATGTTGTGAGAACTGTCTTCGTGTCTTCAAAATTTAAAATTACTTTCAGTTTTTCTTTATAAGATCTCTCCCAGTAGACATGGAGTTAAAGTACTATGTTTTCTTTTCTATTAATAATGCTCTAACTATTTATTGAAAACTGAATTTGAAACTCCTTATTAATGAAATGTGTTCATCCATTTTGCAAGAAGTAATCAGATTAAATTAAATTAAGTATAGCTTTACAAAGTCTATGGAAAGATTATAGTGAAAATTGAATGTCTATACTTATGTACTTGTTGGTGAACTTGATATGATTAAAGTACCATGAAATCTTGTTGTTTCCTATGTCATTATTGAGAGTTTGTTCATTTAAAATAATTTCTTGGTATATCTATCTATGTGAGTGAGAAATAATTGAGATCTCAACATTATTAAGAAAGGGTTGATGCTTCAAATTTTATATACATGACTAATGTATTTGGTTTATCCATGTTTTGATTATAAGGATTTAAGATATGGTTATTTTTTTTATTACATTACTACAGAAAATAAAAGAGGTGAAAGTCAAATCTTAATGAATAGATATATGAGGTAAAGCTTAGACATATAAATTCATTAGACCTATTTGCGAAGTACCTCTTAATCATTGTTATAGTTTATGCTTCCTGAATGAAATGAATTTGTTATATGTGTATTTGTCTCCGCGTACTATGATGAAATCAAGTTATAAATATCATATGAACTAAAAGAGATATTGGCAGAAATGTATGAGCTTGACATGTTTTTGATAGTTAGGAAAATGATGTTGTTATGTTCCTTTATGTATGTTAAACACACCCATAGAAAACTTGATGTACTATGCATAAAATGTGAATCTTTGCATGATATTTCCCATATGTATGAAATGGAAGTAGTTTTACAAGGTTTGTTTTGGAAGTCCATGGTGTGTTATATTGGAAACTGAATGAGGATGTAACAAGTAGCACATATTCCATTACTCCTTAGTTTTACTTTATTAGATTACTTCTAGCTGGGCTAGGTATCCTTCATGTTAGGAAGGATTCTGGGGAAGTGTTAAAGCTTCATGGTAGGGTGGAAACGCACTCCCACAATATTCTTGCCCTAGCTGAATTTTGTAAACAAGTTTATGAAGCTTCTTTCAGAAAGGAAGTTTTCCTTTACAGTGCTATACACTTCTTAGAATTCAACATGGTAGTATATCTATACTTTGATGTTTACATTTACAATTAGAAATGAAAGTTCATATTTGGAATTATATTTCTCTACGCTCTGCTAGGGTTTTTTACCTTGCATCCATTTTCTATAGTCTTGTCCTTCACACATACCATAGTTATTGTGGGAAATAGCCTAGTATATATGGCTCCAGACACTTTCGACCAAGCAGTTGATGCTGGTGCTCGTGTGGTTTCGGATAACAATGGCACCGCCAAGAAAACATGCCCACAAGTTTGTGCCCAAAGTATTCGACGAGGTATGGCCCAACCTGATATTGTTTTACCCATTAATGAATTCAATGATGCATGCACTTGGCTTTAATCTCATACCCTCATTGGCTATTTTCTGAGTCACAACCCCCCTGAACATGTTCTCAAGGACTAGGTTGTGAAGAACTAGATTCCTCACGAAATCCACCTAGAAGGCATTCAGAGCGTCACCAAAGGCTTTTTTCTTTTTCATTTTTCTAACCCCTCCCATGTGGATGCTATTTTTGCCAAAGGTCCCTAGAACCTCAAGGCCTCATTATTAATCTTCCAACGCTGGTCTCGCAACTTCTCTATCTCTAATGACAAGAAGCTCAAAGTCCCAATGTGGGTCGAGTTCCCTGGTCTTCCCTTACTTTGTTGGCCTTTCATGCATGCCATAGCGCAAAAGCTCGGTAGGGTTTTATGTGTCGAGAATGACCATTTTCTTAATCTGTAGCCTTAAAAGAGGCTCTATGTTGAGTTTAACCTTTCTAGGGATCTCAAAGAATCCATCAAGATTTAGGTTGGTGATACCACCTTCACCCAGAAGGTTCTTTATCTCAACCTTCCCAACACTTGTTATCGATGTCAATATGCGGAGCATAAGATTAAGCACTACCCTTTGACAGTGCCTCATACCAAGACTCCTTCCAAGGATGCTAGTTCTTAGCCAGATAGAAAGAAAGACGAGGGAAAAAAAGATGAATGGATTACTGTCAGTCGCTGTAACAAGCCCCACAAGCAGCTTGTTTCATCTTTCGCCTCCCATCCGCCACCTTCGGATAACACAGTTTCTTTGGAAACCCCTATTTCTCAAGGGAAAGAAGTTTCCAACTCCCAGGCTACCACTCCTCCAACCTGCATGCCTCCGATGGTTGCCTAGGTTATTTCTGCCAACTCTTTCTATGGCTCTCATAGCCCTTCTAGGCATGCTGAGACTAAGTCTAATGGCATGCAGGAAAAATGGTGTAATATCTCTTTAGATTTTTCTGGGCCTGCTTTTGCCCTAGGATATTTATCTAATAGTTTTGATTCCCTTGGGGATCATGGAATGGATGCCACTGTTATTCCATGAAGTACATCTCATGGAATGTTCGTGGGTTGATAGACCTACACAAAAAAAAATTTGTTAGGGATTTGCGTTGGCATTTTTGTCATCTGGATGTTTTATGCCTCTAGGAAGTTAAGATTTTAGGTTTCATGCTTGATGCTGCTTGTAAAGTTATCTGCCCCAAAAGCCTTGCTCTTTGTTCTCAGCATGAGGCTGGCTGAGGCGGAGTTGTTACTCTCCTTTCTCCTCATTGGCATTCCTTTCTGGTTAGCCATGGTTCTGACCCCATGCAAAGAACTGTTTGGGCCACTTTCATTATTGAGAATCATTCCTTTGGCATAGTTAATGTTTATGCTCCCAATGATGCTATTGAGAGATCTCACCTGTGGTGTTGGCTTGTGGATTCTCTGCCACCTGCTACCTGGATTGTTTGTGGGGACTTTAATATGGTGGAGATGGCATCTGACAAGGATGGATTTTTTCCCTTTCGATGGACAACTAGTGAAAGAGAAGCCTGGTATTACATGCGAAATAAATTGGGGCTTTTTGATCCCAATGTGGGTCACCGCCATTATGATAGGGTCTGGCACACTTGATCTAATTATAGGGCCTCCTCTGACATAATTCATAAAAGGCTTGATCATGCTATGATCTCAGCTCAATATTTTTTCTCCTTTTTCGAAAAGCAAGCCTTACCGGTCACTCCTCTTGTTGATGTGACCTTGTCAAACCACTTTCCCATCCAATTTAATATTGTTTGGAAGATAGCTAAGGCTAGGCCTCCCACCATGCAATTTTACTTTAATACTTATGTCCTTCATCATCCTTCTACTGTGGCCCACATTCATCAGGTTTGGAACCTTGAGCCTAGACCCACCCACTTGATAGGATGGATTCAATGGTGGAATGACACCATCAGGCGTACAGCTCATTTTTTGTGCATCTATGGTAGACAATTGGCCAACTATCATCGCAAAGCCTATGATGTCAATACCAAAGCCTTGTGTGTTGCCACCAAAACCTTAGCCCAAGACCCTTTCAATCAGGATCTACAATTCAATCTTGCTAAGTTACACCATCAGAAGTTGGTGGCTAACAACCATGCTACTAGAGGAGCTCAGATCAAAGCTTGGTTACACTGGTTAAAGGTTGGAGACCAAGTTTCGAAAGAATTTTTTACTGCCCTTCATCCTCGGCATACCAGTACAGGCATAACCAGAATCTGAAAAGGGCACACCCTTTTCACAGAGCTTCCTGATGTCTTGCAAGCCTTTGTTTGTCACTATGAATAGGTCTTTGCTACTCAGGGCCACTCTCTAGATAGCAAGAAATCTCTTGCAGAATGCATCGCAGTGGTGCCACAGTGTGTCTCCTCTGCCCAGCGTGTCTTGTGTGATCAATTGCTTTCCTTGTAGGATATTCATGAAGCTGTGATCACCATGGCTAATGATAAAGCCCCTAGTTGTGATGGCTTCCCTTGTGAGTTTTACAAAACCCTCTGGGATGCCATTGGTCCTGATCTCCACCAGGTCTACCTGGAAGCATTTCATACACAATCTCTTGGGGATATCATTAACCAGGGGAATATCAAGTTCATTCCCAAGTTTGGGGATCTAGAGGACATTTGTAACTGGTAGCCCATCACTTTGCTTAATGTCTCCTACAAGATCATTGCCAAAGCGATGGCTCTCAAGATCCGGCACATGCTTCCATAGATTGTCTGGCCTGAACAAAAAGGGTTTATTAAGTCAAGATTTATTCTTGACAACATCATTATTGTTTGGGAAGGTATGGAATGGGCTCATAAGTCTCACCAGAAAGCCCTTTTTCTCAAAATTGATTTTTCTAAAGCTTATGATCGTATCGAATGGCATTTTATCCTTGTGATGCTTCACGCTATGATTTTTGGCCCTAGATTTCTTCAATCTATGTAGATGCTCTTCAATGATGCCTCTGCCTGCATTACCATCAATGGCCGCCAGTCTTCCACCTTTGGGCTCTTTCATTCCATTTGACAAGGCTGTTCTTTGGCCCCAACTTTATATGTGTTGGTTGCTAAGGGTTTTGGCTACCTACTTGCTCACTCCATTTCCATGGGAATTGTTCAAGGAGTCTACTTGCTAGATTCTTCCCAACAACTGGTCAATGGCCATTTTGCTAATGATTCCTTCCTCACTCTGGCGAAGGATGAAGAGAATATCAAGGTAGCCTTGTAGTGTTTAGACATATTTTGCCTGGCTTCTAGCTCAACCATTTATTGGCACAAAACCCTTTGTTACAGACAGTCGGCTCTTCCCGAACCTCCCTGGTGTTCTCAATTTGGCTAGACCAGGATTCAACATGGGGAAATCTTCCACTTTTTGGGTATTCCCTTTGATTTCCAAGGCAATCCTACTAATCTATGGAATGTAGTTCTTGCTAAGATTGAAAAAAAGCTTACCTATTGAATCGCAAAGCCACTCTCTCTCATAGGAAAATTCTAGATCTGCTCCAAAGTCATGGCGGCCATGCATGTTTATTAATCCTCTTGTTGGGCTCCCTCCAAAGCCTCCTACAAAAGGCTCGAGAAACTTCTTTAGGATTTTCTCTGGGCCTCCAGTGTTGATCACCAGGGCTTCCACAAAGTTGCCTAGGATTTTTGTTTCCTTCCAAAAATCTCTAGTGGGCTTGGATTAGTTGATACCTAGAAACAAGGGCATGCCCTTTGTGCCAAATAGGTTGTGCGGTGTCTCACAGGCAATGAAGCTTGGAAAATTTTGCTTCAACACTGTATTTCCTCAGGCTTTCCTCTTCACAAGCCTACCTGGAAGGGGATTGGCTTGCAGACCCTACTGGTTATGAGGGAGCCTATCCAGATCTAGGGTACTTTTGTCACCAAAAGTATTTGGAGAGCCTGAGAGTCTGTTAAGCCTTGGCTTCGATAGGATGGGAATGGATTCTAGGATGGTCTTTCTTTCAACCAGCAGAACATTTGGTGGTCTCCTCTCTTTTCTCAGCAGGGGACTCCTCTTGCCAGAGTTCAAGGGGTTGATGCTCTTCGATTCACAAGCCTAGCATTCAAACCCCCAAATAAATTTTTCCCAAAGCTACTATGAGTCTCTGATCCTGGGATGATCTCCGGGTTCAATTTCAGCTCATCTGCCTAGATCGTCAAAATTTTGACTTACTGGTTTCTTCTATCCCACCTCACCTCTTGCATAAATTGGGTATTCAGTCAGTTAGATCGTGGTGGAAAGATTGGAAATGGTATCCTGCCACACCATTCACCTGCTACAAGCCTAAGCTTGGGTATTCTTGGCTTATGCCTCATTTGCCCATGATTGATTCTCTCAACTAGCATTGGCATCTCTCTTCTTCTCAAAAGACTTGGGGCTAGAGATTTCATACTATTTGGGACTCTATCACTAAGCCTAAAATTGCTCATTTTTCCTAGTGTTTGTTATACTAGGGCTTACCTTTGGGAGCTACGCTCCAACATATGGGGATGCCTGACCCTAAATTCCCTTTTTATGGTCACTCAGAGATGCTCATGCATATTTTTTGGTTTTGTTGTCGTGCCCAGAACTATTGGGGTTGGATTCATGACTTTTTTTCTCCTTTTAGGCCTGACCTTTTTTCTTGGCACATGGCTCTTCTTGGTGACTCTCCCAAAATGCATTCCCAGTACACCCAGATATGATATACTTTCAGGCTGGAAATTTTGTTTACTCTGTGGAAAGATTGAAACACTGTGCTTTTTTATCACAGTTTTCTAGATATTCATGTTTCTCTTTATGCTAAGGCATGTATTTTTAATAATGTCATGATGTAGATTCAGGTGCAAGTAGATAAAGTGGCCCTTGAGGTTTCCCATTTGCAGGAGTTTCTCCAGCACTAGGGCAATGCCCCTTGCACTGTGGCTCGGGTGCCTCCAGATTCTCTCTTAGCTGACCGTACGCTGCCCAGGGGCTGATGTCGTAGCCGGAGTTCCTCTGCCAGACACTCTAGGACTCTGCATCAATGGCATCACCACTCCGCTTCTCCTCCTCCTCAAAGGGATGCGGGCTCTAGTTGGCCTCCTGTGCTTGGCTCCACTACTATTGCTTTTGCTTGGCCTTCGGCCTCTGTTCCTGCTAATAAAGACAAGTTCCCTCACCTGGCACTAGCTATCTCGCCCAAGCGGGAGGAAGGACAATTAGAAAAAGATGATCCAGAAGGTGGCTAGATCATTCTTGATCAGACTCCTGGGCCCAATGTCTGGGGCAATCCTGATGATAAAGATTCTCCTCCCTCTTTTGCTACTGCTCTTGCAGCTTGAGGGTTTCTTGTTTTTATAGTTTTTTGATGAATAGTTGTATGTTTCTGACCTAAGTCCCGTGTGAACTTGCGGGGTGATTCTTTCCCTCAGCTCTTTTTTGTGAATATTTTACTTTAATATTTTTAATAGAAAAGGCGTCTATTCATCAAAAAAGTTCATATTTAAACTAATTCTAATCTTACATTGTTTGGATTTGATAGTTGGTCGATATCTCTTTGATTTGGTATTTAGAGAAGTTGGTCAAAATTTTTATATTGAGTCAATATAATATCTGTTATGGTGATTATGTTATTACATTCAACAGAAGGTCGACATTCAACTTTTCTTGGACATAGAGGTACGACTCCATTGTCTTTTATGCAAATTGCTAATGTGGCTTTTGTGTCTAAAGTTACAATCTTTACACAAGGAAACTGGAAGAAAGCTAAAAAGATTAGTAAGGAACTACAACTATAAAACAATCAATAATTATGTATTAAAGTTTGTCTATCCAAAATATGGAAATAATTGTCTTATTTTTATTGATAAAAATTATGAAGACAAAAGAAAAGTTATGAAGACAAAAGAACTCTAAGAAAGTTAATGAATTGCAATTATAAATCTACATTATGTAAGTATTGTATTTTTTTTTGCTACATAGCTAATAATTATTTAGTATTTTTATTTATCAAAACAAGGTCAATACTTGTTTTATTTTTATTTGTTAAAAAATATTTGTAATCATTGAATTGGGTAACTTTTAAAGTAGCCTTTCAAATATTTAAAATATTATATAGTTAAAATTCAATTGATAGCAATTGATATTTGAATCAATATTGATTTATTAAAGAATGTGTGGTGCTTCAATAACTTCGGAGAAATTTAACTATTCTCTAGTTTGATAGATTTCTATATTGATGAAAATATAAAACCTATTTACCACAATCATTTTTTACCTATTTTTTCTACTTAAAAAATCTTTCAAACATTAAATAAAATAGACTAAATATAAAAAGGGCCCTTCAATTTGTCATTGGGGTGATCCTTAAATGACATTTCTATAAGGTTCTCATTTTGGAGATACATAGCTTATGTTCCTTGAGTTGTTATAAGTTACCTAAGTGGCTTCTAAGTTGACTATGTCAAATGGGAAAGAAGCCCCCTTTGTGACCTCCAACTTCACAACTATGGCTATAGTTTACCCATAAAGAAAGGGGCTCCTCAATTTTGAAAAGTGATATTAGATAAAGGTTATAAAATTGATCATAGATATTGTTATTAAATATATAATATTTTGAAATTTTAATTTTAATAATATATTTTCTATTGAAGCTAATAACATTAATTTGATCCTTTAATTAATTAAAAGCAATATATTTGTGACTATGAAAAAAAGAGTTTGTGTAGTAACATATACCTATTTGACATTAATTAATATTGTTATAACAAGGATCCCTATCAAAGAAAAAAATAGAAGACCTATAATATGTTGATAGATACATATTAAAATAATGTATACTTGTTAAAATTGGAGACTTTACCTTTGGAATAAAGAGGAGAGCTCTTCCAAAAAATTATTGTTAAGGCCTTTCCTTAATGCAATATAAAATCAAGAATAAAATTTTTGGTGGGATAGCATTTAATTTTTGAAAAATAATATATTGGGCATCATCCCTATAAAACTATTGCTAATTTAAAAGACCTTTGAAAAATGGCATTGTCAAGAAAAATGTTTTTATCTTTTTAAACCTTATCTCCATTGTTGATGGAACTACAACAAGAGATTGTGCAACTAATCATTATAGGAATAACTCAAAAGAAAATTGTGTCAATCACTAGCTGTGTAGAATTATATATTTGTGGTACATTGATAGAAAATGTGAATCATACAACTACACAAAAAGAATATCAGAATACAATCACCACAATTATTATACACAAAAATGATGTCAAAATGCATTGGTGGATATTAACCTATCACTAGTACATTTGACATCATTTTTCGACTGTTATTTTTTACCATTAATGAAAATGGCTTAGGTTGGTCGGGGTATAGAAGGAAAATTTTTAATTTTTTTAAAACCATGCCCATGTTCGTCGAACTTTTGACCACTATCATGATGGTCAAATTTTTTATGAATATGAGCATATTACTTAAAAAGAACATTTCAATTCTCATTTTCACTTTTAACGGTTGCAGCAAGCACGTGAATTAGGATTGTTGCTGCTAAGCTAAGGAGCGGAGCGGAACTTATTCCTAAAGAGCACACCTACACCCAAGGTTAATAGCTCATTTCATTACTATCTTTCATGGAGTTTGAGGTATGTTAATCCATGTTTTCTATATTTCATTACCATGCACTGCATTGTCATTTTCTTATACTCATCTCTGGTAATGTTGCTTGATATCTTCGATGGATTCTGATCCTGAAGTTAACAGGTTCCCAACTCATTCCATTATAGCATTTATCATTTCGTTAGTTACATATATGAAATGTACCCAATTTAGGGCTTCGGCCTTGAAGCATTAAATCGGTCTCCCCAAATTCTGAGCCTTCTGATTACTTGCATACATTACCTTAACTTGCTTCCCTTCCAACAGCATTGGATTCCCATGGAGGAGATACAAGTTAAGGGTTGAGTCCCATAACAAAGCCAATCGGAATACCTTCGAACATGGTCTGTTGGAGAATGGAACTCTGTGGAAAAAATGTAAATAATACTACACAATCAAACTTAAAAATGCATGAGTATGAATTTGGGGTGTGTTATCCAAAGTGTAAGTTTCTAACTAGTGGTGGACTGTGTCTTAACAAAACATTTAACTGCACAATGAACAACAATCACAGCAAATACATAGTAGTCTAGTAGAACCTGCAAATGTAAATTATGGGTTTCTATAATAACAGGGACTGCATATAGTTCCAAAACACCAGTGCTCATTTAAGCAAACTGTTCCATAGAAACAATAGATTCTAAGTGGAGATGCATTAGGAACCTTATTGTTGTTCACTGAGATGTAATAGAAGTTCCTTTTCATTCATTATTTATTTGAACAAGATTGATACACACTGTGCTGAAAGTTAGACGCCTGGTATCAGTTGACAGATTATAAGTTTTGAGTTTTCTTGCAACAGTCTAGGTTCTTTTCATAATATAACCATCCCATGAAAATCCAAGGGCCCTAGCTTCATGGGATGTGTTATTCTAACCTATATAATAGCCTACTAACTCTTGAAATGCAAAAACAATGCAACATTGATTGACTATTACAGAACAGTGAGGGTTTTGTTACATCTCAGTTATGGAATGGTTATGTTAGGAAGGGAACGATGATAGTTGGTTATGATGCTAATTCTTTTAACACTGAGGGAACAATGATAGCTGGTTGGAATGGTTATGTTAGAAAGTTATGGGATGGTTATGTTCCCTATTAGTTGGAATGGTTATGTTATGAATGGTCATAGGGAGTCTCTATTACAAAATAGTGAGAACAGACAGATGTATGTTTTTACTGGTGTCTGTTACAAAAAAAAGTAGACTGCTTCAATATAAGGTTGGCTTCTGGTATTTGTTGCAGTACTAATTATAGTTGAATGATTTAGTAGTTTTAACATTCTTTTGTTGTGTAATGTTACTAAATTGTTTGCAGCAAACAAGTGCATTGAGTTGTCAAATTTATCTTTTTTGTTTTCATAAGTTTTTTGCTTTTGCAAGTCATTAAGATCTCTCAATATTCTTGTGTTGGCTCTACATTATGTATGTTTTGTAACACTTGACAAAATTGTGATCTTGATAAATTTAGATGTTTTCATGGACTGTAATCTTGACATTACATGCATTTACTTCTGGTCAGTTTTATTTAAGTTGTGTTACCATTTCACATCTTTTAATCAAAATCTAGGCTTTCTCAACAAATACTTTGCAATGGCATTTGAGTCAAAAATCACAATAATGAGTAATAAGGCATTTTATTTTTAAGAAAATTAACAATTTTATTTAGTTGCACAGTGCAAATACTACATAAATTTCTCACTTGAATAACATGTGAGTGATCCATGAACCATTTTCAGTCAATAACCTCAATGCTTTGAGGCTAATCCCTTTTTGGACTGTGGCTGAATCAAGTCTCATTCATAATTATGAATAAATAGAATTTATTAGCACCATGTAAAAACAATGTCACAAGGCTTACATTAATGAATTGGAAAGTCTTAAAAGTATGATAGCTATTGCTAATATATACCAATGAGAATAAATGTTCACTGAGTTTGGGATTTCCAATATGTCAAAACTAAATTCATGTGTCTATAGAGAAGTTAAATCCTTTCGCAATCATGAATAGAAATTGATGCTAGCTCTTCTAGCTTTCTTCAAAAGGCAATTAGATTGATGCAACACTTTGTTCAAAAATAGTATAAAATCCATTTTTCTGTCATTCAAAAATAGTAATTAGAGCTTTTCAAAATTTAACACTTCAGAAGGATAAGTTTTACTTTGTCTTCATCTAGAGGATGGGAATAGCGAACTTACTAATCCCGTTCACACTGAAGTGAATACTTCTATAAATAAAGGCATGAATTGGGAGCCTCCAAATTTCATGTTACCCCAGCTTAACAAGCATTATTGCTTTGAATTATTAGCATTTTGTAAGTTAAGGAGTCCTAGTTTTAGACTTTAAGCTCCACAAAACTAATCTGTAATCTTACTTCATCAAATCAAATAACAGAAACAATTCATGCACTAGAGAAAGTTTCTCAGCATTCAAATATTGCATACAGAAAATTTGTATTGATTCCATGAAATAGAACTTGGAATCTGTAAAGAAGCAGTTCTGTGTCAGGATTCTTAACACAATAGTACCAAGGTTTATACAATTCTTTTGGAAACTAAATGGAAACTGGGGAAGTATAGAAGAACCTTTTAAAATGCATGATTGCGGTTCCTAAGTATGTTCTTCAATAGAATATTAAAATGATATATGATTTTATCCATAACAGTGTTCTTTTAATGTTACTCTTACACGTTCATTGGATTGCCTTCACTTGAATTAGATACAGACAAGTGAAAACAATTATTTACAGTTAAAATTTTACATGGATGTGCTTAGATACATTGCAACCGATTTAATCACTCATGTCTAAAACATTACCATCGCCTATTTCCATTTCTTTGTAGATTTCTCCTGCCATAGTAGCTGCTCTTCAATCCTCTATTCCCTCGTAAGCCATTAGCACTATCAAAATTATTGAATGCCATATGCAACCACTCAAGAATTTCTTCCTGCATATAACATTCCTCTATGTTTGTGGTTGTGCTAGCATGGCCACTTCCTCTATGAGTACAAATGCTTCTATATACAACATTATTCCCCATACCATTCATGTGAAAACTTGGGTTGTGAGTGTTTGATAGGCAATTCAAACCCTGTGGAAAAGGAAAAAGATTCAGGGAGATTAACATATATGCTACTGGATATCATCTCTTATCCTACGTTATACAAATAACAATGAGGTGTTAACAGTTATACTTCTTTAAAATCCATGGAACTAAATGAAACATATTATGTTCCTTCACATAGGTTTTCTATCAAACAATTTGAGTCATGCTTACACTATAATATAAAAAATGAATGTTCATGCTTAGGGAGTTCAAATTCTAATGGCTTGCATTAAAGAATCAACAAGGGAACTGGCAAAAAAGAGAAAATCACTAGCCTGAATAGATCAATGTACTACAGAGTACAAATTTGTTTCTCATTCACAATGTTTACACACTTCAATAGATCCATCAACAAAGTAGAAAATAAGTTACAAAATAAAAAATTCAATCATTGTGAAAATGCATTCACCATCTTACAATAACAGATATACAACAGCATAAAAATGCTCAAAATGCTTAAAGTTTAAATGCAAAAGAATACTAGAGATTCAGAAATGCAGGCATTACCAAAACAATAAGAGCGTATACAAGAACATAATAATACTGGGAAGTTAAGCGAATCTTATTCTAAATGCTACTCCTAGTCATGGTTAATATTTTCAGTATAAAGTTATTTGTCCAAACAATTTTTTGATTTCTCACATAAGCACACAAGAACTATCATTTGTACTTCATACTAGCTTTGATTTTTAAACCTAACAAGGCAGCATGCCAAATTCAATTTTATTTTTCTAAATAAAATGAAGAAAACAAAGCCTTTCCATATAATCATATAACTCAAATGAGTCTCATAAAACTTCTTCATCAATTTCTAGATCATAGGCCATACTAAAATTTAGTCCTCCCATTTAATATAATTATCTCACACATATGCTCCATCTATTTTCCTTGCACAAGATGGATTCAATGATATGTCGATGGTTGAAAGTTCACAAGGAAAAAGGACCATCATTCTACATCAATAACGATCCTCTCATAGTGCACTACATGATTTGAGATCTGACTCATTCAAACTTATGTGAAATACCTATTCTTAGCTTTAGCCTGCAAATTCACCTTTGTGCTTTTTGTCTAAATGTACATTGACTTCATATAGGTAGTTTCCCATAGCTTAACTGATTTTATTGTCTCCACAAAGGCCAGTTACCAGTTCTATAAATAATTTGTGTTCGCAGATAATCAACCCAGCTGATCTTCTCTTGATTTGCAGGAGGGTTGCAATGGTAAACATCAGAAATTACATACGCATCCAAGGTGAGCTATGGTAGCAGCAGGGATGTGGCATGGGACCAGACATGTGGCAATCTTTAATTGGTCATGTTAGAATAGGTAGATAGTTGCATGGCCTAAAATCTGCCACAAGACGTTGCTCAGTGAAATGGAAAATATAGTATCATTGCAAGTTGGGTTTGGCCATCTTGCCCCTGGCCATTGATCTTGTGTCGACCATCAGATCTAGCCACAGTTTAAATAGTCAAACCAAAGATACAACAGTAAATAAAAGGTTTATTACATGAAACTTGGTCTCAAAATCATTGGGTAGAGGATAGATACATGGTTGAGGAACATAACCATCCCATAACTTCCTAACATAACCATTCCAACCAACTATCATCATTCCCTCAGTGTTACATCTCAGTGAACAGCAATAAGGTTCCTAATGCATCTCCACTTGGAATCTATTGTTCCTAATGTACCTTGAAACATATGAATCATTCATGTTTGTGCATCCTCATTGTCTGTCTCATATTCATGTCTAGTTGATTTAAACAATAGAGAAAGTTACCACCACACATCAAACATAAGGTGCATTTGATTGAAAGATTGGTCATTGTCCCTATAATGACTGTCCCAGAGTGACAACATTTTGGTGAGTTAATTTGTTTGTGTAGAAATATGAATGGATTGGCTAGATCAATGGATTGGAATAGTGTGATGACTGTCCCATATCCATTCCACATGAATATGAGACAGACAATGAGTATGCTTTGATAAAATTGTTTGTGAATTCCTTAAAAGAAATTGCCAAAGAATGGTACAAAAATATCCTAGATAGTAGTACTATTTCTTCATATTCATATTTCTTCATATTTCTTCTAAATAGTGTGATGACTGTCCCAACTAGAGAATCACAACTTTATATTATAGGTTCTTCATGGCATTTTCAACTTGTCCAATTATGCAAACTGCCTTGCCTAGGGCAGCTGTATCTAGTTGTGAGATTTTCATATTAGCATTTCATATTGCACTATAAAGGTCTCAGTGCAATCCAAAACAAGTTCTCATACCTTCCATAGTACTAATACCAATCATGCAATATAAGAATTTTCATCTACCTTCTTTGTATAGGTTTATACATTATTATGCTATTAAGTGATTGGATACCAAAGTTCTTGCTACCATATTTTAGGAACATCATTGATGAGACATTCATTTCACAACCCACTCATAAATTTTAATTTTTAAAGGTAAGAATTGAGGAACGTAGAATTGTGTGAAATTTAATGTTGATTTGAGGCATATATTATTAATTTTTTTTGGTAAGTTAGTTCAAACATTAGGTTTTTGGTATTATACATGATGAGCAATGTGTGACTATAAATGCACACACACAGGCATTGATTGACTATTACGGAACAGTGAGGGTTTGGTTACATCTCAGTTATGGAATGGTTATGTTAGGAAGGGAACGATGATAGTTGGTTATAAGGCTAATTCTTTTAACACTGAGGGAACGATGATAGTTGGTTGGAATGCTTATGTTAGGAAGTTATGGGATGGTTATGTTCCCTATTTACTTTGAGCTTGTTGTTTACTTTGAACTCGCATCTTCATGAACTTGGTTTTCATTTTGCCTTGAATTTGTACTTTGATAATCTTGATGTTGAATTTTCCTTCTCACTTGAAGTCCTCGAGCTTGAAATCTTGAGCTTAACTTCACCATCATTTCCTCACCTTCCTAGCTTCTCCTAGCTTCTCCTCCAATTCAACTTGCAAAACAAAGGAGAAAAAAGCATTACATTTCATAAAATTGACAAGTATAACAAAATGAAGAAATCTAGAAGCTTTCATGACAATTGGATCAACATCAAAATGAAATGGATTTTCCCAAACATTTCTTCAAGTTTAAGACCCAATTCCTTCATTTTCTTGTAGATGTCAAATTCCAATTTCATCGATAAATTGATTTTGATCTTGCAACCTAATGTGGATCTTGTTAAAAATTTTGGGAAATAAACTAGTTTTTCGATGCATGACATGTCCAAATTTCCTTCAATTTTCCCCTATTATATTGAACACCATATTGGAAGCTCATTTGTCTACTCTATTTGTACACCCACATGTTTTCTTATGCTATTCCATCTTTCACAGAATATGTAAAGGGAATCTTTACATGTTATTTGTACACTTTTTCTTAGTTGATTTGATGGTGTATTTGTTTTGCCTGAGAACTAAGAACCTGTTATTATCCTTCCACTTACCATTGCATTGTAATATGCACACGAAGGAGGTAGAAGCTTATTTATTTTTTATTCAATCCTTGATAGGATAGGTTCTAATAAATTTATGATCCTTACGAATTGAAAGGATTATAAATTTAATTATTGTTATAATAGTCTACTTCTGAATGTGTAATTGATTGCTGTGTTAGTACATTTGACATCATTTTTCTATGAAAATTATTGACCATTAATGAAAATGGTTTAGGTTGGTCGGGGTATAGAAGGAAAAATTTGTTATTCCATAAAATGGCCATATGCAAAAGGAATTAACTCCAAAGGCTTTGTAACCTAGAAAACCCCAAATTTGGTGCCCTCTAACCCTAGTTTTTAGGGCTTCTTCAAACTCCTATCACAACTCACTTCTGCAACCAATTAGTGATTGAATCACCTTCCAATCAACATAATAAACTGTTCCAAAACATAAAATAGATACCTTATTGATGCAGGAGCATCCTGGGTGTAAGAGCAATCTTGCATCACCCAAAAATATTTCTATTTTTGAATTCAATAAGGGCTATCCTGTGCAGAGCTGCTATTTATGGAAAGTTACTATTTTTGGTAATTTTTGTCTGTGCTCAGAATGATCTAATTTCTTTCTTGGAGGTTCATTTTGGTCATATAAGCCTGCCAGTAAAGTTTCATTTCCAGATCAAGTGCATGTTGGAAGATATTGAAGATTTTCGGTATTGGCAGCAGGGTACAGAAACTTTGAACTCAGTTTTGAAGGCTTTAGAGGCCCCGGATGAGGCCAAAAATTTGGGTGACAGGCGCTTGTGCTGGTCAAACCTATAGAGTGCTTCGTGGCATTTCTGAAATGGGGTTATAATAGTCAATCGGGTCAACTGGTGATGACTTATGGTCTCTGGAAGTCGGGTCACTTGAAATGGCGGAAAATAATTTTCCTTCAAAATTTATGTTCGGGTTTCAAAAGTTATTTTGAGCTGACTTTGATGTAATAAATTGAAAAATAAAATAATTCTAAGTTTGGTCGGCCCTTAGGGCTAAATTTCTGGAACCTTCTCGGGAGGTGGAAATTGCCTATATAAGGAAGGTTGTATTATTGTCTTAGGCAGTTCAGAATAGTTCTGGGTAGTAGATCTAGGTAATAGTTCGAGGCTTTGTCCTACAGAATATTGTAAGGAATGCCCATGTGGCTTTGCATATTGTAATTCTGAAAGTTTGTAATTCCACATTTGTGGAGATAATAAGAAGCCAATTTTCTGTTCTTGCATATTATTGTTGTTGTTTCTCTATTTTTTTTATGTGTTTGTGGTATTAAGGGGAGCACCCTTCATCACTTATGTGGACAGATCATCCACTGTTACACCCGAGCCACCATTTTCACTGGTTTCTTTCACCGTTCTTGACTGTGATCACTTCTAACTCGCTTGGATCTGCATATGCATGGTCATATTTATATAATACAAGTTAATAATTGTCATTCCATGAATTAGGCCTTATATTATTCATGGAATGACTTCCATTTATCTAAAACTCTACTACAATAACAAAACAATTAAAAGATAACCACTGTTCTACACCAATGCAACAACAAGTTCAAAGTAAATTGAAACTCATCAAATAGAAAGTCAATTTGGTTAAAAAGACTCTGTCAACACATATATAATTCAACCAAGTTAATAGAGTTTCAAATAGTCATCGAATTGCATAGAACAATAAAGTTTTATTGTCTTTTCATTCACCAAAACATACACTAGTTTGTTCTCACTGTTTTGTAACAGAGACTCCCTATGACCATTCATAACATAACCATTCCAACTAACAGGGAACATAACCATCCCATAACTTCCTAACATAACCACTCCAACCAACTATCATCATTCCCTTAGTGTTACATCTCAGTGAATGACAATAAGGTTCCTAATGCATCTCCACTTGGAATCTATTATTCCTAATGTACCTTGAAACATATGAATCATTCATGTTTGTGCATCCTCATTGTTTGTCTCATATTCATGTGTATTTGATTTAAACAATAGATAAAGTTACCACCACACATCAAACATAAGGTGCATTTGATTGAAAGATTGGTCATTATCCATTTAATGACTGTCCCAGAATGACAGCATTTTGGTGAGTTAATTTTTTTGTGTAGAAGTATGAATGGATTGGCCAGATCAATGGATTGGAATGGATATGGGAAAAGTATAGAAGAGTTTAGAATGATGTTAGAGTTTCTTGTGGATGAGAAGGCAAAGCCATAGTGCTTAGGGTAATAGTGTGATGACTGTCCCATATCCATTCCACATGAATATGAGATAGACAATGAGTATGCCTTGATAAAATTGTTTGTGAATTCTTTAAAAGAAATTGCCAAAGAATGGTACAAAAATATCCTAGACAGTAGTACTATTTCTTCATATTCATATTTCTTCTAAATAGTGTGATGACTATCCCCAACTAGAGAATCACAACTTTATATTATAGGTTCTTCATGGCACTATAAAGGTCTCAGTGCAATCCAAAACCAGTTCTTATTCATATTTTTCTAATAGAGAATCATAGGTGTGCATGTATAGTTTTTTTAGATAGTAAAAATTGACATTCAAATAAAAAGATATATTGATTTGATGAGTATTTGGCAAGCTGATTTTTTACTTACACTTGGATTTGGATTTGGTTTTGGTTAAAAGAATTAGCCAGTAACTTGGCATTTAAAAAAAATACTAAATTAAAAATTTGATTTAAAGCTATTTTCTCTTTCTTTTCCATTGTATTCTTTATTTAAAGTGCTCAATATGTTTGACAATACTACACATGAATATGAGACAGACAATGAGTATGCCTTGATAAAATTGTTTGTGAATTCCTTAAAAGAAAGTGCCAAAGAATGGTACAAAAATATCCTAGATAGTAGTACTATTTCTTCATATTCATATTTCTTCATATTTCCTCTAAATAGTGTGATGACTGTCCCAACTAGAGAATCACAACTTTATATTATAGGTTCTTCATGTCACCTTTCAACTTGTCCAATTTTGTAAACTGCCTTGCCTGGGGAAGTTGTATCTAGTTGTGAGATTTTCATATCATATTTCTCTTAGTAAGAATAGTTGTGGCATAGGATCCTTCAACTGTTTGTGGACCCTTTGTCTATCTAGGAGATTTGTGTACCTTGAAACATATGAATCATTCATGTTTGTGCATCCTCATTGTCTGTCTCATATTCATGTGTAGTTGATTCAAACAATAGATTCATCACTACAATGAGAAAGTTACCACCACACATCAAACATAAGGTGCATTTGATTGAAAGATTGTTCATTGTTTACAAGACAAATTGTCCACAAATAGTTGAAGGATCTTATGCCATAACTATTCAGCTTACTGAGAGAAATATGAGGGATTCTCTAGTTGGGACAGTCAACACACTATTCCCCTAAGCACTATGGATTTTCCTTCTCATCCACAAGAAACTCTAACATCATTCTAAACTCTTCTATACTCTGCCCATATCCATTCCAATTCATTCATACTTTTCTCATTGACCTTTCCATCATCCATCATTACCAAACTTCTCATTTTCTAGTACTGTCCTTTGCATAATACTGCCTTGGATGAATGTCCTTTAGTGGATTGTCACCTTATCCTCTATACTATTAGTGAGTCATGCTATTGAGCCCCTAAAATATTTCATGTACTTCTTGCAAAAACTTGACTTGTTGTCTACTCTCCTTTGATCTTCCATCAAGAACTACTGCATGCTCATTGTTGTTTGGCATGACTGTCATGGGATGATTGTCCTCATTGTGATGTTTCTTGTGGCTATACTGTAATGCCCAAAAGTTCGGGCCAAAACACAACCAACAAAATTTTTTTTAAAAGGTTATAAGTTCCATGTTCACGATGCGGGACAAAAGTGCTAATGACGAAGTCCCAAAGCGACAAGAGGTCAAGCCTCAACAAGTTGTTTCCCGAAGGATGCTAGATGAAATTCAATATAATCAAAGTTCGTTAATCAACTCGGCGATCAATTTTGTCAAACGTTAATCTATTAGTCCTTTAGATTATCTAAGAGGAATAGAATGTTTATTGATAATGTTATTCTTTAGATAGGTTAACCATTTCCAATTATGTAAATTTCAAGACCAATTCGATTATGAAAATTAAATTGGAAGCTAATAAAAAAAATATTGAATATAAATTTCAATAATCGTCTATACTAATTTCTGTTCAAAATGAGTACATATTAATTCAATTAATGATTACATTATTCCAATAGATCAATGCACCTATTAACTAATTAATAAATCTAAAGGAAACATTATTTAATAATGTATATTCAAAGATTAAAACTAAATTGTATATATGAAATTAATTATAATATATTAATTAATTAATATAATTATTAATTAGTTAATATATTATAATATATTAATTATCATTACATACGTGTCATAAATCTAGTTATATGACATCATATATAAATAGCAAAATAAATATTTAAAACATTGCTAAATAACATCTAACTATTATTATTAACATGACATTAATCTCATATAAAAATAATTAACTAACAACCTAAACTAACTTATCTATAAACTAACCTACTCACTAATCTAATCATCCTACCAAGTCAACTAGCCTATCTCCCTACTCTTAGCACCCTAGAAATCTATCAAATCTTCCCTTCACTCCACTTACCATCACAAAGGACAAGGGAGGGGTGTGCAATTTAAGAGAGGGAAGGAAATTTATTACAAATTTTCAAACTTCCCCAAAAGCCTGCACCCAAACCAGCGCTTGGAAAGAGGAGAGGCATGGGAAGTAAGTGGGAAGTGGGTCCCACCACTTACTCTTGTCCAAGGGAAGCACCATTCACATTTTAAATTAATTGCTAGGCATGGGCTAGCAAGGACATGCGTAGGTTTTGGAGACTAAAAGGTAAGAGCATTTAGTAAGAGGTAAGAGATGACAGCAAGAGGACAATTTCTTGTCCAATGAAATTGGTTTCAAACTTTACAAAGACTTTTCATCCCTATGCATGCGCCATGTATTGGGGAGGATATTAAATAAGGTAAGGGGGAAATAATACCATGTTATTTTATTTGTTTATTACATATTGAGGTGGCAAGATTAATATTATAAAATGACTGTGGTATGGATTTTGTATGGGATTTTTATCCCATACAAAATCCAGAGAGCATTTTGCTTTCTTAAAATCTGGAGAGTGTTATTTTGCTTGCATTATTTTTACATCTTCTTGCAAACTATGAGTAGTATATTTTCCTCATTTAATTAGTCTCCTTAATGTATAAGGAAGTCTATAGTCTTAAAATTGATAGTGTATCAATAAGGATTAGATATAGTTTGATTGCAAATCAATTGAGATATCAACATAAAACTAATTTGTTCATTTCTTCATAGTTGTTTCATTACGATTTATAGGACTAAAAGAGTGATATGAATCATATTTAGAGATTATTTTCAATGATCATGACAATTAAATCATCTTATAGGAACTACAATATTCTTATATCAACCCAAATATGGAATCATAATGAAATTGTTACAATATTTAATCTATCAATTTTGATAACTCATTTGCAAGGAAAGAGTATTTTCAACTATAAAGAGAGAGAGAGAGAGATCTTTTATAACGTATGCAAGAATTCATCATAACCATTAAGGAATCCATTTCAATACATACACAATTACATCAAATACAGTTACATCTTCATAGTTACAATAAAGCACTGCAAATTGCTAATACCACACAATGGAAGATCAAATAAATAACAGTCTCTCATCTATTTCATCTTCACAATAGCTCCAAGTAAAAAGCATTACAATCTCTTTTACACCAATAGAAGTCTAAATACAAAGAGAGATTTCACAAAGGAATGAACGGGTTGTCTTCACACAACCACCCAAAAGATGAAAACCTCCATGATAGCTCCTCTTTGAGCTTCCACAAATCTGCAAATAAAAAAAATGGAGAACCATGGGTGCTCACCACCCAACCTAGGTCTCTTATGAGACCACCCCCGAGCTTGGAGAACCAAGGCTAAACGGGTATGCAACAAGATCAACAAGATGCTCACAAACAATATACACAAATGCACATACGACAAATTACTCCCTTCCAAGGTTACACAATGAGTCTTACAAGCTCATTGAGAGGGTGGAGGTGGGCTTTTCCAAGGGGAGAATGCCATTACATACAAATTTTCTCACCATGAGTATTCAAATGCCTCTTCAAGGCTACATATCCAAATGCCTCTTCAAGGCTACATATCCATGCATATCCAAATGCCTCTTCATACACATACTTTGCTTAACATCCTCTTCAAAATACAAGGATGCAATGGCTTCCATGGTGCCCATACACCATGGACTTATCCCTCTTCTCCAAGAGAAGAGACTCTCACCTCATGGAGAGCCCAACTAACCCCTCCACCCATAGGCCACTTCTTCCCTTCCCAAAGGGTGAGTAATGCCTCACACCCATAAACAAGAACTCCCTCAATCAAGCAAAAAGAACAAGATCAAACCATGAAATCAAAACCCAAAATCCTTCCATTACAACACATTGTCACAACAAGAACCAAGATTCATATGCATGAGAAAGCAAAATATAAGTTAATCTAAAGAGCAAGTAGAAAGGCTTCCATGAGAAGAGTAACCAACCTCCACAAGTGTGATGGAAATGGAAATTTGAGAAGAGCTTATCCACTATCCTTCCTCAATCCAAACCCTAATGTCTCCAAATGTAGAGAGTGGGTGAACACCCACTAAATCTCCTAAGGGCCTCTAAAAGGGCCTCCAAATCTCTACCCACCCACCATCCATAAATGCAGACTTGACTCTATGGCCTTGTTGTCTTCCCTTGTCCCCTTATGATAAATGCATGATTGAAAGAAAAGGTGGAGTTGGGTAAAGATCATGACTTATCTAATTTCGAAGTTGAGGGAAAATGGGTCATAAAATAGGTTACCAAGGTCACTAGGGAATTAGGGACATGCTCAAAACCTTCTTAACTCATAACCCTATCCATAAGGTACTTAAATTATGCCAAAAATGACCCTTAGAACCTCTTATTGGCCTCTAGAAGTGACTAGAACAAGGATGAATTAAAACAAGCACATAACAAGTGTCAAATGACACTAACGATTACACATTACATACCCAAGGTCATGTCTTGGATGACAACAAGAATTTAACTAATAACACACATGCAAAAATCCACATTTACAAGGAGTTCACATTACAACAAGGCTTTTAATCCCATATCGGATTAAGCTTTGGCTTACTCAATTCACATATGTTTAACCTTGGTTCTCCGATTAATTCCATGGTTCTCTTACCTACACACTCCTCAATGCAGCATCAATAATTCAAGGAAGAAAAAACCAATACGAATAAACATATAAGATATAACATATTCAATTTAATCAAAATTCAATTGCTTAGTTCAATTTCATAATTCAATTGCATCTCTAATGCCTACTAATCTTGTAATTCAATTGAAATCATGATCATCAATAATCTAACATCATCACAAGGTAATCATCAATTACTCATAACATCAATGCAGCAAAGATGTCTAACATGATATTCATTTGCAACATAGAATTCGATTGCATTCTTACAATCACTTTCTCATAATTCATGATTCAATGCATACATCTAATCACTTTCATATAGTGCATAATTTAATTGCATATAATTTTATACACATAAGTTATAATTTCTACTACATACTCAAAGTCACATAAAGTACAATGCCCACATATAGATCATAATCCAAATTCAAGCTTGCAAACATATAGAATACATTCATTATTTCAATTCAATTCAATCTACATAATTTGATTGCATAACTTCATAGTACTCCTAATCTCAAAGATTCTCAATTTTCCTTAGCATGATATTTAAGATAAATCGATGGTTCAACATCGGTAAGGGGGTAACCATAACAATCAGGTCCTATAAAATTCTTATCACAAGTATGATTAAATTTCCTAATCTAGGAAAACAAAATGCAGAATAATCCTATTAGTCTAGGATCTAACAAATCCTTGTTCAGGGTTCTAAGAATATCACCAAAATGCCACTATGGTATAACCATATAATACATCATCAAAACATTACTCATCCTCCTCGTAGGAGTTACTAGAATCATCACATCAACTTATTAATTTAATCCAAGATAAACTTAAGACTTAACACATACTAATTTGGCATTTACATCTCGACTACTTGAATCTAATCCTTTCGACAAAAGTACTCAATGGAACCTTAATAGTCTAGCTGGATCTATGATTTGTAGGGTAACATACTGCATCCAAGATTCACTTACACAATTAATAACCCAAATATATCACCTCTGTCATTGTGACACTTAGTTGATAGGTACTGATATGAAGGTACAATATATAGGTCTATCCTGAGGTACAATTCCGTTAGGGATTTACCAATCATCCAGATACTACAACACCCCTTAATCTTCCGTCATCGAAGTGTCGAGGAAAAGGTGGAAACAAGTTGGGCCTTACATATACTTGGATTGTTGGTTGTCTTCAGCTGTCTTCAAAATTTTACCTTCACGGTTAACTAAAAATCCTTTGAGATCAACGTTCTTTTGACACCAACTTGTTTAACATTGACTATTATACCTATTAGTTCATCATTCCCTTGGCCTAGTTTTCTTTGTTCAACTCCAACAACATTTGTGATTGTCACATGACCATTTAGATTGTCTACCATTTTAGCCTTTTAAATTCTTCATAGGACTGACTGTTCCATGGTTTTCCTTTTCTATTTCTATATGGCAACCATTATCAACATGGCATCCAACATTTTCAAAGGCCGTTCTTGTCTTCCTTGTAAGCTTTTATAGACTGTTTCTACACAACCTTAATGTTTGGACTTACAATTGTCCAGTATTTTCTTAGGCAAGACTGTCACTTCAACATGAAGGCTGTCATAATTTTGTTTTAGCACTATCCACTGATATTTATGGGACTTGAATTTCCATCTATTGGACTGTCATTTTTGTTCACCATCCTTTTATAGATTAAATTTCTCAAAAATAATGACAAATGCCAAGGCAAAAAGGCAGTAAATAATATAAGCTCCTCAAGCATGAGTTGGATGATGTGGATACATTAGTTCTTATATCTACATAATCCACATCATCCAACTCATGCTTGTGGACCAAGATTGGATGTAGATCGTATTTACTGTCTCATAATGACTTACTAGGATAGGTACCAATCTTACTATTATGAGACAGTAAATAATATAAGCTCCTCAACCATGAGTTGGATGATGTGGATACATTAGTTATTATATCTACATAATCCACATCATCCAACTCATTCTTGAGGAGCTTATCTAATAATCAACTGATTAATGTTTTTGGTTTTGATGTAGTCCTCTCCAACTCATGCTTGAGAAGCTTATATAATAATCAACTGATTAATGATTTGAGGGATGTTTTAATTGCCTATTCTAATCATTGATTTGAGGAACATTGATAGTGATTGTGAATGAAGACTGCATTCTTATTGTTTTGAAATTTTATGAGGGGTTTTATGTAATCTTAGGTTGGAATCAAATCCATTGTTTGATTATGGGAAGAAGCACTATTCTAAACCAATAGAGAACAGCCAGGGACAGTGAACTCCACACTTGGAGACTTGAAATATCTGCTAATCAGTGAATGTTGACATTACATATAACATGAAAAACAATGTAGTCAACCTTATTGAGAAACCTAAACCTATTCCAAAACCTAGGCTTGCAAGGTTAAAATGACCTTTTTTCATCCCTCCTTGAATAAACCCTTACCGTCTTGCACTTGTGCAATGATAGGACACCAATGTTGCTAATTAAGGTTGGTAGGATGATTATGCCTATCCTAAAAAAGACTATCAAATCATTATGCTTTAAAATCAATTACCTATCAATGTATCCCTTGCGAGGGAGAGAAGCCAAACACATAAAGAACATGCACATAAACACGGCAACTGAAAAACTTAAATGGAATACACCAAGAAGTACCAAATGATGAATGCTCAATTTTTGTAATGGAAAAACAATATTAGAACCATCCATTTATAGTCCTAATGATTTTGGAAATTGTTGACAAAGAGTGTTTCTTTTTTTTATTATAGTATAAATGATTTTTCTATAGTCGTAATGATTTTTCTTATTTCTTGTCTTTTGTCCCTTTTTTATTTCTTATGTCTGTGCTTCGTGATAGGATTTTGTCACCTTATTTTGATGGTATATTTCATTCACTCTATGTGGAATACTATTTTGTTCACTATTTTATTTCAGCTTCATATTTCTTTCATTTTTCATATACACACAGACTACACATGCTGATAAAAAAATGAGCTATTTGATTTAGGTTTACTTTTCATTATTGTAAATGGTTAATATTTCTGATGGTACTCCTTGGTGTATTTGGACTGTAAAAATAATCATATAAAAATAATAAATGTAGTAACGATGGTGCGGTGCATTATTGATATAAGTTCGATGACTCTTGTCAATGTGCCAAACTGTCAATGTGGTGGTGGGAAGTGTGTGTTGAAGACTTCACGGACATTGAACAACCTTGGATGACAATTTTGGTGTTGCCCTAATCGAAAAAAGGTTGCTAATGTGTATATATTTAAAGTTTCTAATGTAAATACTATTCATTATAATATAAGAACTAATGTAGACTGAGTATCACCGGGAAATAATGGCTGCAGATACTTTAGTTGGGTCTATGACAACTCATCTACATCTACCCGCCCATCTCCACTTATCCACGATGAAGGATTTGAGTGCAAAACGTGTCAGGCTAGGGAAAATTTTGAAATTATTTTTTTACAACGCCTTCTCTATATTGTAATCGCATATCTAATTTACTGCGACCATATGTAGAGATGAACTCAGGAATTAGTTAGTTTAGTATTTTCATATTGTAACTAATATTTTAATAATTCTTCATGTTTATGGCTCATGGGAGCCCCAATCTGCTATCAATCACATGATTTAACATATAGTGTTTTCTTGGTTGTTCCATTTGTTCCTTGACCTTGACTATGGATTGACTATCTCTTTTGTGTGTTTTCAAGAGTTTTCCTACCAATATAAGCGTAAATAATGCATTGAACGTAATCTATGGATGTTGCATGGTATGAAGTCTCACTAAAGTTTGAGCGCAACATGGTATCAAGTCTCGCTGAAGAAGAGTACTGCAGAGAGCAAGCCTACCGTACCAAGGAAGTTTGACAAGAACAAGGAATATGGCTTAAACAGAATGGGAAGACGTCTTTCTATCTTGGGCTTGGATCCTTCGAAAATTAGCTTGATAATAAATGAAGCAAATGAGAGCTGAGCAATTAGCTTCCCAAGAAAAATCTTGTAAATGAACCGTGTGTACCCCAATTCCTGTGCCTTCTGCACATACCTAAATGATATATTTGAAACAAAAAGGGTAAATTTAGCCTTACCCTTGTTGTTTCAAATATATCATTTGGGTACGCACAAAGGGCACATTAATTAGAGTACATATAGTTCATTTATGGGCTTTTTCTTGGATAGCTAATTGTTCATCTGTCATCTATAATTATTATTAAGCTAATTGCCAAAGGATCTAGGCTCAAGCTATAAAGATGTCTTCCCAAACACATAAAAAACATACACATAAACACGACAACTAAGAAACATAAATGTAGATTTCACAATAACTGAGAAACATAATTGTAGGCATCATGGTCACAATTTTTTGGAGACAACATAATTGAGTTGTATACCTAGACGATGGAGAGCAACCTCTGCTCCTCCGATTCCAAGTTAACATTGCGGGATCCAAAGACCATAGATAAGGAATAAATTGAGAGAGAAAAGGAGGGCCATAACAACCAAAATAATATAGGATGAACCTCAAGTTAAATGAGGCAACTGTAAACATTTTAATAAAATTCTATTAAAATGTTTGCAGTTGCCTCATTTAACTTGAGGTTTGTCCTATATTATTTTTGTTGTTATGGCCCTCCTCCGCTCTCTCAATTTATTCCTTATCTATGGTCTTGGGATCCCGCATTGTCAACTTGGAACCAGAGGAGTAGAAGTTGATCTTCATCATCTGGGTATACCACTCAATTACATTGTCTCCAAAAAATTGTGATCATAATGCCTACAATTATGTTTCTTAGCTGTTGTGTCCCAGGACCCCTTATGACCCTTTACGACCATTTATGACCTCTAAGAATACATCTTAGAGGTCTTAAAATGTCATAAAGGGTCATAAGAGGCTCCTAGGAGGGGCCAGATGAGCTTCCACGTTCACGTGGTTGGCCCCATTAAGTAGAGAATGTTAATTAAACTATTCTTGAAACATAATTGTAGGCATCATGGTCACATCGGGGATGAAACTATTCCAAGTTGACACTATGGGATGGAG
Organism: Chamaecyparis obtusa; assembly: GCA_027943335.1. Lineage (NCBI taxonomy): Eukaryota > Viridiplantae > Streptophyta > Pinopsida > Cupressales > Cupressaceae > Chamaecyparis > Chamaecyparis obtusa. The sequence continues at coordinate 3,206,625 of BSBK01003238.1, read as the reverse complement.
AACAACTTGGAACCGAAGGTGCAAAAGTTGCTCTCCATCGTCTGGGTATACCACTCAATTACATTGTCTCCAAAAAAATGTGACCATGATGCCTACAATTATGTTTCTCAAAGAATGTTAAACTATTCTCAAAACAAAGAGAAGCTCAAAGAGAAGTTGGCAACAACCAACAGAATGAGTGTGGACACCTGAAGATAAATATCAAATAGGGGAAAAGAACCTGCAACAATAGAGGAAATAACTGTAGATACAGATGAGGATATCATAAAAATCCCTAATTTAGTGTTTCAGAGAACAAACAATGGATTGTGAATTAGGCGTTTCTTCGATATCGTGATCTAAATCTATTATTTACATTGGAATGTAGCCTGCAGATATTGATACTGCACCAGCCGAGAACAATGGAGGCATTGATTCTAATGTGAATTGTAGTACTCAAGGTATACATTTTCTATTCAAATTTTGATTAATGAATATTTAATACAAGCAAACATATTCAATTGTTTAAGGTGGATTAGTTGTGATGATGAGACATGCCATTTAGATGTTAACTGTGACAGTTTCTTGGTTTCAAGAAATGCAGAAAGAGAAGCCTAGTTCAATATGCAATCTCAATTCATATACATAGGATATCAGGTGGAGTTGAAAAACACAACAGGGTTGCATTTTTTATAGAGGTCTTTAATTGCATATTTTAAGTTATAGACCATCGCGAAAATGTAAATGTGTTGTGTTTTTTCAACTCCACCTGCTATCCGTCAAAACATTTAAATAGTCTTTTAAATTGCTATTAAAAATAAAATATTTAATCAATATTTACTTACAGATTTGTGTGCTTGTCTGAGTTTGATACACAGATCTACGTATCAAACTCAGACAAGCACACAAATCTATAGGCTGTGAATATTAAGTACAATGAAAATGCTTTGTTCAATCTAATTGTGCTAAATAGAAGAAAATAGCTAAATCAAAGCTTCATAGATTCATATATGTGTGGTCCCACAATAGTGTGTCCCACTTTTTGGCCAACTTTGACACAAAGATCAACATTCTGAGAAAAAAAACTTCACTTTCAAACACCTATTGCCGCAAAACTATTAGGAATTTAAAGATGATGTAAACTAGAGTCTTTTAGAATTTTCTTTCTAGTTTCTAAATACATTTTTAAAAAATAAATTAAAATTCATTTAAATTAATTTTTCCTTCTCCTTCGAAAAATGGTTTCTGTGAAAAACTATTTTTAAGGAGTTACTATCACTTGGATCAACATAATTTTTTTTTAAAATATGATAACAATATAATTCTTTCGAGATTATATTTGTAACTTCAATATCTAAAGGATGCAATTGGTTTCATTCATTTTGGGTCAATATTTCATAATTTATTAAGTTTTAAAGTGACAGTAATTGTAATTTAGACATAAGGTCACTTGGATCCCTCTAACTTGATCTGTGCATATCGAAATTCATTTTTTCTTTTTTTTATAGAAAGGTAACACAAATACTCTTTTCCTACATATTTTTCATATTTTTTTTTGTAATTTACTATTTTCCCCAAAGTCTTGAACAGACAGGTTGTTGAATGACCAAACAACCTATGTTTAGTTAAAGTAATATTTAAAAGTGATAATGAACTCAATATGTATTAAAATTATATTCATTAGAAAGATTTTTCTGAATAACATCATACTAAATAGATAGGTTTTTCAAATGGATTCATTTGATCTTCCAAACATAAAGTCGAAGTGATTTTTTGTCGACATTTTAATAGGTGTGAAGGAGACTCCATTGTAGATATGAATGAGGAGTATAGATCTTATATCAATGTTTTTTTTAATCTAAGAGGCTTTGAGCTAACCATTTGTAATTAATTCCTTCAAATGGAACCTCTCAAGGCTTAAATTATCATATTTTATTAGAAATGTGTTATTTCAACAAAAATTAGCATGTCTAAAAAAGTGGGACACACTATTGTGGGACCACCCATATGCATACTAATTATAGACAAGCAATATATTCAACTAAAAGTAGGAATATATTGAAAATGGTGTCACATTTTTTTTTAAACAAAAGTTAGTATTGGTCAAAATTTCATCCTTTACACAACACTAAATTTGACCAGGATGCTATACCTTCGATGATCCTCTCGACAAATTTTGGTGGATAATTCGATGAAAAAATGGACTAGATTCGACCAAGATGCAATATATTCGATGCTCAATTTGTCAAAAAGGCGTAGATAATTCAACGACATAATGGTATCAATTTCGACCATTGCACCAATTGATGGACCAGTTATTCTTCCAGTTCCAATGGATTGTTGCAGTTGATAATTCGACCAGTTTTGGGGTTGAAATTTTGACTATTATATACCATGTAGAAAATTTGATGAAAAAAGATCGACGACAGTTTTAGTCACCTATTCAACTAATTGTGGTAGAAAATTTGACTAATTCTCGTCGAAATTTAAGGTAAAATTTACTAGTGTATGAATTGAATCACATATTAAATATTAGTATGTACTTGCTAAAACTAAATGCTTTACCCTTTGAAAATATTATTATAAAGAATTCATATCAATATAACATAGAATTGGGAATAATATTTGGGAAGTCAATATTTTCTTTTAGAAAAATAATATTTGGGTGTGATTCGAATAAATTTGAGTATTTCATGTTCCCTTTTTTCAAGTAAAGAAACTTGCTAGAAAAAGTAATTTCTCATTATCTCAAAATAGTATATCGGATTGTGTGACATTTTACGAAATAATATTAATCAAATATTATTTTTTGTTTTTGCAAATTCAAATTTCTCACAACAAACAATGTAAAATTAGTAACTTCTTCTTTTGGGAGCATCTTATTGGTTTTTGCAAGTTGACTGATTGGCTTTTGGAAAGTTTCCTTGGCAACTTTGCACATCTTTGGTATTCAATGACTAGTTTCCATAAAATTATTATGTTCCATCTCATGAAAGTTTCCTCCATTTTGAGGAATGGGAGTTTGTTTCCCAATTTGAGTTTCAAAATTGGTTTCATATATGGTTGGTTTTGGCACCAAGTTTCATTATTCTTATTGTATATTTTATCAAATCTAGTGATGCTTGTTTCTTAAGTGGCTCATAAACCAATGGAGATAGAGACTTGTAGAACATGATTTTGAAGGTTTCCAAGTGATTTAAGAATGGGAGTCAAAGAATTAAAGGGTGATCGAAGAAGGGATTCAAGGATTATCATAGAATAAACTCATCCAAAGATTAAATTTGGGAGTGCCAAAAGTTCTCAGTATTTTTTATTAGCAAGTTGTATGCAAGGGTTGAGAATTCATAGTATTCTTTTAATTTTATTGAGGGTTGGAAAAGCTCATTGAAGCCTTGAGGCCATCCACTTGTTATTTTATGTATTTTCATGACATTTTATCCTTAATAAATTTTATTTGAAGTTTGATGAGTTATTTCTAAACTTTCATGAAGCTTGTAGTGAGTTTTCTTTTAATCTTGCTTCCACATTTGTATCATATTAGTAGTGAATTTTATGTTCTTTTTATGAAATAAAATTAATTCATTTTATTGCAATAAATCTGAAATAATAATTTCATATTAGTATTGAAGAATTTTCTTGAGGTTTGCTACAAAATTTGTGTTAAAAATGGAGTAGACAAACCATTACCCAACAAAAATAAAGATTAGAATGTTATTGATGCAAAAATGAGATGGGTCCTACATTAACCAACATCGGCTATATAAAGCCATTCTTTTCCTAAAGAACTATCCAAAATCCCTTATGGGAATGTAACTTCCCAACAACTAAATATATAACTAATTTATTATATTTACTCTAACATAAAAACTAACCTAATTAATGTAAAATGATAACATTCCCTTCATTCATTACATTAATTTGAACAAGAGTGTCCAACATTGCAAGGGTTTTGAACCTAACCCTTATAGAGACTTTGCTGAAGCATATTTACCAATCCTCCTTGATCACCCAAGAAACAACAAAGTAACTACACCAGTGAATCTCCTTATTATAGAACCTGCAACCATTTGACCAAGATTACAACATGAGAAAACATAAAAGTGTTCCCACCCCCCATGCACAATGAGATAAATTTCCTCCCAAATTCCACATCTCCTCTAAGTGTGTCCAATTCCTCCTTCAATGTTGTACATGAGACACCTTTCCTCTGAAAGTCCACATCTCCTTCGAATGTGTCTAACACCTCTTCAAGTGATATGGAAAAGATCCCTCCTTTGTTGCACAAAATACCTACTATATGCCTTCACATGACAGAGGAAGGGAGAGAGGGAGGGGGAGGGGGGATATATATATATATATATATATATATATATATATATATATATATATATTATAGTATAATTTATATTATAATATATCTATCAAAAATATATTATAATATATAATATATATGTTAATAATATTGTAGCATATAATATTATATATTTTAATATGTTACAATATATATTTAATATTATATATTATTATATATATTTTCATATATATGATATATATAATATATCTTATATGATATATAATATATAGTATATAATATATAATATATAATATTACAATTCTTATTTATTTTTATTTTGTTAACTCAAGGTATCCCCATGTCTCATCCCTTAGCAATATAATGGCGTTGAGTCAACTTTAAGCTTTTTCTCCATCAATGCGAGTTGAGGTGAGACTAGTCCCTGGGGATGTGTTAGACTACCTGTAAACCCCATGCATCGAGTTATCCTGGGCCTCAAAATCAAACTTGAGACCATGGGGAACTACCGACAATCTCAAGCCAACTTTGCTACACGTGTGGGCTTATATATTACGATAGTATAACATATAGTATTATATTCTATATTATAAGATATATTATATTACATATAATATAATATTATATATTATATATTTGAGAATAAATATATACATTAATATTTGATTTCAGATATATATATCCGATATTGGATATATATCTCATATCGAATACATATCCAGTATCGGATACGTCTAACACAAATCTACAACCTAGAGATTTTTTTTGGATTTCTATGGGTTTTTGCTTGGGAATGCCAAACCTAGAAAGTCAACCCAAAAAATGTGTTTTTGAAATCTCCTTGTGTTTCTAGACTTTGACCATGTAGCTGACAGCTTTTTTATCCAAAATTTGATGAAACAACAAGGGTTGCTAATGATATTATCATCTTTCCACCAATATAAATATTGTCAAGTTTTGAGTTTTAAAAATTATTATTATTTATTTTCTAAATGGATTATGTTTAAAGTCCCGATTGATAGGTTGATTGAAAAATTTCTATACCTTTCAAACAATATAAAAATTTTAAAATCTGAAATATTTGTCACATTCATGCTTCACATACTATAAGGAAATAAAATAAAATTTATTAAGTTTTGACTGAGTTAAGGTGGTCAGACACACAGGTTTTTATATTCTGAAAAAGTTGTGGTAAAAAAATATTAATTAAATATTTATTTGGAGAAAAAATACAAAAAAATATGCATTACATTCGAACATGAGTCTTTTACTAATATCTAGAATATTATAAAAAATATTATCATTTGATTTTGGTTAGGGTGGTCATACATACACCACCTTCTTTTTTTCCTAAAATTTATGTACTAGTGCATTGAAATTTCAATTTTTCACCAAAATAGATTTATTTTTTAAAAAAAACTAGTATCTTAGAAACTACATTCAATTTCCTTATGATTCTCTTCTTACATATTTTTTATATAAGATTGATAACTTATTCAAATTTTTACATCAAGTTTCCTAACCCTTTTTTCTAAAATTTCATTGCCACTTAAGGGCCTAGTTTGGCATACCATCATCCTGAACATACACTAAAAATAAACCTCCATAATAGATGTTGAAACACCTTGTTTATACAAGACAAAAATGTAGTTGGTGAATTAGTTAGGCCAAATGACATAACTAGGGACTCATAGTGTTCGCAATGACATTTGAATGCTGTCTTCTCCACATCCTCCTCTCTCATTCTTATTTGAGGATAACTAGATTACAAATTGATCTTGGAGAATTAACAAGCCCTATGTAACTCATGAATACGAGGGATAGGATATTGATTTTTTATGTCCTTGATTAGGGCTCAATAGTCAATACATATGAAAACTATTCCATCCTTCTTCACCAACACAACTACAAATGTAAACAAGATCTTACTATGCTAAATATGCCCCATATCAAGAAACTCCTTAATTGTCTTCTCTATCTCATCTTTAAGTTACTTGGGGTGTCTATACGAGGTGATGATGATACATTTAGCACCCTCTTCTAACTCGATGATGTACTCAATGCCTTTATCTTCAGGTCTACCTTGTGGTCACTAAACACCTTACCATGTTTAGTTAAGATCTTTTAGGTGTCTTGAGGTAGGCATCACCAATTAGTCCACAACCCACTCTACCTAATTGATGAGGCATATTAATGCTATACTTTAGACACCTTAGGATAATATTTACTAGGTCTTTTTCCCTATTATGATACATTTTCTTCAAGACTTGTATACCCAGTCCTGTTATTATATGTCATGCTGCCACTAGACTTCTATTATGGTTTAAATGTACTTAATATGCTACACTTGGATAGATGTACTATATTACTTGTTTTGAAGTTATGGTTATGTTTTTAATAAGTAAGATAGTTGTTTGAATGTAAATGATATGCGTATTTTTGGTATTTATCACCATGAATGTCTTTATCCTAACCTTTGAAGTGCACCACATCAAAATAGCAACTCATGCCTTGACCATGTAAAACATATTCATTCACTGAATGCTCAACCCGGTCTTTCAGAAAGTTCCAATGGAGAAGCATTAACGCAGCACTAGTAGAGGGTTTCCAAAGGAGCAAGGTGGTAATCACCCAACACTGACCAAGGCAATGTGATGAATTCTCTAAGGAAATATAGGAGAGAGTGGGAAGTTAGATTTGTTGTCGCAGTAATTCTTTCCTCTTTTCTAGATCTAATTTGTTCCATTCCTTTAGCTTTCCTTCTTTTCTATTAGTAATGTTGTAATAAAGATCTACCTATTTCTATGGCGTGATTAGTTAAATTTTTAGAATTTTTCATTTAAATAAATTCATGCTCTTGCATGAGAAGGAGGGCATTATCAATTTACTGGCAATATAGTTTTTTGTTGTTTTCTAGTTTATATATCTCTGTACTCAATTATTCAATCAATGAGAAAATGAAGTGTTCAGATTTAAATGTGCATAATTGTGATTGGAATACTCATCCAAGGGGCCCACTTGGTGAGTCATCCATAGTTAGTTAGAATTATTTTCTTGCATTTCTGTTATTTCAGTGTTAAGTGTTAAATTGTTCCTATAGCCAAAGCAATGGAATAGCTGAAGTATTATGGAATAGTCCGCAAGAGTCTTCATGTTTTATCAGCATCTACATTTCTATAATTTCTATTCCAGTACTTATTTTTCTATAGCTTTAGTTTGAGTATCATTCTAGTATTAATTTCATGCAATCATAAGTTAGTTTCCTTTAAGCATTTCTTTCCTGGAGCAACTATAGAATGTATGGCTGAGTGACACTTGGTGTGTATACCTTTCTGGCCCATTTTAAGTAACACGTCCCTGGGTTGACATACTAAATGAGTTTTTATGAGGATAGATTACTCGGTTGGATGTCCAATCCCTGAGTTTGGAATTATACCTAGTTTATGAGCCTTTATAAGAAGCAATCATTTTTGGTGTCATTTTCGGGGATGGTGCCGAACCTAGTCCTCACTAAGATATTCCTAGGATTTTCTTTCCTTTCCTTCTTTAAGTAGAATACATTTCATATTAAGAAACACTACAATTTTCATCACTTCATACTAGTTGCATGCTTCATAGAATAAGAGACGCTCGAGGAAGGTACTTGCCAAATCAATCTGTAGGATTTGAGCAATACAAATCCATAAAACCCAAAGATCACCTGCATACAAAAAACCTATTACAAGGAAGTAGAGACAAGAAGAGGGCAAGGGTTTGACTCAGAATATGAAGAAGAAAATATCCTCAATATAATGAATGAATTGAATGTACAATGGATCATCCTTATAAAGGAGATTGAAAGCCTTGAAAGGCAAAGTCTAGTGCATGTAATAATCAGTTTAACTATTACATGACTAATGCATGAGTTTAGAACAACTAGTGCATGTGCTTTTAACTAAAGCAAAAGGAATTTGACATCTTAAGAAGGGAGTAAAGATTAATTAACATAATTAATACTTTACTCTAACACCCCCCCTTAAGATGAGCAATGATGCATCTACAAACAATGCAAGAAGGAAGCAAATGGGTCCTGACAACAAAGGCCTGATCAAGTACCCAAGTACAAAAGAGAGTCTCTGAAAAGCAGAGAAATAGAGAAAACCACATGGGAAAAAATCTACTCCAAAAAGAGACAAAGACTAGTCTGAAGGACTGAAGAAGCCTCCAAAACTAGGAATGTTCCAGAAAATAGGAACAAAGATGAACATGTACAACATCACTGAAGCATGAAACTACAAAATCTGTCAAGAAGAAACTAATGATCTGAAGATCCTCCATAGAAATATGACCAGGTAGAGAAGACTGTAATCTGCATGAGTGCCCTCAAATGACACTACTCGAATCAAGAGGCAAACAAAGGAAAACACCTAAAATTGAAGATACATATGGCATAAACACCAAAAGCTTGAAGATTTGATCAATCAAAGCTGGAAGAGTGCATCCAAAAATAGGAAGGAAAAGAGTGTCCATATGGTAAATGATCCATCTCATCGGAGTGCATAGGTACCCAGCCACTGCAACCACCTAGAACATAGGATCAAAGACTAAATACATGGCTCACACAATTGAACCAAGGAAGAAGTAGAACCAATAGTAGAAACCCCCCCCTACTACTAACAAGGAAGTAATGACAGGTACACTGAAAAGATCATCCAATATGAACTGCATGATGAAGATGAATATGGAACATCGAATGTGCAGAGAGAGTACAAACACAAATAAAGATACCTAAGGCTAATGTCATTGGAGGAACACTCACATGACAAAAGAAGATGGAAAATAAAGGCAAACATCAAACCCCCCTGACACTTTATAATGGAGTGCGAGTACAAATAGCACAAACATGTGCAAGATCCCATCAAGGCAATAGAATGGCACTTTATCTCAGTGCGTGTGCATAAAATAATGCTACAAAAGTGAATTATACATTGCTCAAAGAAGATCAAAGGCCTCTAAAACAAAAGAACAACCTAAGACGAGCCATCCCTCAAAGGGAAGAGATCCCAGGACCTGAAACAACCAAGATATCCACCAGACTGGAAAAAAGAAAGAATCTAAATAAAATGAACCTAGACTAGAATCTAGAAAAATGACTCACAAAAATGAAAATCTCTCTGAACAAACTTTCCAATGATATATCATTTTCCGAAAATGGAGTCCGAATTTGCAAGATAGAGTTCCCGAAGTGCAGAACTGAAGATCTAGCTTTGACAGAGAAAAACACCATCAAAAAAATATAACCAAAAAATATAACCTCCAAATCTAGAAAGATCTCAAAATCAACTTTCCGATGATATCTTGTTTGCCAAATTTTGACACCGTATGCTCAAGATATGAGGAAAAAACCAACAGCTGCACTGGAGGGCCCAAAGAAGGTGTCTACAAGGGTCTAAGTATGGGTGACGTCAGAAAAAGGACAAAAAACCACATGAAACCATCAGATCTGATAAAATATTAGAAAGAGCTTTTTGATAATATCTCATTTTCTGAAAATGGAGCCCGGATGCAAGAGAAATGAATCCCGGAAGGTAGGAGATCTGAAACGCCACGATCATAGAAAACATCTAACTTTGACAATAAAAAAGAGCATCAAAATAGAAAAATCACAAAACCATAACAACAAATTTAGATCAGGCTCGGAACTAGCTTTTTGACAATATATCACATGCCAAATTACGATCCCAGATGCCCGAGATATGTAAAAAAAAGGCCCCGGTACCTCCAAAAACCAAAAAATGGTGCAAATTTGTGTTGACATCTGCCACACACGAGCTTAAAATTGATGGCCAAAAGGTCATCAAAGCTGAAAGACCCCTGGGGCTTAAAATCAAGGGCCCTAGTCATGTGGGTGACCAGGGGCTAAGAGTTTGGGCTCTCGCGGCCAGGGGCTGGTCCCCCATATGACCAGCACTCAGCGGAAGGGAACCGGTGGAGCACGACAGAGTTGGGTGGCGACGGGCTGCGATGGAGTGGCAGCATCGGAGCAGAGTAGGCCAAGGCAATGGTGTCAAAGCAAGATGAGGGTTGAGGGTGATGGCCACTGGCGGTGCCCCCCCCAAAAAAATATATATTATTTTTTATAAAAAAAATCATCGTACCTCTATCTCGGTCCGCATGCCAAGGCTATACAGCCCTGGTATGCAAAAAAAATTTGCCTCAAATGGCAACTTGTCATAATTTGACAAGTCTTATATGGATTTTAACTATCTCGGGCCTTTCAGATGCAATCATGAAGCCTTTTTGGGCCAAAAGTGCTTTAAAAAATACTGATAACCTCAGGATCCGTGCCGAGGTCGATTGCAAATTTTTTTTCTCACAGATTCCAACTTTATCCAAATTGGATAAAATTTATATGGATCTTGGGGTTCTTGAATACTCTGAACACAACCGTGAGGTCCGTTGGAAGCCAAGATTACCAAAAAAATAGGTCCCCCCAGATTTGATAGGAAACCCTCTCTATAAAAAGTGCTAAAAAAAAAAATTGTCCTATAGAGAATACCAAAACCTCTCAAATCAGCAAAAAAATCCCTAATTTGAATCCTTCAAACACAAACAAGCTGTAGTAGATTAGGTTCTAATACCATGTAGGATTTGAGCAATACAAATACACAAAACCCGAAGATCACCTACATACAAAAGATATGTTACAAGGAAGTAGAGACAAGAAGAGGGCAAGGGTTTGACTCAAACTATGAAGAAGAAAATATCCTCAATATAATGAATGAATTGAATTTACAATGGATCATCCTTATAAAGGAGATCGAAAGCCTTGAAAGGCAAAGTCTAGTGCATGTAATAATCAGTTTAACTATTACATGACTAATGCATGAGTTTAGAACAACTAGTGCATGTGCTTTTAACTAAAGCAAAAGGAAGTTGACATCTTAAGAAGGGAGTAAAGATTAATTAACATAATTAATACTTTACTCTAACACAATCCAATTATACATTTGAAGAAGAGAGCCAATTTGTTGATGCTACCATTGAACTTCTTGAAACTGTTAGCTCGTGCAAAAAATTTCATGGCTCTAGCAATTTTCTCCTCGTCTCTGCAGTCATTTTTGTGTCCCTGGCATAAACCCTTAGTTCAAAATTTAAAAATGTAGCCGTTGCATAAAAACCCTTTGTCTACCTTGGCCCTGTTCTAATTTTAAGTTACCTTTACCAACCACTAAAGTTCCAAATCCACATGTGCTTATTAAAGACCACTTTACCATGTTCGCGGTTAGGTTTTTCATGTGTCGGTGGGGTCCCCTTTAATTTTTCCTATGTCCCTGAGCTTTAATCTTTCCTAGGTCCCCAGCGCCTAGTGTATTTTAATTTTTCCTAAGTCTGACTATTTTAATACTTCCTAATGTTTTGGCTCTGTATTTTCCTGGGCCTAGCTCTGACACCATCTCCATCTAATGGTGGGCGTATGTTCACAAGCGATGTGTCAGACACATGAGATCTTAAGACCGCCGTTGATCTCATTGGGTGACATAGCCTTTCTTTTCAAGCAGGTCCACTACCAGGTGTGTTGACTAGGTAGTATCTCATTGGTCCACGTAGTATGAGGTGGAATCTTGTCAGTGGGACCTAGTTTTTAGATGTGTCAGAGGGTCCTGACACTTGCAGTGAATCAACAGCGGGCGTAAATTCTTATGAGATGTGTCAAAAATATGAGATTTTGAGACAACCATTGATTCTTTTGTGTGACATAACCTTTTCTTTTGGCGGGTCTGTCTGCCAGATATGCTGATTTGTTGTACTATAATTGGTCCACATTGTGTGAGCTAGATGTGTTGTCAGGCGGGCTCGGTATCTAAATCAGAAGATTCAAGATCAACGGCAGGCGCTTGATCTCATGGAATCTTCCAAGTTTTTACATGCACTATGAAGGTGAAGATAATTTTTTATTTTGCCTAAAGGGCTGATTGAAAGTATTAATATGCCTAGTGAAACAAATGGGAATAAAGTATCCAGTTTACATCAAGAAGAAAGAAATGAAAACCAGATTTTTGACAGGGGCAAAGATTGGTTCAGGTTTTGAGGTTTCAGGCTTTTTGTAAAATATGTACACTTTGTATATAGTTTCCCCTCCTATTTTCCCAATGTGTTCCCTATGTTTTTTTTTGAGGTCTTTGTGCCCTTTTTCAGTAGCTGGTCTGCTTCTCCCAAAGATCTGAATCCTTGCCATGCCTGTAGGAGGCATGCATCCCCAACTAGAGCCACTGTTAGCCCGTGCAAAAAAATTCATGGCTCTAGCAATTTTCTCCTCATCTCTGCAGTCATTTTTGTGTCCCTGGCATAAACCCTTAGTTCAAAATTCAAAAATGTAGTCGTTGCATAAAAAACCCTTTGTCTACCTTGGCCCTGTTCTAATTTTAAGTTACCTCTACCAGCCACTAAAGTTCCAAATCCACATGTGCTTATTAGAGACCACTTTACCATGTTTTTGGTTAGGTTTTTCATGTGTCGGCGGGGTCCCCTTTAATTTTTCCTATGTCCTTGAGCTTTAATCTTTCCTAGGTCCCCAGCGCCCAGTGTATTTTAATTTTTCCTAAGTCCAACTATTTTAATACTTCCTAATGTTTTGGCTTTGTATTTTCCTGGACCTGGCTCTGACACCATCTCCATCTAACAGTGGGTGTATGTTCACAAGCGATGTGTTAGAGGCATGAGATCTTAAGACCGCTGTTGATCTCATTGGGTGACATAGCCTTTCTTTTCAAGCGGATCCACTGTCAGGTGTGTTGACTAGGTAGTATCTCATGGTTCCATGTAGTATGACATGGAATCCTATCAGTGGGACCTAGTTTCTAGATGTGTCAAAGGGTCCTGACACTTGCAGTGAATCAACGGCAGGCGTAAATTCTTATGAGATGTGTTAGAAGTATGAGATTTTGAGACAACCGTTGATTCTTTTGTGTGACGTAACCTTTTCTTTTGGCAGGTCCATCTGCCAGATATTTTGATTTGTTGTACTATGATTGGTCCACATTGTGTGAGCTAGACGTGTTGTCAGGTGGGCTCGGTATCTAAATCAGAAGATTCAAGATCAACGACAGGTGCTTGATCTCATAGAATCTTCCAAGCATTTTGGATCTTGTGCCAGCCATCCAATGGCTTAATGTTCTCAGTGGGGCCATTTTCTAGGTGGTGAAAGAGTGCTCAAATTTTATTGGTCGACATGGATGATGCGGTAGGGTGGGGTTGTTGTCAGATAGATCAGTGACAAGGACATGATCTACGATCGGCATAAGTTCTCATGAGTTTTATCAGAGCTATGAGACCTTACGCCTGTTGTCTGATTATAAGGCTTGCAGAAGGTGGCTCCTTTGTTAGTGTGACCAAGCATGAGCCATGAATGACATAATGACAAGTGGCATAAAGAGGGCCTAGGTGGGGTCAAAAGGTTTAGTGCTCTGGATAAATGAGGTTAGCGGTGCCCACAAAGTTTAAAGGATTCACTCATTCACGAGAAGAATTGGTCATTTTCTAAAAGGTCTAGCGATTCAGTGAAAAAGCATTCACGTAATCGCTAACTAGCTTGGTGGAAGTAAAGAGTGTTTTGTGAACTGGCGAATTCCTTCAGTCGCCAGTTCGTTAAATAAAGGACCTGGGTTAGTAAGTTTCCTTCATTCGCTAGTTCATGGGGTTAAGCTCAGGTTAAGTATTTCATTTCATGAATGAGGAAAATTCATTGTCGCGTAGTCACTAAATGTTAACCTGGGGTTTCCTGATGAGTAAGACATATGGACCATGAAAAGGAGGGATCTGATGGTCGCAATGTAAAGTTGATCTGAGTTCAAATTTTGACCGCCGATTTGCTGCAGGTGCCATGAAGTGACCGTTGAAATTCAAATTTGAATTTCTAAGAGTTTCATAGTGACAAAAAGGACCAGAATTGAATGTTTTCACGGCTAGATTTGATTTGTTTGGTGGTGCCAGTGGTTGCAGTGTGGTCCAGGGTGTTTTTTTGATCGATAGCAGGGGGGTTTGTACCATGTGGGGATGGATATTTTTGGTGGCTCAAGGCACTTTGCAAGTCTGATCAGATTGGTTTATATGGTGAAATTTATGATATTCCTATACTTCTCAGAGATTTTCTCATTCACAAAGATCATCCTCGGATTTGACAGACCTGTACTTAGTTTTTCCTCTAAGAATTTTTATTTTTATGGTAATTAGGGTTGGTGTAGTTGTTGAAACCCTAACCCTAGCTGTCTGAAGCTTGTTGCATCCTATCTTTGGGATTCCAAGGTAGCTAGTGGTATAAATGGTAAAATGTTTTATTTTGTAAGGGTTACTTCTTCTACAAATTTTTTAGGAGAACTGGTTCCATGAAGGGTCCTTTTCTTGTAGATTTTCTCTACTTCTCTGCATATAGAGTGTTCTTTTCTCCTTTGTGGGCTTAGAGAATATGATATGTATTGTAATTGATTTGTCTTATGTATGAGATTCAATATATTTCTACTATTATTTAGATTGTCTCCATTTGAGTTTCGGACCTATTGACTGAAGCATCAAGGGTGGTTCCATCTTTCTATTTGCATTTCCTATGTGTCTGCAATAGAATTGTTTTCACAGAAGCAACTAGGTTTTGGATTGGTTTTCAGGTATGTATGAAATGAGGTATCAAGGGTATCTTATGTTTGTCTTCTAGTGGATGCTAATTAATGTATTACTTGTTTACAGGTCTCTTCTAAGGGGAGAGTTAATTTCCTTTGAATAGGTGATAGCACATTTGGGTACACAGGTGGATTGTTGAAGTATGACCTGATTAATGGTGTATGTTTGGTGTAAGGCATCAGCATATTTGAATGTATTGCTTTCTTGTTTCATAGCTCTTTATTGCAATAGGTTGTTTGACTCTGTGGCCCATTGGACAAGGCACTAGTCTATGAGAGACTTAGTGTATCTCAGGGGTCTCTTCAATCCAACATTAAAATCATTTTGTAAGAATTTTCCTAAGGCAAAAAATAAAAACCAAGATCTAGAAGCTCAAGAGATAGCACAAGAGAGACAAATATGATATGATCAAATGATCAAAAAATGAAATAGATAGATGATTGATTGATTATACAAAGTAGGAATGCCTCAATATATAGGCAATGCAATAAGACTACATGATAAGGAGATGATAAGATATCACCCACACAAGGTGGAATAACATTTCCACCAAAGGTGGATCATCCTCCAATATGCAATAAAGTATGTGCATTGGATTAGGATGATAATGTGATAAGAGCACTAAAGGTGGATCTCACACACAATGAGGTATGTGATGACAACTATCACACTTAAAGTGGAGATTCTCGTAACCATGTGCTAAAATGAAATGCAAACTCCTAGGTGTCTCAAAGACAAACTACTATGCAATGCATTATCCTAAGTAAACTTAAGTAAAGTGTAATTAGTAAATACTTAATTACAACAACACATTCAAATCAAATACCTTTCCCTTTCATGTTGGTAGTAATAGTAGGAGGTCCTTTCTAGTCTTCAGACTCATTCTATGCAAGTAGGGCTATTGCATGTGAATTGGCTTCATTGGGGTACAAGTTACCTAAAGGGTTTTGAAGACTATTCCACAATAATCTATCTGTAGGCCTACTATTTGTCATGAGGTTTTTAAGTGTGCAGATAAGGCAATACCCACCTGAGTGATGTGGAGCTCAAAGAAGAAGGAGGATGTTCTCTATCCTCATCAATTGGTTTTGTTTTCTTGTCAAACTTGAGTGCCTAATTTGAGGATCAAGCCCACCTTTTGATTCAAGTTTGGTCCTGCAAGGAAAAGCTACCAACAAAAACTACATCCTCATCCTCATCTTCTGAACAAGAACACCTTGGTCTCTTTGAAGAGAAGCCCAAAATTAATGCATTTGTTGAAGTCTTCTCTCATCTAAGATCTTGATTCCCTAAAAATCCTATTGGACAAGAAAACTCTTTACAATCGGTCATCTATCAACCTCATCATCCACATCATCCGCATCCTAGAAATCCACCAAGAATGGAAAATCCCACCACATTTCCATTTCCCATCACTGACCAACATGACAATAATAACCTAAAAAATATACCTTCCTTTGCCCTTCCAAAATTCTATGGTCTTGTGATAGAATATCTGGATACCTTTCTCTTCGAGTTTGATATCCTTTGTAGAATTTATGGCTACACCAATGATGCCCACAATCTCAAACTCTTTCCTGTGACTCTTAAGGAGTCTGCATTATGGTTGTTCATGGGCTTAGGGAAGGATGTTATCCATGATTTAGTAGAAATGAAGGTTGAATTATTACTTAAATATAAGGAGTATTGTCGAGGAATTGATATGCGAGGGGATGACATCTTTAAAATGACACAAAAATAGAATGAGAGTCTCGAGGATTATGTCTCATGGTTCATGTTCAGCTCACAAAGGAGCATGGAGCATACACTTAATGAAGAATCTTAGAAGTTTCTCTTTCTGAGAGGCATACAAGATGGATGCACTGAGGCACTATACTTGATGGCTAGAGGTGATATAACCCAATCTGCATGGGACAATATAAAAAATATATGCCTTAAGTACTCCAAAGCTTCTGATAAGAGAGGAAGGGGATATAGGTCCACTTTGGGAAAGACAAATGGTGCAGGCACTTCCAGAATAGAGATAACACACCTCTTGTCTGATTTTAAGAAAGATATTATTAATAACATGGCCACATAGCTGGATACCTTGTAGGAAAAGAAGAAGCATGAGGAAGAAGAGGCCATGCTGGCTGAATTATGTCCCCACTATAGACAGAAGAAGAGAGATTGTCAGTGTAAACTAGTTGCTAACGTGGAGACCACACAAATGCTAATTGATTACAAACCATTTGAACCAGTGGATGAGTAGTTGTTCTTCATCGCTCAGCAAAGAACATGGGTGCAAAGACAAGGTATGCCTTAGGACTCACTTACATTCAGTAATCCATTTTATAGTAATCAATGGCAACCTTCTATGAATTATCCAAATCCTCCCTAGAACAACTTTCAGGATCATTGGAAAAATTACCCCAATCCACAGTGGAAAAACCCTCAAGGGAATTGGCAACAACCCCAAGGGGCATGGCAACCACCACAAGGTAACTAGCAATAGAACCCATGGTGGCAAGGAGGTTAGTAATGGAAAAATTAGACACAAGGATATCTACCTCCACCTCTTCATCCTCCACAACAACAATCACTTTTTCCACCACCAGTAACCAATAATCCACCTCTAAAGCCTACACAGCTACCTATGCAACAATAGCCAAACCCAAACAATAGACCTCCTACACCTCAAAAAAGTGTGTATGCTACTGACCAAATGTAGTACCCCATACAATATCCTACCTATGTCACCGCACTTGATGATATCCACCTACGGTCTGGAACTACTCTCCCTACTCCTGATCATCCAATCATAATAGAAGTACCCTAGGAGGAGCCTATCCAAGTCAAACACACTCCTCCTACACTAGTGCCATAGCCTACACCTGATAAAAACCATCATATAGAACTTCCTTTTCCACAAAGGCTGTAGCATAGCAATCCAAAGCCTACTAAAGAAGAAGCCTTTAACATCCTTGATCAGTTAAAGAAAATTAATGTTCAAATACCCTTATTTCAAGAAATTAAAGATGTTCCTACATATGGAAAATCCATCAAAGAAGCCTACTTCAAGAATCCTGGCCACAAGAAAAGGGATCCCCAGATTGTCCATGTATTGGGAAAACTAGCTGACATCATGTTAGGAAAGCTTACCATCCCAAAATATTTTGACCTCAAAAGCCCTGTTGTTGAAGTCATTATTAATGGGACAACCATTAAAAATGCATTAATATATCTTGGAACTACTATAAATTTCATGACTAGGGATATAAAGCAACAACTTGATATCACCAACCTTTGAACCACACCCACTATCTTGCAGCTTGTAGATAGTTCCACTATGAAACCTAACGGGATGGTAGAGGATATAGTTGTTGACCTTGAATCTTGGTCTTACCCAGTTGATTTCATGATACTATCACCCAGAGCTACACTAGGGGGATACCCAATTATTCTTGGTGGGCCTTGGTTAGCAACTATTGATGCTTACATTAGATGTTACTCAGGGAGATATGACCATCTCTAATGGTCAACATACTAAGACTCTAGTCTTGTATCCACCTACCCAACCTCAAATGGAATTAGCCTCACCAATATGGCCTGACATAGTAGAATAAGCCGAAGTTATAAACTCAATATCTTAGTTAACGATGTTAAAGAGAGATCCCTTCCTACAACTCCAAGAAGAAGATAAAGTGATCATCAATATCCTACACAATCAGTATGGATTGAACCTAGACTCTCTAGAATATTCCTCCAATAACTACTCTCTATATGTTTTAAACCTTGATTACCAATGGGCTTCTCCTACATCCAAACATCTCTACCACCAATTGCTTCCCTGTGAGATACAAGTGCCCTCATTAATAGATGCATCTACGATAGAACTGACAAAGAAAATAGAGGTTTCTCTTGGCTGCTGCTTGAATATTAATAGCCAGCTAACTCCTCTATAGCAAACATCACTGACTAAAATGCTGACGAACCATACTACAACATTTTCATGGGATTATTCTAACATGAAAGGCCTGGATCCAAAACTATGTACCCATCAGATATACCTAAAGGAGGACAAACTCCATGTTAGATAGTTCCAAAGATGAGTTAACCTAGCATTAAGAG
Source organism: Chamaecyparis obtusa (assembly GCA_027943335.1). Classification (NCBI taxonomy): domain Eukaryota; kingdom Viridiplantae; phylum Streptophyta; class Pinopsida; order Cupressales; family Cupressaceae; genus Chamaecyparis; species Chamaecyparis obtusa. Next base: position 3,187,571 of record BSBK01003238.1, on the reverse strand, counting down.
AAATAGTCAAAATAGAACTACAAAAACTCCTCAATGTTGGATTCATATATCCAATATCAGATAGCCAGTGGATTTCTCCATTAGTAATTTTATTCCAAAAAAAGGAGGAAAATAGTGAGTGTGTGTGGACTATAGAGAGATCAACAATGCAACTAAAAAGGATGACTTCCCCCTTCTATTCATTGACCAGGTGTTGGAATCCTTAGTAGGCAAAAAGTATTTTTCCTTCCTATATAGGTATAATGGATACAATCAAATCCAATTTTTTTTTGAAGATCAGGAAAAGACTACATTCACCTGCCCCTAGGGAAATTTTGCATATTCAGTTTTTCCTTTTGGTCTTTTTAATGCCCCAACAACATTCCAAAGAGAATTCATCAGCATTTTTGTTGCTATCTCTCATGACTGTATGGAGATCTATATGGATGACTTTACAACATATGGAAAAATTTATGAGGAAGCTCTAAAAAACCTAGATAAAGTTCTAAAAAGGTGTGAAGAACACAACCTGTCTCTAAATAGTGAAAAGTGCTTCATGATGATACAAGAAGGGATAGTGCTAGGTCACTATATATATGCTACTGGAATCCAAGTGGACCCAGCCAAAATTGAAGTTATTCAAAATCTTCCAACACCAACCTTGAGCAAAAATATGTCTAAAGCTTTCTTGGACACACTGGTTATTACAAAAGATTTATCAAAGACTTCAGCAAAATAGCAAGTCCCCTTCATTCCCTGCTCACCAAGGATTCAGAATTCATGTGGACACCCAGTTGCAATAAAGCCTTCCTGCAATTGAAGTCAGTTCTTTCTCAAGCTCCTATTTTACGAGGTCCTAACTAAGCATTGCCATTCCACATTCATATTGATGCCTCAAATCATGTACTAGGAGTTGTACTAGGACATAAAGAAGATATGGTATAACATGCAATATATTTCATTAGCAAAAATTTGCAAGGAGCGGAATAGAATTACACAATCATAGAGAAGGAGGTTTTAGCCATTATCTATGCTCTAAAAAAATTCTACCACTACATCACAAGCTACTAGATATTTGTGCACACTGACCATGCAGCCATTAAGTATCTTTCTAATAAGCTTGCAATCATAGGAAGATTATCCCGATGGCTTCTACTGTTATAGGAATTTTATATCACAATAGTGGATAAGGTAGGCAAGTCAAATATGGTTACAAACTTCCTCTCATGATTGCAAAATACAAATAAATCACAAATCATTGATGAAAGCTTCTCTGATGATCACCTATTCTCCATTTAAGCCAAAACCCCTTTCTATGTGGATATCACTAACTACTTAGTTTCTCAAAGGTACCTCCCTATTTCTCACCAAAAGAAAGCAGACTTCTCATAGAAAAAACTTTCAACTTTTTATGTATTATTGATTATCTATTCTATAATGGACCTGGTCAAATATTAAGAAGGTGTGTTAGGGAGGATGAAACCTATGACATTCTCTGTGTCTATCATGATGAGCCTTATGGAGGGCATTTTGTAGCCAAAAGAACAGCAATGAAGATATTGAACACTGGATACTACTGGCCAACCCTCCATAAAGTTTCATCAACTACATAAGAAAATGTGACTGATGCCAAAGGATGGGGTGACCAACAAATTCTAACAAAATGCCTCTCTTTCCTGAAGTGGTAGTCACTCCATTTGATAAATGGGGGTTAGATTTTGTCAGACCCATTAACTCTTCATCAAATGATAATTCATACATTCTTGTGTGTACTGACTATGTAACAAAATGGGTGCAGGTACGTGCCATGAAACATGCTCAGAATAATAAGGTGGCCAAGTTCTTATATGAAGAAATATTTACATGATATGGTGTACTAAGAGAACTGGTTACTGATCAATGAACTCAATTCACATCAACACTGATTATTTCCCTAATGAATGAATATAACATTTGCCACCAGAAATCAAGTCCATACCACCCATAGGAAAAAGGGCATGTAGAAATCACAAATAAAGAGATAGAATCCATCCTTACAAAAATAGTGTAGTTACATAAAAAGGACTAGAGCACATGATGTATGTGATCCTAGGTTTTCTTGCACTGCTATCTAGAGACTTCTCTTGTCTGACCAAGGTACCTAGTCTCCTCTAGGTCCTAATTGGCTTATATTATTAACTAAGCCCAATGCTAACTCTTCCCTAAGAGTTCTTAATCCTTGTGCTTAACCTTGAATGACAAACACCCTTTGATAGTACAACTCTTCACCCTCACCTAGAAAGATCTAAGTGCCCATTCTTCATAAAATCCATTCTTCATTATAGGGGTGTTCTCCATCATGAAAAATTTCACAATCTTGTCAAATTGATCCATTTTGGAAGGATATTGAATCATCTTTCTATCGGCTTCAATAGTTCACCATTTGAGACCTTAAAAATAGGCCTAATCCTTGTAGGCTTTTGTAGAAGCTTTTTCTCTTTCTTTCTAAAAAATCTCAAACAACTTGCAAAAAAAATTAGGGATTTGGATACCCTTTTGGCTCTTCTTAAGGATTCTACAACTTTTAGGACCTGGAAGTCTCCGTACACCTCCTTCCTACAAACAAGGACAAACAAGGCTAATTGACCTAGTTCTTAGGACAGTCTAAATCCTAATAGAAATCTTGTTCAAACCCAAACCTTGGTGATTAGTATGATATCAATCTATATAGGATGGTTAGATATGGTGAACAACTACTTGAAAAAGTACTGGAGCTGTATTGTACCTTACAACCTTGCATGAAGACTTCAAATCTTCATTGTTAGACCACTAACCGGGCTCCTATCTGCTCGCCTAGGGCCTAATGGTAAAAATAGCTGTCCACACTTTAACACTTCCTAATCCTATACTTATGTACACTAATGACTCCCCTATCATTTCCATCTATCCTTAGGCATTTCCCATGGCTAGATTTCATGGGGGAGACATGAAAGTACCGACGGGTCAGAACAAAACTAGAGAAAGCCTTAAAATAAAATCAATTTATTAGACACAACAAACCTACTCAAAACAACTTGCTATTCAAATTAAAAATTCTTCTAATAGACTATTAAACACTAAAAAATCACTATATTGAAACTATCAATCCTTCTTCAAACACTGTCAACACAAAACCTCAAAATTCTTCACCAAACTGTTGCAGAGCTATATATTCAAAACTTCAAACTTGTTACAATGCCTTCCATCCTTTGAGATTCAAGCCTTAGGTAGCATTAGATGCCAATTGCATGTTTTTAGGGCTTGTTGGCTGATTCCCCACTTCTATTCTTATGGGAATCCAAAGCTAACCGAGTTGTGTGCAACATTTGCAATAATTGCAAATGTTGTCATGACAACTTCTTTGCAACATTTGGAAACTTGCACATATGCCTTAATCCTATTTCTTAGGACTCTTAACCTCCACCATTTTGAGGATCTAAGGCCATTAATGACCTTTTGGCATCTTTACAAAAACTAAATGTGTTTAGAACACATTTAAGACTCTAACCTCATACTAAGCTCCTAGCACTAATAAATTGAATAAACAACTAACATTGGATATTTATGTGACCTTATTCCTAGTGACTAATTCACTTAGCCTACATTTGAAAATGACCTTCTAAGGTCTTAAAACAACTAATCTAACTTCTTTACTTGGCTATAGTCAAGTACAAGACAAAATAGCTAAGCAATGGAGGTTAGCCTAGGTGTGCTCCTACACCATCCTCCCCAAAATAAGAAGTTCAATCCACCCTTGGATTGATGATGTTAGGATCAATTCCCATCTTCTTGAACTCTAGCTCATTTATCCATACTGCATCAGTATTAATCTACCCATGCTTTTTTATGAGATGTTCCTTATACTCTTTAGTTCTTGTCTTTTTATAGACCCTTGTATCCAAAACACTGTCAGTAGTTGTGACTCCAGCAGTAGGTAATTCTAGATCTTCCACATCTCTGACCACTTCATGTAGAGTTTGATCCATATCTTGTTGTGGTCCTCTATAACAGACTAAGTCTACAATATTGAAATTGGGGATAGTCCACTATCTTCCGGTAGCTCAACCTTGAATGCATTATCACCATACCTTTCCAAGATAGGATAGAGACCTATCCTCCTCATCTACAACTTGTGAGGGACTCCCTTGTGAATTCTTGACTTGTTAAGATGTATCATAACTAAGTCACCCACTTTAAACTGAACTGTCCTACTTTCATCCACCTTTTCTTTGTGTTTCATGGTGTTCTCTGTCAATGTCTTCCTCACTATTTCATGGATCTCTTGCATAGCATATGCAAAGTCATCAGCATAGCCACTTCCCTTCACTCCATCTTTCAAATCTCTCAACTCATAAACACCTCTAGGATGTAGTCCATATACTATTTCAAATGGACTCTTCCCTGTTGATCTATTGATAGTGTCATTATAGGCATATTCAGCTTGCCCAATCAACTGATCCCATTGTTGACCATACTCCTTAGTCAAGCATCTTAGAATATTTCCAAGGCTTCTATTAACAACCTCAATTTGACCATTAGTTTGGTGATGGTAGGCTGATCCAAAGGACAAGTTAGAGCCTAACCTTTGCCAAAGAGTCTTCCAAAAATGACTCATAAATTTAGTGTCTCTGTCTGACACAATGCATATAGGTAACCCATGGATTCTCAAAATTTCTTTGAAGAAAAGAGAGGCTATTTGACTAGCATCATTAGTGGTCTTGCATGGAACAAAATGAGCCATCTTGTGGAATCTATCCACAACCACATAAACATTGCCCATACCTTGTCTTGTCTTGGGTAACCCAACTACAAAATTCATACTTAAACATTCCCATGGCCTAGTAGGAATAGGTAGTGGTTAATAAAGACCAACATTTGTAGAAGTTCCCTTGGCCTTTTGATATACAATGCAAATTTCCACTTACCTCCTAACATCAAGATTCATTCTAGGCCAATAGTAGAACCTTTGAACAAGTTCTTGAGTCTTGGTGATCCCAAAATGACCACTCAAAGCACCATTATTCTTTTCTTGTATCAAATTCTATCTAATAGAGCCTTGAGGAACACATAATTGATTCCCTTTAAACAAGAGATCACTTTGCAAAGTATACTCAGCATATCTACTATGAAAATGATTCTTGTATTTAGCATATACCTTGTATATGTCAACAAAATCCTCATCATCACCATATAGATCCTTGAAATGATCTATTCCCATGCTCTTCAACTGAATCTCTTGAATTGTGAGAGCTCTTCTTGACAATACATCTACCACTTTATTGAGGACACCTTTCTTGTGTTTGATATTGAAGGTATAAGCTTGTAGGTACTCAACCCACTTCATGTGCTTGTGACTCAACTTCTCTTGTGAATTCAGGAAACTAAGTGATTGATTGTCTGAATACACAATGAACTCCTTGGGAAGCAAGTAGTGCCTCCATTTTCTCAAAGCCTGAACCAATGCATACATCTCAAGGTCATAAAAAGAGTACTTCTTGGCTTCACTTAACTTCTCTAAATGGAAAGCCACCATTCTGCCTTCTTGGCTTAGAACAGCCCCAATTGCTACATTTCTAGCATCACACTCAATGGTGAAAAGCTTCTCAAAGCTTGGCAGCACTAAAACAGGTTGGGTAGCTATCTTCTCCTTTAGCAACTCAAAGATTTTGTTAGCATGCTCATTCCAAACAAACTTGGTTTTCATTCCTCCCTTGATAGTATCCAACATGGGAGCACAAATTGCACTAAATTTCCTTATGAACTTCCTATAATATTGTGCAAGGCAATGAAAAATCCTTACCTCTATTGTTGTCCTTGGAGTGGGCCAATTCATGATAGCCTCCACTTTACTTTTGTCCATTTTCAGATTTCCATTTGATAAGACAAATCCAAGGTACACTAGCTCTATTTTGATGAACTCACACTTCTCCAAGTTGATCATCAATTTCTCATCATGTAGCTTTCTAAAAACAATATCAAGATGCTCTAGGTTCTCACTCCTTTTCTTGCTATATATTAGTATATCATCTAGATATACAACTAAAAACTTGCCTATGTAGTCTTTGAGGACTTCATTCATGAGCCTCATAAATGTGGAGGGGGCATTGGATAATCCAAATGGCATGACAAGCCATTCATATAGCCCTTCATTGGTTTTGAAGGTTGTTTTCCACTCATCTCCTTCATGTATTCTTATTTGGTGATAGCCACTCTTCAAATCTATCTTGCTATAGTACTTAGCTTCACCTAAACAATCCATCAAGTCTTCAATCCTAGGGATAGGGAACCTATACCTTATAGTTATCCTATTGATAGCCCTTGAATCTGTACAAAGCCTCCAAGTTCCTCCTTTCTTAGGTGCAAGTACAGTGGTTACGAAACATGGACTAATGCTCTTTCTAATGAATCCTTGGTTTAGGAGCTCTTGTATTTGTCTTTCTATTTCCTCATTTTGTTGAGGGGTCATCTTATAGGCTACTTTGTTAGGTAGGGTAGCTCCTGGGATAAGGTCTATCCTATGACTTATGGCTCTCTTAGGGGGTAAGGCTGATGTTTGACCATCACTTACAATACCTTGGTAAGTCTACAACATACCTTGAATTTCCTTTGGTAATTATGCCTTCTTAGCCACCTTGTCTTCATCTAACTCCTTTGGTCTTAGCACCAATGCAAAACCAACTCCTTCACTCTCTTCCATAGCTTGTAAGAAATCCTTTTCACTCACCATAAGTACATTTGGACCTGGTGTCTTTACTTCAACATCTTCCAATAGTGATTGTATCTTGAAGGTCAATTGTCCTTCTTGAAAGCATAAGAATTCTTTCCTCCATCATGTATGGCTTGGCGGTCAAATTTCCATGGTCTACCTAGGAGAAAATGGCATGCATCCATAGGCAACACATCACATAAAACAATATATTTTTACCTTCCAATGGAGAACTCCACCCATGCTTGCTCATTCACTAACACATGTTGGCCTTTATTGAGCCAAATGACCTTGTAAGGATTGGTGTAGGGTATCCTTGTCAACTTCAACTTGCTAACTACTTCCTCTGACACAATCTTGTTACTAGAACCTAAATCTATAATGACCCTACATACTTTCCCCATCATCTTGCACTTAATCCTAAACAAAGACCTCCTTTGGCTTGGCTCCTCCTTTACCAGCTCCTTGATTAGAGTTCTCCTCATCATGAGGTTCTCTCCCTCTTCTAAATTTAGTGGTACTTCAGCATGCTTCTCTATTGCATTAGATTCATCTTGAACTAAGTTAGTTCTCTTGTCACCTCCTTGTGATGAACCACCTTTCTCCATACATGTATAGGAAGGGTACCCCATTTGATTGTAATGGTAGCACTTCATATTGGAAAAATAGTTGCCTCTTCCTCCTTGTCCACCACTTCTTCCTCTAGATCTAGAGCTTCTTCCTCTACTACCTCTACTAGAGCTTTCTTCTTACTACTCACTAAATTTTATCTCACCTTGAGCCCTTGAATCAAAGCTTCTTCCACCATAGCCACCTCTTTGTCCTCTATTATCCTTGCTCTTAGCTTTGCCTTTAGAGGTTTCTTTCTTCCTTTTTCTTTTCTCTTCTATCTTCAAGGTCATTTGATAGCATTGGAGAATGGTTTTGAAGTTCACTAGGCTCATCTCTTCTTGAATAGACCATTTGAGGCCATTCAAGTATCTTGCAAGCTTAATGCTTTGATCTTCAACTACCTTGGACCTCAAACACAATTTTTGAAACTCCTCAGTATATTCTTGGACATCTAAATCTTTTTGCCTAAGATTGTGTCTCCTCCTATGATGTTGGACTTTATAATCATTAGGAAGGTAGGTTTTCTTCACTTTTGACACCATGCCCTTCCATGTTACTATAGGACCTTTTCCATCCTTTTCCCTCTCGGTTTGCATAAACTTCCACCAAGTAAGAGCTAAACCTCTTAGTCTAGACTTGGCCACCATAACATTTTATGCTTCAGAGATACCATCACATTCAAAATGGTTCTCAATGTTGTCTATCCAATCCATGATTGAATCTAGATCCATTTGTTAGATATGTCTTCAATGCTTTGCCACTCAATGCCTTCAATGCTTTTAAGAATGTCTCTTTAGGAAGAACAATGTTAGGTGTTGGAGCTTCCTCCTACAAGTCTAATTCCTTCTCCCTTGCTTCTTTTTCTTCCTTTTGGTCAATTTTTTCCTTGAACTTATCATCTTTGTGTTGGACTTCACCCAAGAGCTACTCCATTTGAGCTAGTCTTTCCCTTAGCAACTTGTTATCTTCTTTGTGTTCCTCAACCTTCTTGGCTAACTCAGCATTATTCACCATGGTTTTTTTTTCTACTAATCCACTTGGTGTATTCTCTCCCACTAATTCAATAGGCTGCAACATCCACCAAAATCCTGATGAATTCAAGCTCTAATACCAATATGATGTATGTGATCCTAGGTTTGCTTGCACTGCTATCTCGAGACCTCTCTTGTCTCTCCAAGGTACCTAGTCTCCTCTAGGTCCTAATTGGTTTAGATGATTAACTAAGACCAATTCTAACTCTTCCCTAAGAGTTCTTAATCCTTGTGCTTAACCTTGAATGAAAAACACCCTTTGATAGTATAACTCTTCACCCTCACCTAGAAAGATCTAAGTGCCCATTCTTCACAAACTCCATTCTTCATTGCAAGGGTGTTCTCCATCATGAAAAATTTGAAAATATTGTCAAATTGATCCATTTTGGAAGGATATTGAATCATGTTTCTATCGGCTTCAATAGTTCACCATTGGAGACCTTAAAAATAGGCCTAATCTATGTAGCCTTTTGTAGAGGCTTTTTCTCTTTCTTTCTAAAAATTCTGAAACAACTTGAAAAAAAAATTAGGGATTTGGATACCCTTTTGGCTCTTCTTAAGGATTCTACAACTTTTAGGACCTGGAAGTCTCTTTACACCTCCTTCCTATAAACAAGGACAAACAGGACTAATTGACCTAGTTCTTAGGACAGTCTAAATCCTAATAGAAATCTTGCTCAAACCCAAACCTTGGTGATTGGTATGATCTCAATCTATATAGGATGGTTAGATATGGTGAACACCTACTTTAAAAATTACTAGACCCATACTATACCGTACAACCCTACATGAAGACTTCAAATCTTCATTGTTAGACCACTAATCGGGCTCCTGTCTGCTCACCTAGGGCCTAATGGTAAAAATATCTCTCCAAAGTTTGATACTTCATAATCCTAGACTTATGTACACTAATGACTCCCCTAGAATTTCTATCTACCCTTAGGCATTTTCTATATTTCATGGGGGAGCCATGAAAGCACCAACAGGTCAAAAAAAAACTAGAGAAAGCCTTAAAACAAAATCAATTTATTAGAAACAACAAACCTACTAAAAACAACTTTCTATTCAAATGAAAAAGTCTTCTAATAGAATATTAAACACTAAACAATCACTATATTGAAACTATCAATCCATCTTCAAACACTGTCAACACAAAACCTCAAAATTCTTCACCAAACTATTGCAGAGTTGTATATTCAAAACTTCAAACTTGTTACAATGCCTTCCATCCTTCAAGATTCGAGCCTTAGGTAGCATTAGATGCCAACTCCATGTTTTTAGGGCCTATTGGCTGATTCCCCACTCCTATTCTTATGGTAATCCAAAGCTAACTGAGTTGTGTGCAACATTTGCAATAATTGCAAATGTTGTCATGACGATTTCTTTGCAACATTTGGCAACTTGCACATATGCCTTAATCCTATTTCTTAGGACTCTTAACCTCCACCATTTCAAGAATCTAAGGCCATTAATGACCTTTTGGAACCTTTACAACAACTAAATGTGTTTAGAACACATTTAAGACTCTAACCTCATACTAAGCTCCTAGCAATAAGAAATTGAATAAACAACTAACATTGGCTATTTGTGTGACCTTAGTCCTAGTGACTAATTCATTTATCCTACATTTGAAAATGACCTTATAAGGTCTTAAAACAAATAATCTAACTTCTTGACTTGGCTAGAGTCAAGTACAAGCCAAAATAGCTAAGCAATGGAAGTTAGCCTAGGTGTGCTCCTACACCAGCACAAGGTTACAAGAGGCAATCTAGGCATATAGGACAACATGGAAGACAACAACTAGTTTCACACCTTTTGAACTGGTTTATGGAAAGAATGTTGTCATGCCTATAGAATTTGAGCATAAGACCTTGATAATGACATTACAACTAAACATTGATCTTCCAATGGTACAACACAATAGGATCCTATAGCTTAACCATCTGGATGAGACACAAAAGGCATCCCTATAGCACACTAAGATGATCTAAATACAATGCAAAAAGTGGCATGACTCACATATCCTCAATAAATGGTTTATTCCTGGTGATTGGTCCCTCTTGTACGACTCTCGATATGAAGAGACACAAGGTAAGCTTACTACCAGATGGCTTGGTCCTTATGAAATTGAACATGTATATGCTAATGGTGCAATTCAAGTATCAACCATCAACCCCATACATTTCAAGTTTTTGATAAATGGCCACAAACTCTATTTGTACCATAAGCTAGAAATAAAAATCAACTTTCTGCGGTAGTTCGAGATTTCTCCTACCGCAGCTGAACCCCCTACAGCCAATAAAGATCCTGTAGTCAATGAACCCTCTGAAGCTGATAGACCTCCTCCATCTGAAGAATTTTCTACAACCGACGGACCTCCTCTAGCTAAACACTCTCCTGCTACCAACAACTCCCTCTGGTCATTGCATTAATTTTTCACGTATGCAGTTATAATAAATTTTTTGTTTCCCATGAAAATATTTCTTGTCATAATAAAGCACCTATCACATCATAACTCATCACCTTTATCTACCATATTCATTCATCTGTCACATCATCATGCAATATGTTACTTTTTTTGGAATGTATCACTCAATCTTTTTGGATTTTGGCATTTATGGTTATTATATTCCAAGTATGCATTCATTTATTATTTCAAATGCTCTTTACTTTCTTTAACATTATTATAACTAGTGATTCAATTAATTTAGTAATTTCTACAAGTACTATTGTACTTTTGAGCCATGCATGTGAGGACTCTTGAATTATTTTTCATAGGGGGCAGTCAGTTTAGTGTGTGATGTAATAAATATCCTCGCTTAAGATCACCGTTATTAATTTTCAAGCATGTACTATGAAGTCATTGATTTAACAACCTCTATATATGAAATTATTTGTAGCCTTAATTTTGTTTTTTAAATGTTAGGAATAACTGTCCATAATACAATTGAGAGGGGGGTGAATCAGTTGTATGGAAGATTATTAAACTTTAAACTTTAAGTAGAAGCAATATCATATTCAATGAACACAATGAATGCCAACACAATAACATAATATTTTGGTCTCAGGGAAACCCTGTTAAAGGTAAAAACCCCTGTGGGAATTAACACCCACAAATGATGTACTAAGAGTATAGTATCCTTGTTAGAAGATTTATCCATGTTAGGAGATTATTGAAACATTATAGTACATATTCCTTGTTAGAGGACAGACCCTAGTGTTAGGAGTCAAGAAGAAAGGGAGGGCTCACTACCCAAGGCTCACTACCCAAAGAAGGTTAAATCCACCTTCAGAACTCACTATTTGCAACACAAGTGTATATGAAGAAATATACAATCTTTTTGAACTGTTCGGTAGCAACTATCTTTTCTCGATCAGTTCCAATGAAGTCCACCAGTAAAACCTTTTCTCTATATATAGTAGACACAAGCTCACAACATTCACAACTTCTTTATATCACCTTTTTCCCATCCATGTCTTTTCCAAAGAAAAGACCTTACATTCATACCATATTACAATTCTCATGATTAGGTCAGCCTATAAGCCTTTTGCAATTACAAATAATTACATAAACCCTTGCTAAGATACACACGGTATCTAAAACAAGTATACAATGATTACATTACAATAATTAAGGACCGACATTCTTAATTTACATTTGCAAAACAAAATGCATGCTACATCTCCTTAGTCATCTTCCAAATAAGTCTTTTCTGGAACACACATCATAGCTAAGGTCACCAAGCAATCCATACCTTGCACTGACCAATGAAAATCATTTAGTACCTTTTCTATCATATGTCAAGCTCGCATACCTTGAATCCATATCATCTGGAAGATATACTAGAAACACAAAGACTAACTCTGTCATTTCTCACTGTCACAGTCAATGACCAGTCTTCACCAAAACATTTTTAACTCATCCAATATGAAATATTACATAATGTGATCTTGGATATAAGATCACAACACCCTCTTAAACTCTCATCTATCTTCACAGCATTTGAAACATACATACAGTATTCGTAAACTATGATAACCAGCTTGTTTTCCTCATAGAAATATATGTTGAAATCAATGACAAAACATAGATGACAATAGTATGAGTGCCCATTTAGTAACGTAGTGATTAAATATATTAAATGTCTCAATCACCTCCCCATGCATTAGCAATATCCAACAATCTCCACCTTTGGCATTGATGTCAACATATGGGAAAATCCATCATCCCAAAGTTATGTCAATCCAAAGTTCTACAACCAAAAAATCTCCCCATACAGTAGGGATTGTATCATACCAACACTCCCCCTTTGAAAATAATGGCAAAGGGTGCCACAAGTCATCAACTACTTTCCAACATCCTTCTTCCATGATCACTCCTCCTGAGAAGTAGATCCCTACATCCAGTCTAGATTATGATAAGGCTCTAAAAACCTCTAGACTGATGCATCTCTGCATCATTTAATTCTGACTAGGAGGGGCCTGAACCCCTAGCATACCGCTGAGATATTCAAAGGTATCTTTTGGCTATGACTTTGTGAAGATGTCTACAATCTACTCTTTTGTACTAATATATTCTAATTTTATTTCCTTCCTTGCCACCTTGTCTCTCAAGAAGTGATATTTGATAGAAATATGTTTAGTCTTAGAGTGCATCACTATATTCTTTGACATATTCACTGTACTGGTGTTATCACAATGGATAACCATAGGCTCATAAAAATTTAGTCATATGTCCTTCATAATTTGTTTCATACAAACAATTTGAGTGTAGTTAATAGCAGTAGCAACATACCTTGATTCAGCAGTAGATTGTGCTATACAATCTTGTTTCTTACTTAACCAAGAAACCAACTTTTTCCCAAGGAAAAATGCACCACCACTAGTACTCTTTATGTCATAAATGCTTCCTTCCCAATTAGCATCAATATAAGCATGAAGTACAAAACTATCATTCATATCATACCATAGGCCATAGTCAGTTGTCCCTTTTAGATATATGAATATCCTTTTCACAGCAACTAGGTGTTTCTCCTTTGGCTCTGCCTAATATCTAGCCACAATTCCAACAACATTAGCAATATTCGGTCTGGTATGAGTAAGATATTGTAATCCTCTAACCATTGATATGTACTTGGTCTAAAATACACATTGAGTTTCATCATTACATGATAGCTTATTATCAGTCACCATTGGTGTTCCTACTAGTTTACAGTCTTCCATTCCAAACTTCTTTCGCATTTCTTTGAGATACTTAGTCTGTGAAATAAAGATACCATCTTTGCTCTAATTTATTTGCAAAGAATTTCATTTCACCTATCATGGACATCTCAAATTCACTTTCCATTTCCTTAGAAAATTTCTTATATAGATCATCATTACCTCCAAAGATAATATCATCAACAAAGACTTCTATTATCAAGATTCCATCTTCACTAGTTCTTAAATACAAATTACTTTCGGCATTACCTTTTATGAATCCAAGCCAAAGTAAGTACTTGTCTAACCTTGCATACCAACCTCTTGGTGCTTGCTTCAGCCCATACAAATCTTTCTTCAACCTGCATACCATGTCTCCATCTTCGCATAGAGGAAATCCATCTGATTTTTCTCTGTATACTTCTTCTTCAAGATCCCCATCCAAGAATGTAGATTTCACATCCATCTGATACACCTTGAAATCTTTATGTGCAACATAAGCCAAGAATAATCTCATTGCCCCAATTCTATCAACAAGAGCAAATGTTTCTTCAAATTCTATTCCTTCTTGCTATGAATATCCTTTACATACCAATCTTTCTTTGTTTCTTACAACATTTCCTTCTTCATTCATTTTAATTTTGAAAACCCATTTTGTTCCTATTATATTTTTTTTTTAGGTCTATGAACCAATTCCCAAGTGTTATTCTTCTGTATCTGATCTAGCTCTTCCTTCATAGTATTTATCCAGGATTCATCTCTACATGCTTCATCTATAGTCTTTGGTTCAACTTGATACATCAAACAAACTTCTTCTCTAGCTTTTGATTAGGTCATTACTCCTTTATTAGAATCTTGAATAATCTAATTTTTAGGATGGTTATTCTTTATATACCTTGGAGTCTTAGGAGCCTCAGTAGCCTCACTTGTGTCAACATCATAAGTCTCTTTTTCACATTCTATCTCAACAAGTTCTTCTTCTTCTGCAGCAGTAGCAAGCTCTTTGATCTCTGTAATCTTATTACTGTCATACATTCTTTCTTGTATCTGAAAATTTTAATCTATCATTACATTGTTACTTTAAATCATCTTTCTTAATCTTAGATTGAAACATTTGTAAGCCTTTCTCTTGGTAGAGTAACCAAGAAAAATTCCTTCATCACTTCTAGCATCAAACTTTCCTATCTCTTGATCTCTCTTGATATAACACTTACTACCAAATATTCTGAAGTATTTTATAGTAGGAGTATGATCAAACCATAATTCATAAGGAGTCTTACTTGTAGCTTCTCTGATTTTAATTATGTTCAATGTATATACTATTGTACCAATAGCCTCTCTCCAATGTACATGAGATACATTTCCTTCAAGCAACATTGTCCTAGAAGCATCAAGTATAGTCATGATCCTTTGCTCTTCTATCCCATTATATTGTGGAGTCTTAGGAGTAGATGTCTATCTCTTTATTCCATGCTCTTCGCACTATGAATTGAATAAGTCTAAAGTAAAATCTCCACCTATGTTTGACCTTAGACACTTAATCTTTAAGCCTGATTCATTCTCTACTTTTTCTTTGAACAACTTGAATTTATCAAATGCTTCTGATTTTTCTTTCAAATTAGTAACCCGCATCATTCTAGAAAAGTCATCAACAAAAAGTATGAAATACCTTTCACCATAGTATGATCTTGTCCTTATAGGTCCACATAGATCTATATGTACTAAATCCAAATTTCCTTTTGATGTATATGCTTTTCTTTTGTAACTGCTTCGAGTCTATTTTCCCATTACACATTCTCTGCATACAGTGTTAGATGGTTTCACAATCTTCGGTAGATCTCTTACGCATTAGCCATACTTGCCTTCACAATGTTATCAAAATTAACATGACAAAATATTCTATGCCATAACTAGCTTTCATCTACCTTCACAACAAAACAAGAGGCTCCAAATGTATTTAATTCAAATACATTACCTCTAGATTTAGTACCGATTGCAATCAGCTTACCTACCTTACATCTGATAAAACATTTACCATTAACAAAACTTAGTTGAAACTCTTTATCCATTAGCTGTCCAACACTCAACAAGTTATGTTTCAATAGAGTGCCATCTTGAAGATCACCTCAAGTTGTTAAGCTTTCTCTTTGAGGACCACAAGCTTTGATACCAATTGTTAGGAATAACAGTCCACAATATAACTAAGAGGGAGGGTGAATCAATTGTATGGAAGATTATTAAAATTTAAACTTTAAGTAGCAGCAATATCAGATCCAATGAACAAAATGAATGCCAACACAATAACACAATATTTTGGTCTCGGGGAAACCCTATTAAAGGTAAAAAACCTGGTGGGAATTAGCACCCACAAATGATGTACTGAGAGTATAGTATCCTTGTTAGAAGATTTAGCCACGTTAGGATCTTATTGAAACATTACAATACATAGTCCTTGTTAGAGGTCAGACCCTATTAGGAGTCAACAAGAAAGGGAGGGCTCACTACCCAAAGAAGGTTAAATCCACCTTCAGAACTCACTATTAGAAACACAAGTGTATATGAAGAAATACACATTTTTTTTGAACTATTCGGCAGCAATTATCTTTTCTTGATTAGTTCCAATGAATTCCACTAGTAAAACCTCTACTCTACATACATCATACACAAGCTCGCAACATTCACAACTTCTTTATATCACCTTTTTTCCCATCCATGTCTTTTCCAAATAAAAGACCTTACATTTATACCATATTACAATTCTCATGATCAAGTTGGCCTATAAGCCTTTCCTAATTAAAAATAATTACATAAACCCTTGCTAAGATACACACAGTATCTAAAACAAGTATACAATAAGTCCATTACAATAATTAAGGACTGACATTCTTAATTTACATTTGCAAAACAAAATGCACACTACATCTCATGAGTCAGCTTCCAAATAAGTCTTTTCTAGAACACACGTCACATCTGATGTCACCAAGAAATCCATACCTTGTGCTAACCAATGAACATCCTTTAGTACATTTTTTGTCATCCCTCAAGCTTAGATACCTTGAATCCATATCATCTGGAAGATATACCAGAAACACAGAGACTAACTCTGTCATTTCTCACTATCACAATTAGTGACTAGTCTTCACCAAAATATATGTAACTCATCCAATATGAAATATTACATGATTTGATCTTGGATATAAGATCAAAACACCCTCCTAAACTCTCATTTATCTTCATAGCATCTGAAACATCCGTATAGTGTCTGTACACTGTGATAACCAGCATGTTTTCCTCATAGAAACATATGTTGACATCGGTGACAAAATATAGATGACAACAGTATGAGTTCCCATTCAATAATGTTGTGATTAAACATATTAAATATATCAATCACCTCCCCATGCATTAGCAATATCCAACATGAAATCCAAAATTCCAGCTTTAGTTTTTCAAGACAATTTTTCCAAATTTTTTTGCCATTTAGCCTAAAAATACCCATTGAGTGAACTAGGATAGTCTTTGCCTGATAATCACCAAGCCCTAGTGTAGTTGAATATTGGGTAGTATGGAGAGAATGAGGATTCTTTAGGGAAGCCACTAGAATTCAAAGAATCAAGGTGTCAAAAGCTCTCAAGAAAGCAAGATGGGTGGATAGCCTATATGCTCTGAGCCAGCCAATCATGCATCTTTATTGCAAGATCAAGCCAGCATTTAGACGTTTAATCATATAGGATAGGTCACATATTTTGTATGCTTGAATGGGAAAAATGAGGTTGTGGCATTGGAATTCCTATGGTCATATAGAAATGAGGTCACGTATGTAAAAGGATTAAACATAGAAGCTTTAGAGGTGTGAATTGTAGAAGTTTTTGGACTTCTTGCCATAGGTGAAGCATTTTCACATATTCATGATGCTCACATAGCTTGAGAAGAATTTTCTTTGCCAACAGACACTACAATGGAATAAAGAAAACAAGGTGCTAGATGAACATATCTTCTTGGTGAGTACCCTCAGCTAGCAGTACAGATCATAAGGTACATTACTTATGAAGGGTGATTCTCTTTCATGCATGCCATTCATTTCAATCTTTGAGTCATTTGTGGTATGGTCTCTTGGTAAATATTCCCAATGTGTTGTATTCATTGTTGAATTTTAGTTCTGAAGAGGTTAGGAAGGGAAGGAAAAATGTCATCACCCATCATGGTTTAATAAAAATCTTGGTAGAAAGAGCTCTACATGATACCTCTCCCATGACCTGGGATGAGTTCCTTGTAGCACCTCATGTGCAGTTACATGGTGATAGGCCACAACCTGCAGGACCACAACCTGAAAATCAAGAAGAGCAAGAAAATATTCCTGATGAGGTCATTCCTAATAATGTGGAGCCTTCTAGTCCAGAAAAGGCTCATAAAATGCTTCTACCCCATAAATTCACAAAGAAAATGTGGCAACAAATGATCCAAACCCTAATTTGGAGGGCGGTAAAATTGAGGTTCCTAAAGAATCCCATAGTCTGTAGGATGCCCTGAATAAGGAGAAAGGGATAGGAAAAATGGTTGAATATGATATGGGTGATTCCCATGTTCCTCCTATAGCCATGTCTTCTACCAAGAGAAAGACTCCACATAAACATCCTGCAGCATTAGCTGACACACCACTATGATGCAGTGTTCATCTGAACATGAAGCAAATGGAGCAGGACTCTCTTGTAATGTCTGGCTCTAACCATGAAGCTCCTATTGAGGAAGCCATGAATGTACAACCACAAGTAGGTAGTTCATTCATGGGGAGTCATGATATAATGGAAGAAGATCCTGCAGTCGCTATCTCAGGCCAGGCAATAGGACAAAGAGAAACAGAGAAAAAATAAATCTCTGATGTATCTTCTTCCCATCTAGGAAATGTTCAAATGGATGATATTTTGGATGCATCAATGCCAATTCCACTAGACAACCAAGAGGAAATAATACTAGAGCAAGGTCAATAGGAAAATCAAGAGGCAATGCTAGTACACCCAGTTCCACAAAGAAATCAAGAAAAGGTAATAGTACACTCCATGTCTATTGATTACTTTACACAAGTTCAGTATGAAAAATCCATGTGGGAGTTGGAAAGAGATAAATTGAAAAAGGAAATAGAAATGCAAAAGTAGGAAATTCAAATTCTACAAGGTAAGTTGGATTAGGTCACAGAATTAGTTCCTAAAATTACTGAATGTAGGCCACCTCCTAGGGTTTATGCCCTATGTTTGAAGGATAAATTTTTAATGTTTAAATTGATGAGAATTCTTAGAGATTTGAGCGCTAACATAAACACACCTCAAAAATTTGTGGCTACATATGAGACATCACCAAATTTAATCAAGAATATTCTGTGTGAATTGTACATGCACAATCATGTCATTTCATCTAACACTGACTGGAATCCCCTATTATTTGTGGGAGATATTCACTTATCCTCTTTACTATCCTGGGTAAGAAATGAGATCAATTATGGGGATCAGTTGAACAGATATAGGGAGATTGAATGAACTATTACACTTCCCTTGCGTCCTAAGATTAAATCACCTAGAAGGATCTATTGTAATTGGTTGGAAATTATCTATGGATTCAATGACTCTACACATAGAAGGAGAATAATGGAAAATAGGGAATAGGTTTTCACAGACTTTGGAAGGTTATCATTGGCAGAAGGGCTACAAAAAAGGTGGGCTAGGTTAACTATGGCCCTAAAAAAGGTAGAACCCCATAGTCTCATCAAATTTTGAGTTGTGATGCAACAGGTCAAATGGTACATAGATTTGGGATGATAGCTGTGACCAGAGAGGTGGTTACCCCTCACCTTCTAGCCTCCTCTTATTTTATGGCCACTGTATAGTTGTGTAGATAATGAGGTCTATGAGGACTTGGAGATGACTTGGTGCATAAAGATAGAATGAACAAATAATTTCTACTGGTGAGTGGGGAGTTCAATCATTGGGTAGTCATAGGAAGGAGAGCTCAGGGTGCTTGCAAAAATTAGAAATGTTTTATTGCCTGAGGGTCGACACTAGGTTTCATAGGGGGAAATGATGAGGCATATTAATGCCATACTTTAGACACCCCAGGATAATATTTGCTAGGTCTTTTTCCCTGTTATGATTAATTTTCTTCAAGACTTTTATACCCAGTCCTGTTATTATATGGCATGTTTCCACTAGACTACTATTATGGTTTAAACGTACTTAATATGCTACACTTGGATAAACATACTATATTACTTGTTTTGAAGTTATGGTTATGTTTTTAATAAGTAAAATAGTTGTTTGAATGTAAATGATATCTGTATTTTGGTATTTATCACCATGAATGTCTTTATCCTAACCTTTGAAGTGTAGTGCATCGAAATAGAAACTAATGCCTTGACCACCTGTAAAATGTATTCATTCACTGAATGTTCCACCCAGTCTTTTGGAAATTTCCACTAGAGAAGCATTAACACAGCACCAGTAGAGGGTTTCCAAAAGAGCAAGGTGGCAGTTGCCTAACAAGGACCAAGGATACATGATGAATTCTATAAGGAAATCTAGGAGAGAGTGGGAAGTTAGACTTTTTTTCACATTAATTCTTTCCTCTTTTCCATATCTAATATGTTCTAGTATTTTAGCTTTCCTTCTTTTCTATTAGTAATGTTGTAATAAAGATCTGCATATTTCTATGGCATGATTAGTTAAGTTGTTATCATTTTTCCTTTAAATAAAGCCCCACTCCTACGTGAGAAGTAGGGCATTATCAATTTATTGGCAATATAGTTTTCTATTGTTTTTTGGTTTATATATCTCTGTACTCAATTATTCAATCAATGAGAAAATGAAGTGTTGAGATTTAACTTTACATAATTGTGATTGGAATACTCATCCAAGGGGGCCCACTTGGTGAGAAATCCATATTTAGTTAGATTCATTTTAGTTAGAATTATTTTCCTACATTTTCTCTATTTTAGTGTTAAGTGTTAAATTGTTCCTGCAGCCAAAGCCATAGGCTAGCTAACACTTCCTGCAACCAAAGAAGTGGAACAGCTGAAGTATTATGGCATAGTCTACAAGATTCTTCATATTTTGTTAACATCTACATTTCTCTAATTTCCATTCTAGTACTTACTTTTTTGTATCTTTAGTTTTAGTATCATTCTAGTATTTATTTCCTGCAATCATAAGTTAGTTTCCTTCTAGCATTTCTTTCTTGTAGAAACTATAGGATGCTTGGCTGAGTGACACTTGGTGCATATACCTTGTTGGCATATTTCAAGTAGAACATCCCTAGGTTGACATACTAAATGAGTTTTTATGAGGATAGACTACTCAGTCAAATGTCAAATCCCTGAGTTTTCAATTATACTTATTTTCTAAGCCTTTATATGAAGCAATCACTAATCATGTCTAATCAATAATTTCATCCTCATGGAAACCATACAAAGACTCCCATTTTTCATGCATCTCAATATTTTATTCCTTATGTTTACTTCACCCCTCATCTCCATAGTACAAATATTGAGGTAAAACTCCTCAATCATATGAAGTCATTTCATACCTAACATGATTTCCATCTCTACCATATTCACCACATAGTAGTTTTCCTAGAACACCTAAGCATTCAACTAGAGAGGAAAATTAGGGATCATCGTATTGCATGAGATATTGAACCCATCAACAACCTAAACCCTAAACCCATCAAATTATTTATCCTTAAGCCCTCTTCAGGCCACAAATCCCTCATCAATGAAATTATATGTGTGACACCTATGTCCAACAAAGTAATTACAGATTTCCCTTAAGAACTCCTAGAATCCTTAAAGAACACTCTCTCTGAATGCTATAATTTTTTCTAATAGGTCTACCATCCTTAGGTGTGATTTCTACCTCGCTTTCACTCACTTCTATATGTTGATCTAAACTTCCAAAATTAGTTTTAACAATAGAATAGTACTCCATTATGTTTTCTTTCCCCTTTGTATAAAACTTATGTTTAGGGTCTCATGGCTCCTTGCATTTGAAGCATAAATTCCTACATCTCAATTCAATTAGAGTCTCATCAATAGATTTTATAAAGCTATTATTTTGGATGGTCTAATCCCTTCTGAAAAAAAATTTGTTCCTTATTTCTAGGGAATAGTTTTGATTCGAACTTCTTAGGACCAAAAAATTCCACTTGATAACTACCTTCTTCATGGAAACTGTGCAATTTATCTCCTCTCTGGAATATCTTACACCATCACTAGGAACCTCTGAAAATCATAAATGTAGACATCTAAAGATCCATACCTCTTGATCTAGGAAAGCTCCCCAAAAATACATCTTCATATCTTTCTAGTCAAAGTATTTCATGATTTTATTAGTGAACTTATTATAGGAGGTAATATAGTGGTATCCCAAAGTAATAAAATCATGGTACCACCACTCATTGGCTACACCATCTTGATGTAGATTAGTGAACTTAATCACCTCATTCTCCATTATGGGCATGAATATAGGTAGTTGTTAAGTTTCAGCGCCCATGTCCAAGCTAGACACAAATCTCCTCCATCAAAATGTGGCAAGGTCAACTTTCCCACAACCTACTAGAAATCCTTATTACCATGTGAAGACCTAAGATGTGATTTTTCCATAGAACCTTCTATAAGTCTCTTTTTTCCTATGAACTCATTGAGATCCAATAAATCCCTAACCACCAATGGTGAGCTCATATGTTCTATATAATGATATTGGATCTCCTCTTCTATTGATATCCACAATTTAATCCCTTGGCCCTATTGGTTCTAGGTTCTCAGAGACAAACTACAAGTGTAGTGTTATCACCTTGTGACCCACTAGTTTCACTTGTATAGGTAGTATGCAAAGTTTGTTCCCCTTGTGACTAATTCCTACTTAAAAATTTGTTCTGCCAACTGAGACATCATATCCATCATATCATCAAACTTCCTCTTAGTCCTACTATTAGGAATGATTGACCTATCCCTATCATTTTTCTTCTTGGCCATGGTACCTATACTCCCTTCACTGTTACTAGAATTTGACCTATGAAAACCAAGAATTCTATAAGAGGTGTCACCCTCTAGAATTGATGGTGGTTGCCATTATATGTGATGTTCTTTCCTAATGTAGGTCTAATGTTTCTATTCACTCATCAAGTCTTCTTCCTTGTCCATAGGATGATAGAAAATTCTATTTCCTGATACCACAATTTAATAACCACCCTTAATCTGACAATTTCAAGATTCCATTTTTCTAAACAAATTCCAATTTCTGATTTTTTTCTCAATTCTTTGGAAGTTCCTTATTTTCTTTTTAATTTTGTAATTTTTTTGTGTTTTGATAGTTTTTTTAATTTTTTTATAGTTTTAAAATATGATCGATGGAAGCAAATACTAACAAACAATATTATAAATGAAATGACTCTAACAAAAAACATCAAGAGGCTGTAAACACTTACTCAAGAATTTACTAAATTGATGAAAATAAACATACATTACAGCCATAGATAGGAGAAATATTTTTTAAAATTTGTAGATTTGAAGTCTTTTCTAAACAATAATATTAACTTATTTCTTTCAAACACCAAGTATTGATTAGCACCTCTAATTATATATCTTGTAAGAAAATAATATATGTTAAATAAGAATGGTCTTTACTATATCCAAGTGGCTTGATATAAAGTATTTACCTTTGGTAGGTAAATATATTGATAAAGATAATTACATAATAATTACATGTCTCTAGTAGAAGCTTTCTACTATGGGCTCATTGATAGAGTAATTCATATATCTTCCCTAAATGTGTCAATAAAGTAGTATATCTTCTTACTATTAGTGCTTGGGTAAGCATTATTCAAAATACAATAGCAAGGGTTATATTTGCAACATCTAATCATCCCTCCAAAGATTCATTTACAAAATCAAATAAATAAACTATAATAGAGTGGCATTTGAAGGCTCGGGAATTGGATGATGGAGGAATTTCCATCATCTCAAGTTAGCTTCTCATTTTGAGATGGTGTTCTGCATGATAAATATTTTTGTATTTTTCAGTTTATGATATTTGTAAAACTTTATTTTTGATGTTGATGAATTTAAAGAATTCATGTGTTGTGAAGATTCATTTTGGAGACAGGTTCAATATTTGGTGTTGAGCTCAATATTAGTTGTTGTCCAATGAGTTTCAAAGAATATTATTGAGAATTATACTATTTTACAATCATTAAACAATGATAAAGACCATTCATATTTTGTAGGGATTGTTATTGATTAATTCAAGACTTTGTGATTTGAGATTTTTGAACTGAGGGCTCAAGAAAAAATCTTGAAACTGCACCTTTCCAATGGTCAAGAGACAACTTGATGGAGCCCCCTTGGTTTAGAATTTCTTGCGTTAGGAAAATAT
Organism: Chamaecyparis obtusa; assembly: GCA_027943335.1. Lineage (NCBI taxonomy): Eukaryota > Viridiplantae > Streptophyta > Pinopsida > Cupressales > Cupressaceae > Chamaecyparis > Chamaecyparis obtusa. Next base: position 3,163,611 of record BSBK01003238.1, on the reverse strand, counting down.
TTTCTCAAAATATATATTCTTGTTATGTAATCAATATGTTTTGTTATGTCTGTACACACTAAAATGGTGCACTTCTATGAACCATTACATGCAAGGTTGCTCAAGAATGAGGCCTCACAAAGTGGCTCATAGCTCTCTATGCATGGAGTTGCAAGGGACTATGGTGTATTTGCTCTCAGCTAGAGCTACAAGCTTGTGACCTTGCTAGTCAACCATACAATGAGAGATTCAAGTGAAGACAAGGACAACAATGCCAATATCTCCAAGAATCCAATATGCAAATGCAATGCAAGCTATATGAAGATGCAAATGTGCAAGCTATGCTATGAAAATGGAAGTACAAACTAAGCTATGAAATGGAAATATCAATGGATTACAAATCCTTCCTATTTAGACTATGTGAGCTTATTCTATTGCATAAAAGGAAACTAAGCTAAGAATGCCATTATCATGCAACTAAGAAAGCAAATATGCAACTAAATGATGAAAGAAACAAGTCTTCAATGTCCTCAAACTCCAAATGCACCTAAAACCTACAACATAACATTAGCATAAAAACATGGATATGCAAATGAAGGAGAGAGCTCTCCTTTTATAAGAAATGAGGTGAAATGGACCATTGAGATTAAGAGGCAAAAAGTCTTAATCAGCGGTGGAGCTTGAAAGAGGAGCAATCCATGTGCACAAGTATCCTCCAATAGGAAAATAAGAGTTGACTTTATGTCCATATGGGACAAAAAGTGTTTTTCCCTTTTTTTTATAAAATATGAATAATACTTTATTTGTGCAACTTAGGATAAGAGGAAAAGTGGGGGCTTTTCATTTATTAAAAGGGGAGGAAATATTCCTTTTAGGTAAATAAAAACTTAGGATAAATGGTTAGCCCATAGGATAAAAATCCAATATATGATCGAATTTAAGATTTAATCAAGAAATTGATATTGTTGAAAATATTGATTATTGATAAAAATGATTCAAGATTGATAAATTGAAATAAATGGGGTCCAAAGTCTAGGCGACCATTTTTGGGTGCATACAATGTCAGCCTTAAGGAGGGTTGTTAGAATGATTTTAGAATAACTAAGAGGGAGGTGAATTGGTTATCCTCAGGTCCAGCTATACCAATTTTACTTTTAAACACTTCAACCAACTTAGATCTAATCAACAATACACTTGGTCTCTATAGAATATAATTAGTAACATTAAACTTGCAGTCTACTATCCAAAAGTAATCAACTTGCAGAATATAAAACATAACACATCAAATAACATTCACACAAGTATGAGACTAGGATTTAACATAGAAACCCAATTTCAGAAAAACCACTAGTAACATGCTACCAAATTTTCACTCTTCTGAAGTGAGCTTTGTGAGGAGCCTGTTGGTAGTATTCTCTATTTTTTAAGTTATCCTTTTGAAATTTTGATCCTTTCATGTTTTCCCTATTTTCATGGAAAAGTCTCTTGTTTTCTTCCATCCCAGAGCTCAAAAATTGATTAAAATTGAGAAAAACCCTAGGTGCTAGGTCGAAATGCCTTTGAAGATTCAAAAAACCCCTAGAAACATTCATCCAAGTCCTATTTGGTTGTTACTTTTTTTAATCACTTAATAAACCCTTTAGGCATGTGCGATTTTATGTCTCTAGCTAGTCGCTTAGTCTCTTGATAATTTTGGCATATTCCTTTTAGTCTAGCGATTCCATGTAACCCTTTATCAGGTAGTCTCTTTAGGTTAAAAGAATATTCCTTTTCTTCTAACGACTCAGCGGATGCCCTCAGTCACCAAGTCTCCAAATGAATCTAATGTGCATTGTGAGATCTAGCAACTGCATTGATAAATGTTTAGAAAGCAACTATAGTCACCTAGTCTCTAGATTGGAAATACCTTTAGTCGGGCGATCTCTAAATAAAATGATGAAGTGATAAAGTATTTGGTGATTATGAGACTCATCTTTGGTTGCTGAGTCTCCAAAAGAAAGGTGGCGGTCTATTTTGCTTTGGTTGCTAGGGCTCCAGGTTCTCTGGCGGTAAGTCTATTTATTCAGTGACCCAACGATTCCAGTGGTCACGTGTTCTCCTGATTCTAGTGGTTATGTTTCAAACACTCAGTGATCCTGCGACATGGTTATCTCTTAATCTCATGTTGTGGCAGTTAAGTCATAAATTATATAGTAACTCAGCAAGGACCGTGGGATGAAGGAGAGATCAATGGTTGGCATTTAATCTCATTATTTAACCAAGGTTAAGAAGATCTTCTAGCGACTTGGAGAATAAAGGTTTTCGCGCAGTCTCTGAATTGAACCAGGGTTAAAGAGAATGTCTAGTGACTAGGAGATATCTTCATTCACATGGTCACCAGAAGATGGTGAGTTAAAGTAAAGGTTATATGTGAATAAAGGTGAGTCATTGATGCAGTCTCGATCAGGTGGTGATCGTGTGGTCTCCAAATCAAACCATGAGTTAGAAAAAGTTCTTGTGACTATAAAAATTGCTTTTTTTCCCAGTCTCCAGATCAAACCCCAGGTTAAGCAAGTTATTTAGCAACTGGGAGATGTCTTCAGTCACACAATCACTAGATGACTAAGGGTTAAGTGTTGGCCGAGGTCAAAAAATGAAAAAATATGTCATGACTTGTTTGTCCCTGATTGGTCACCGAGATAAGATAAAGAAATAAGAAATCAAGAGATTGGAATATAGTCGGTGGATCTCCAAAGGCAATAAATCAAAGTATGATGCCTTCAGTTGTTGAATCTCTAGATGGGAAAAGTCGAGTAGTCTCTATAAAAAGTTTGAAAAGTTAAAAGGATATAGCGATTAGGAGACTCACTGTAGTCGCTAAGTCTCCAAATGAAAAGAAAGGTTAATGAGACTTAAGAAAGACAGTTGTTGCCAGGTCTCGGGATGGAATTAAATCTTGCAGCAACTGAGAAATAAACTATAGTCGCCAAGTCTCAGAATGGAAAAATTGAAGTTTCAAAAGGTCGTTAGATCACCAGATAAATTCACTAAAGGTAAAATCATTCAATGACTATGATTTGTGACTATAGTCATTGGGTCTTGAAATAAAATAAAATCATTCAGTGGCTAAGGTTTTCCCTTTAGTCACTAGATCTCTGAAAATATTTAAAAGGTGCCAAGTCCTTTTATGACTATGAGAAGTTGTGTAGTCATAGAGTCCCTGGAAATCAAATTTTGATTACCTGTCACTTTCTTAGCTCTCAGCTAGTGAATTGAGTTTTGAAGCGTGCCAAGTAATGACTGAGGTGAAATGAATTATAGAGATGGAGTCTTTAATGTTCTAAAGCATTCAATTCTTCAAGTTATATACAACTAATCACCATTCATTCCAAATTTTCCAAAGCATTCAGAGAGCCTGAGCTAGAGAATTGCAAGAATTTCTAAGTGTTCTAGCAACCAAATAGTTTAGTAAATTCAAAATTTTTAGAGCAATTTGTATCAACAGCCAAGATGAGTCAACCAAAAACTAGTGGAGCTTCTACCAGTAGGGGAGATAAGGAGAAAACAAAGGAGAGTTTCTCAGATGAATTTCTCGCCTTGCTACCTGGGTCATCACAAAATAAGAAGGTTAGTGACAAATGCTTCATTGATGATCTTGCTTATTGTAGAGATGCTAGGACCCCTTATGTAACTAGAATGTTCCTATTTTGATATTTTTACAAGAATTCTAAAAGCTCAGTCCCTGTTTCAAACCCTTGGACCTCAGGGTTAGCTAGGTTGATAGTCCCCAAATGTCTTCCTAGATGTTGATTTATTAATTACATTGGCCAATAGTTACGACCCTCTGTCGAAAATAATTAGAAAGGGTGATGGTTCATGTCTGGTCACTTTAGATAGGAATTCTTTTATGAGAGTCGTCAGCATTCAAATTCCCATGGTCACATAGATCAACTTGTAGGCCTAGGTGAATAGATACACTAGGGAGTTTGTCCTAGTATCTAAGGAAATTCAAAATCATGTCCCACGAGGAAATAGAAATTATATTACAACAGTGGCTAGGGCAACCCCATATTTTTACAAAGACCTTTGTTTTTATGTCAAATACATTACATATGTATTGTGTCAGGTCTTAGGGGTAGATGGTGGTGTAGAGAGGATCACCTCTGATATTCTAATGCCGGTATTAGATTCACAAAGTCTTCATGTAACCAAGGGGTATGACTACATAGGGTATGTCATCAAAAAAATACATGAAGGTCTTGAGCCATTGATAAAGAAGGAACAATCACCTAGGTTCATGCATTATTCCCTTTTAATGCATCTTATTTTGTACTACAACTACAATATCATGAACTTGCAGTATCTCAAGCCACAAATGATGTGGAAAGGTCAGCCAAATCTAGTTCAGTTTTGGATAAGGGCTTGGAGCAACACTTCCATAGAATGTGATTTTTGTGCATTTCAAAATTGGATGGTGCAACCAGTTCTACTAACCTTAGGACTAAATCTCTTCAGACTACCAGTAAAGGCTCTGCAATTAATAAGACCTCAACAATTTGTTGACAAATGAACTAAAGGTCACAATTGGGGAGACTTTTACTCTGAGAAAACTTTTACTTTGATCAGAGTCTATGGGTTCCCCCAGCCACCCCATGTTCTACCATTCTTTGTTCCACCAAGAATTACATTTTTAGAGTTCATTTGGCAGCTCATGCTGACTGACAAGGAGCACTTTCCCCCCATAGGAAGGGAACATTTACCCCAAGGCACTTCAGGATATGCAGCTTCACCATTGGGAAGAATGCATTTAGTAAATTGAATGATTGGTTGGGTCAGTATAAGATGAATGCTACTATATATATGTATATTAATAGAAAGGGATTAACTTTTGAAGGCTACTTCCCTACATTGCCCTACCTCCAAATGATGACAAATTTCAATGCATTGGTCAACTCTCTTGAGGACCAAATTGATGAAAAGGAGAGGGAAAAGGAGAAACACTCAGAGTCAAATTGTGATGAAGATAGTGATGGTGGTTACTCAATGCATAGCATCCCCACTATGGAGCAACCATTGATTGCTGAGCAAGAGGCTAGTGAGAATATTGTTGCTGACTTAACTGAATTACAAAGTTCTCAGGATACCAATGAGCCTCCATCCAAAAAGAAAAAATTACTAGTTGGAGAGCCTTCCCAAGTGAGAACAGTAGAGAAGAAAAAGGATAGAGTGGGAGCTCTTTTTACTGGAAGAAGCATCTATGATCACTAGTTAAGGAAGAAGATAAGAGAAGAGAAAAGAAAACAAAAGGTAGTGGTAGAGGAAGTTGAGTTTCCCTTGGCTCTTGGTCAAGATGAAAGGATGTTAGAGAAGGATACCTTCTTGAAGGATGACAATTTTATCAAGTCAGATGAATTCAAGAATTTTCTATTATGGCACAAGCAACAGCAGGTTGCATCAAATGTCCAAATTATAGAATAAGGTCAAGTACCTGATGAGGTCATCTAAGCATTAAGAGATTATGATCCTGAGTCAGAAACTATCACCCCAGAGGAAGCTAGATAATTGGTAAAGGTTAGCAACATGTTGCTTGTACCTGGGTGGGATTTAGCCTTAGCTTTCATTATAGATCAGATAAGGAGGTGGGATTATATAACCTTATCTTTAGAAACTAAGGTAGGGGAAATAATAAAAGGATTTGGGTATAGTCCTAAAAATCAAGCATTGGCTATATGGAGCCTCTAAACCAAAGATCAGAAGCCTTCTCTACTGAATGTAAAAGAGAGAATTGATGGTGATAAGGTTGTGTGGTCAATCCACAATACTGGGGATCTTGAGATATCACAAGTGCTCACCCATTTTGCTAGATTGAATGATGACAAGACCAAGAAGCTCTAAGAGAGGGACCAAAATCTTTTTGATGATTATAGTGCACTTGTAAAAGATAGGGAGGTGAATATTGTATACAAATAAATGTATCTTCATAGAATTAATGTTAATCATCAACAATAAATTGAAATAGCAAGTAAATACAACCACAAATTGAACAACTATTAGAAAATATCAATGATTAATTCAGCATCCTATGGATCTCTAACTAGAATGTTAATGAATAAGCTCTCAGCAAGCTCTCATTAATGATAGTTCTAGAATGAGAATAAATTGAAATGCATGATGCTAAAGCTAACAATTATAAGAGTAAAATGCTAAATGCTCTCCAATTGCTCTTCTAAATCCAAATTGCAAGAGGTTTGATGCAATTCTCAAATATGTGGTTGATGAATTATGAAGGATTTTAGCCTTCCTTTTATAGATTTTCCCAATGTGAGGGGGTGTAGTTGTGTTTGATCATGGTTGAGTTGGGGTTAAGTTTTTGGTTCCACCCTTTGAAGACAAAGAAAAGTTTGTGTCCTCAAAACTTGAGACAAGAAGACAAGATCAATGGTCAAGATTCTCTCTCACTTTGAGTGATTGAGATTCAATTTGGGTTTGATCCATGTGAGTGTCTTTCTTTTAATCTCATTGGTTGATTGATTTTCTCTCCTTTTGGTTTGTTGAGAGTAATTGATTTTTATTAATTGATTTAATTGATTTATTTTAGCCATGTACCCCTTGAATGCATTGAATTTAATTTAATCCAAGACTATACAATTAATTGAATTAATTGTATTTTGATTTGATTGCACTTGATTAAAATGCTCTCAATTTTGATTGATATTGACTTAAGTCTTGATTTTCATTTTGATTGGCTAATATTGCATTGCGATTCAATTGATTCAATTATGTCCTTGATTTTCTTTGATTTCACTTGATTTTCTTTGAATTATCATTAAATTGTCTTTGTCCATTTTTAGGTGATTACAAATGCCCCTCTTTGAGTTGACGTGTGAAGCATGTCGATTCAAAGAATACTCTGATCTGCTCGATGATAGGTCTTGATTTATTGATGGTCGATCTTTGATGTTCATTTGATGTCTTTTGATGGTCGATTCTTTGATTCTTGATATGAAATTTGTTGCTGATATGATTGATATGAAACTCTCCTAATATGGTTCTGATGATCGTTCTCGATATGATGATCCTGATATGATGTTCGATTTGATGATTGATATAATGCCCCTTTCGTTTGATTACGAAAATTTTTTTGATAACAACTTTTGATTTGATTTGATGATCGGTCTCTGATTTTTGATGATGTTACTGTTATATACTGAATTTGCACCTCTGATCTCAAGCTCTCGTAGTCTTGATAATCCAGTATAACATGGGAATCATCTCAAGGTTGTGGGACATTTTGCTAACCGAGATGAAACCTCTAGATTCTAGGCTGGTTCCTCTTGGATAATCACCCTGATTTGCTCTTAGATAGGAAAGTAAACTTTGAGGGGAAAGGGATAGAAAGAATGCATGAAAGGGAAAAGACAGGAAGCAAATCTATCCTACTAGGTGATGCACCGAAACTAGGTTTTGGATCTTAGTATAGAGGAATGAAACCAGTGAGAGGCTTAGGTCTGGGAGATCACAACTTACTGAATAGGCTTGCATAAGTATTTCATAAGAGGGGCTAAAAATTAGACACAACCTATGACCTACAAGTAGACATTCTCTTCAACAAAAGGACACAGGAATGAGACAGAATGACAGGGGCTGAAGAATACCCACAAACTCACTTAGATCAGATCAAACATAGTAGTGCACATATAAGCTGAAAGTAAGGGGGATCAGGAACCCTAAGTATCACTGAAAGCATTCATAAAATTCAATCCAATAAGAGACAAGCCAAACAAGGACGCATAGGGACATAAAAAAATGTCACAGAATACTTTGCAATATTTGTATTATCAATGAGAATTTACAGGATGTGGAAAAACCAAAGAGCAGAAAGAAATGTTATAGATAGTTTTCCAAGAAAAGTCTTTCTCTTTTACAAAAATGTGAATTCTAAGCCCTACAAGCTCCAAAAAACATTGTATACATCACTCAACTACACGCAGGTAGGAGTCAAAATTAACCAGGGTTACAAATTTTCCAATGTAATAACCAACCCTAGCAGTCAAATCTAATTATAAATGAATCTCTATAAATATCTCAATAGATCAGACATATCTCCCCTTGCGTGCCCATTCTTGTATTGATCTTGCTCTCAAACAAAAGCCTTGACCTGACAACCTTTGCAACCCACTTAGCCATGAATGACCAAAATCCAATTTCAGATCCTCAAAAGGACCCAAAAATGGTAGGCTAAATCTTCTACAAAATCTCCCAACTACAACCACCTTCAGAATCATCAATTCTCAGCTACCCGCACTTTGCAAACATCTCTGCAGAAGAAAGCTCACCAAAACAGGTCACGCCACTTTTGAAAAACTGCTAGTCGCATGATCGCATGCAGTTAGAAAGCTACATGCGATCATGCGACAACCCCTTTTAGAATCTGTCGCTCTTCCATGCAAGACAATTGGCCCTACTAAAATTTCCACCCTTAACATGTGGACCAACCAAAACCCAACCACATGTCAGTCAGACCCACGATGATATCAACTGAAAAACTTAGAAGAATCGAATGGTTGTCACATGATCGCACGGGATCGAAAGATCCCATGAGATCATGCGCCAACCATTGATCTTGGATCAAGTGGCACCTCCACTGACCATCAGACCCACTGATAGTCCTAACACATCACCACCAGAAGCCACCACTTACCGCTTGTCACATGGTCGCATGTGGTTTCAAGACCGCATGCGATCATGTGACCAACCACAAGGTGCTACCCCCACTGGCTTGGAGTTGACTACAAGATGCTGACTGTGAACCACTGATGGTTAGTCACATGGGTGCATGGGATCAAAAGATCCCATGCGATCATGTGACCAACATGAAACTGTTGCATGCTGACTGCTGGTGGCTCGAAAGCTTGAAGACTGTGAATTGGGCCCTACTTGGTAGCTCGAGGTTGCGCACTTAATAGCTAGTCACATGTTTGCATAGCCTAAAAAAGGGCTATGTGATCATGCGACAAGCCGTAGCAGTTTGTTGAAAACATCAAAGGGACCCACCTGGTCAGAGCTACGCACTTAGAAAAATGCTGATGCAAGAGAAGTGTAAAGTGCAAAAGTGGTCGAAAACACAGAAGGTTTTCAAACTGGAGGTCAAAAACATAGAGAATTCTTAGGGAGAAGGTCAAAAACATCTTGGGTTTTCAGGCCAAAAGGTAGAAAACACACTGGACTTTTGACACTTGAGCACCTCATTAAAAAATAGGACCGTGGCCAAAAATGAATGATAGGGAATTTTTGGGTAACATTTTGGTGACCTCTGCGAGATGTCAACCTACTAGACATTTAGACCAGTGGCCTTTGAAGCAATCCATTGGGCATAGGAGTCATCTCAAGGACACAAAAAACTTTTTGATAGGGAGAGGGACAAAAACTGTGCTCAAGCACTTCTTGGAAAAAAGGGAAAGACTAAACTAGAAAGCTGGAAGAAAATAGGAAAAACTAACCTAAGCTAACCAGTTACAAAAAACTCGGTCAAACAAAGCCATTCACTGGTAGGCTGAAGTAGCTACCCCTCCTCCTTAGGACATTGCACTTTTCATGCAGGAGGATAGCTAACAAGGAAGGAAGTACACACAGCTGTATGAAGAACCGATGCACTACCTCTTGAAGGACATAAATAAATTGACTCACCTCCACCAATAGATTTTTATCTCCATTATCCAGGGGCAAATACATGATTTGAGCTTGCCTTTGCTGAACTACAAGTTCACCCTGAGCCTCAGCTTCATTTGAAGACTCATGTTTGGACACAAACATGACTAGATTTTCATGGCTGGCCTCTGTTCTTGCTAAGTACCTTAAAGGGAAACCCCTGGAAAGAATGAACTTGGGGCTCCTTTCACTATTATCAGGATCTTCAACTACCAATTCATGCAGATGAGCTTCTTCTTTCACATCATTTCTCTTGTCAACATTCTCAAAAGCAAGCCTCTTTTTAGGAGAACATTCCTCTCTTTATTCTTCAGCAGCTGAGATGGGTGGCACATTAGAAGCATTGTCATCTTCAACAAAACAAGGCAGCTCTTCAAATAAATCAGCCTCCAATTTGATGGTCTGCTTGGAACCATTAAAAGATTCATCAGATAAATGTGATATAGCCTCTTTCTCTTTTTTAAAAAGAGCTTTCTCAAGTTGTATCTAATGAGTCTCCTTATCATTTGCACCCTTTAGAATCAAGAGTCATATTATTTCTTTGAGCTCTTGTATTTCTTTATCATAAAACTCCTTATGGGCTGCCAACTCCTATTCTTTCTCAAGCTGAAATTCAATGCCCCTATCAAACATGGCTTCCATTAAAATTTTTTGATCTTGAACCACCCTTTCACAGTTATTCTTATGAACTTCCAACTCTTCATAAGCATCCTTCTGAGCTGCTAATGTTCTTTGGAAATCTTCCTCTTTTTCAGCCATAGCATCACTAACCTTAATTAAATTTTCTTTGTAAACTTTGTTCAGTGAGGCCAGATTACTTGCAAGGGCTACATGACTTTTTTGTTGTCCTGCAATGACTTCTTCACACTGCTTCCACCTAGCATCAAACTGCTCCTTTGCTTGTGCTTGCATACTCCTTTTTTGTGTTTCCAACACCTCCTTATAGTGTCTCTTTTGTGTTTCCAACCCTTCAGTGAGCTTGGCTTCATTTCTCTTGTATTGTTCTGCCAGATACCTTCTATAACCTTGATCCTGCTGAGCCAAAGCTTGTTGTTGTTGGATCTAGGCATGATGAGCATGTTCTTTCAAAGAAAGCATCTCCTCTTGAGATTACTAGTATGAGTAATTCTACTGCCATGGTACTGGAAGTTGGGTGGGTGAGGGGCAAGCATGAGGTGCATGTTGGTTCATTGCTGCAACTAGGTAGTCTTGCATGAAATCAGAAGTACCACTATTTTGATAAAGCTGACCTCCATGAAATGAATGGTTTCCCTCATGAAAAGAAGGATGGTAATCCATCCTAGGTACTGAATCTCCTTGAAACCAGTGGATGTGAACTTGGAGTCGCCAGATATGCAAAACAATGACCTCTCAAAGGTCTGCAACCTACTGGATGCATATCAAAACCAGCAAGAATTATGAAAATATGACCTCTTGGTCCCACCAAGTGTGCCAAAAATATTATACACTAAATTTGCACCTCTGATCTCAAGCTCTCGTAGTCTTGATAATCCAATATAACATGGGAATCATCTCAAGGTTGTGGGACCTTTTGCTAACTGAGATGAAACCTCCAGATTCTAGGCTAGTTCCTCTTGGATAATCACCCTGATTTTCTCTTAGATAGGAAAGTAAACTTTGAGGGGAAAGGGATAGAAGGAATGCATGAAAGGGAAAAGACAAGAAGCAAATCTATCCTACTAGGTGATGCACCGAAACTAGGGTTTGGATCTCAATATAGAGGAATGAAACCAGTGAGAGGCTTAGGTCTAGGAGATCACAACTTACTGAATAGGCTTGCATAATTATTTCATAAGAGGGCCTAAAAATTAGACACAACCTATGACCTGCAAGCAGACATTCTCTTCAACAAAAAGACATAGGAATGAGACAGAATGATAGGGTCTGAAGAATACCCACAAACTCACTCAGATCAGATCAAACACAGTAGTGCACATATAAGCTGAAAGTAAGGGGGATCAAGAACCCTAAGTATCATTTAAAGCATTCATAAACTTCAATCCAATAAGAGACAAGCCAAACAAGGAAGCACAGGGACATAAAAAAATGTCACAAAATACTTTGCAATATTTGTATTATCAATAAAAATTTACAGGATGTGGAAAACCAGAGAGCAAAAAGAAATGCTACAAATAGTTTTCCAAGAAAAGTCTTTCTCTTTTACAAAAATGTGAATTCTGAGCCCTACAAGCTCCAAAAAACATTATATACATCACTCAACTACATGCAGGTAGGAGTCAAAATTAACCAAGGTTACAGATTTTCCAATTTAATAACCAACCCTAGCAGTCAAATCTGATTATAAATGAATCTCTATAAATATCTCAACAAATTAGACATATCTCCCCTTGCATGCCCATTCCTATACTGATCTTGCTCTTAGACAAAAGCCTTGACCTGACAACCTCTGTAACCCACTCAGCCATGAATGAACAAAATCAGATTTCAGATCCTCGAAAGGACCCAAAAATGGTAGTCTAAATCTTCTATAAAATCTCCCAACTGTAATCACCTTTGAAATCATCAATTCTCAGCTACCCGCACTTTGGAAACATCTCTGTAGAAGAAAGCCCACCAAAATAGGCTATGCTGCTTTTGAAAAACTGCTAGTCGCATGATCACATGCGGTAAGAAAGCCACATCTGATCATGTGACAACCCCTTTTAGAATCTATCGCTCTTCCACACAAGACAATTGGCCCCACTAAACCTGCCACCCTTAACACATGGACCAACTGAAACCCAACCACACATCGGTCAGACCCACAATGATATCAACTAAAAAACTTAAAAGAATCAAACGGCTATCGCATGATCGCATGGGATCAGAAGATCCCATGAGATCATGTGCCATCCGTTGATCTTGGATCAACTAGTACCTCCACTAACCATCGGACCCACTAATAGTCCTGACATGTCACCACCAGAAGCCACCACTAACCACTTGTCACATGGTCGCATGCAGTTTCAAGACTGCATGTGATCATGCGACCAATCGCAAGGTGCTACCCCTGCCAGCTTGGAGTTGACTACAAGATGCCAACTGCAAACCGCTGATGGTTAGTCACATGGGTGCATGCAATTGAAAGATCCCATGTGATCATGCGACCAACATGAAACCATTGCGTGCTGACTGCTGGTAGCTCAAAAGCTTGAAGACCGTGAACTGGGCCCTACTTGGTACCTCAGGGTTGTGCACTTAACGGCTAGTTGCATGTTCACATAGCCTAAAAAAGGGCTATGCAATCATGCGACAAGTCATAGTAGTTTGTTGAAAACATCAAAGGGACCCACTTGGTTGAAGCTGCGCACTTAGAAAAATACTGACACCGGAGAAGTGTAAAGTGCAGAAGTGGTCGAAAACACAGAAGGTTTTCAAATTGGAGTTTGAAAACACAGAGAATTCTCAAGGAGAAGATCAAAAACATCCTAGGTTTTTAGGCCAAAAGGTAGAAAACACACTGGACTTTCGACACTTGAGCACCTCATTGGAAAATAGGACCGTGGCCAAAAATGAATGATAGGGAATTTTTGGGTAATAGTTACCACTGATGATATGATTGCATGCCCCCTCAGGAAATGAATCGAAATGATTGTGGCTGATTTGGTTGAAATTGGGAAATTTTGATTTGTTTCCCGATATAGAAATTTGAAAATGCCCCAATCATGATAGAATTTGATGAGAAGATATTTTATTGATAAGATGTTGTTGATGCTCCAAATAAGTTTATGATGGTTTGGTATCATTTGATGTCAGTCAGAATCACTTGGTTGATGTTGATGTCAATCTGATAGGATAAGTTGATGGGTTGATATTTTCTCTCAAGATCTAGAGAGACAAAACAATGATTTTCCTTCCTCATGATATAGAGTTAGGAGTTTTGATGTGCTCAAGATGAGAAAATGGATGATAGGATAACTTGATTGACATTAGATGATCACTTGGATGATTTGACTAATTGATATTTGATACACAATTAGATGATATAGAATTATGGATTGATAAAAAAGAAGGTAATGAACAGGATTAGGTTGCCCCTATTTGATTAGCATGATTGATTGTTGATGATGCCTTTGATGAAGCATGAATCCTTTTGATGGATCAAACATTTGAAGATGTATCTTGATGACATTGATGTACCTTTGATGATATTGATGTACCTTTGATGATCAGATTGAGCATGATTTTTGATGATGGATATTTCAGACATTGATGATGTTGATCAATACTTTGATTATATTGATGGACCTTTGATGATGTTGATCAAGAATTTGACTATATGGATGAACCTTTGATGTATCTTGATTTGGTATTTTGATGATGTAGATCTCCACCCCCTTTTAGATTTTCCTCTTGCAAATTTAGTTTTTGAGCTAAGAAAGGAAAATACATGAAATGCATTTAATCTAACATGTATGCAGTTAACTGTCATTATTCAAAATTGAGAGCTTATTTTCATCATTGAGCATTTGGAACATGAAATTGGTACAACCATCACTAGTTTAACCATGATGATATGAATACCACTTTCCTTGGATTTTAACAATTGCAAGTAAACAAACAAAGAATTGATCCCTTTCATATACAAATGTCCTCGATGATTCTTTCATGATCATGTCATTAGACGGATTTGCATACTGCTATAAATCAACATGACAAGCACTCAAGAAGCAATCAAGAAAATATCATGTCTTCATCATCGCTCATCTAGTCCAAGACTTCATGGATTTGATAAAAAGACATGGTTCCAAAAATTCAGTAACACTTTGAACATTTTTGTTTTTGTTTGTAGGTCCATATTTCAAAAACTTCATCCACTTAGATTTTGATCTAATTTGATTAAGCTTTTTAGATTTTGATTTGATTTTTCAAATTTTGTTGTTTAAATCAAGTGTTTGGATGTTTGAAATGTGATATTGATCAATAAGTTCAAGTGTAACAATTTTCCAATTTTGTTGTAATGATTTGAGCCAATTGATGTTTGCTTTGCTAAGCTTGTTGAGCTTGGATTGATGCCCCCGGTCTGATTTGGAAAAGATAGTGTTTTGTTGGGCAATGCAACTTTTGAGTGTTTACTTAAGATTTGCAATTTTTAGATTTTTAAAAGATTTTCAATTTTTTGGATTTTTAAAATTTTTTATGTTTTTGGATTTTTTTAAAAATTTTGATGTTTTTGAATTTTTAAAATTTTTTGATGTTTTTGGATTTTTAAAGATTTTTTATATTTTTGAATTTTTAGAGATAACTAGTTCTTAAACAAGATCAAATTGAATTGCCCCCAATGTCTAGCAAGGTATAGGACATGAAAGATGGATTTGCAAACTGAAGGATGCGAGATGAATAGGCCATGATGGATGAAGCATGTGTGTTACCCATAGGACCATCTCCTCAAGATTATCCAAGCTAGGAAAAAATAATATCTCAATATAGGCCAATGATATGGTGTTGGATAGCATATGGAATAATGACCTGGTGTCATGACAATCATCCAAAGGAGTGGACATATCAAGAGACTTTCTATAACATATTTTATTTTCATTTCTTTTATTTTTCATTTGGATCAAGATCAAGGGATCAATGCGGATAGTATCACACAATCATGATAAAGGGATGGTGAAGGCTATGAGTGAATGGTTTGGGATTATGGGAAGGATTCTTAGAGATTATGAATGTGGCTTTAGGATAAGCAAGATCATGATAAGGTAGCATGAATGCAACAAGTGAATAGGCTAATGGATAGGATAACTCATGTCAAGATACTTAATGCTCACAGATATGTTCAACCTTGTCAAGATCAAAGGTGAAAAATGGAGTACGGATGCAAGTGAGATAAATGGTAGAAAGATGGAGGATATGATGGATGTAACTTGCCCCTAAGTGTAGAGTGCATGAGAGGAATTACGCCTGACACCTGTTTGCTAGGTTTTCATCATGGTACTTGTCCAAGATGCCACAAGAAGTGGTTTTCACCATAGGATGGATTTATTTTCTTTTTTCTTTTTCTTCTTTTTCTCTTCTTTTTTTTTTTTTTTCCAATTTTCTCTTTTTGGATGGACTCAAGCCTCATGCTCTTTGGATACTCCTATAAAAGGTATGATATGATGAGCAAAGGCTTCTGAAAGGTATGCTCAAAGATGTTGATATGGTGATGGAAATGTGATATGGTGGATAAGGTAGAGGGTGGCTAAAGATTTATGCAATGGATTGGACAATGGAAATGGAAAGATAATGAATGAGAGGATAATAAGTATTTCCATGTGTGGGCATGAAAAAGAGAATGGAAGGATAATTAATAGGAGATAAGAAGTATTATCAAGATCAACATTGATACACACCTTGAAGGGTAGTGGAATAATGGAGGAAAAATGGGTGAAATTGCTTGGGATTTTGATGTAGGAGAGGATACGGATCTTGGGACACAAGGACTCAAAATGGATGGACAAGATAGAATGTGTTTGGGATAATGTGGAGTGGAAGCCTTTGGAAGCTTAAATGTCAACTTTGATTTCTCTTTCATGTGTAAGTCCTTCAACAGGACTTGGGAATCCACACTTTCTTTGATTTTTCTTTCTTTTTGGATGCTTTAGAATGCATTTCTTCAATGAGGGATTTAGGAACCCACATTTTCTTTGATTTTTCTTTTTTCTTGATGGACCTTTGTGGTCTTTTGAATATTTATTTTTTTATTTCATTCACATGTTGATTAGATGGGACATGGTTCTCTTCATACATAAGTGGATTCTTGGTTTTCTGATTTTTATGTTGCACATTCAAATTACTTCCAAAGGACTTGGGATTGGTGGATGAATAAGGTTTATATGGATGGTTCATATGGATGGTTTGATATGGAGAGTTTGTATGGATGGGTGTTTGGTTTCTCAAGTATGTATGTCTTTGTTGATCTTGATAGGATATAGGGTAAGTGGATTGTGGGATAGGGATGGTAGGAAAGATTGATGGAGGAATATAAGGGCCCAATATAGATGGAAGATATGAAGGTTTCAACTTTGGAATATAGGAGCCAAGGATGGATTTTGAGATTGTAGAAGGAATATGCTTATGCACAAATAGAGGTAAATGGGATGTGGGAGGGATATCAACATCTTTATTTTGAGCTGCATGGCCAAGGCTTTCATCTTTCAGATTTATCTTTGTACCAATAGGCGTATATGTAGCTATGATAGGAGTGACTTTGATATGAGTAGTTGAAGCTTGTGATAGATATGGAGGCTTATGAAAAATGGATGTTGGGGTACTTTGATCTTGACAAGGATATTTTGATAGCTTAGGAAGAATACTTTTCTTTTCATTTTCAATAAGTTCCTTAGAGATGGAAAGTATATCTTGATCTTTCTTAGGAGATGGATATGATATAGGAGATGAAGGAATATGAGGTGTTTGAGATGGAAGTATATCCTCTTGAAAGAAATGGAAGGGTATGAAGGATTCATCATGGGATTCTTGAGATGTGGGACTTTGGTCAACTATAGGATAAAGAGGGATATTATGTTGATCTTGATCCTTAATAAGGTTTGTTTCTTTGCACTCTTGATTAGTCTCTTGACATGGAGCCACTTCTAAGGACAATGTAGGAGTTTGGATCCACACAAGAGATTTGTCAAGGGATGATGGATGTTCATTTGAAATAGGAATGATAGGCATTGTATCACATGAAGGCTTGAGGTCTATAACCTTTGAATCATGGAATAAGTTTGTAGCAAGATGTAGGTTAGCTTGGATCTATTTTAGAGGTAGCCCTTGAGGATATACATAGTCATTATGAAAACTATTTGGATCTTTGTTTGATGGAGGAATATTGGATAGCTTTGCTTCTATATGAAATGGAGGAATGGTGGAATAGGTGAAAGCTATAAGAGGACCACTACTAGACATGTGTTCATAAATTTGATCTTGCTTGAGAATAGTATCTTCATTAGATGAGTCGTTAGGATTTTCAATTTTGATTATGTCATCATCAATAAGATCTTGGATTTTATGTTTCAACTCCATGCAATCTGAAGTTTCATGTTCATTATGTCTATGATATGCACAATAGTTGCAAAAAGATTAAACCACATGAAGTGATTTGAGGCAACGTGATGAGATCATTTTCAAGGAGTTTTTCCAAAGCTGATTTGTATGATTTTCCAAAAGGAGTAAATGATCTATCCCAAGGATATTTGGATGTATTTTTGTTTCCCAAAGAGTTGTGATATGATGAATATTGTTGAGATGGGACTAATTCCTCTTAATTTCCTTGCTCAAAGATGAGATTCTCTTGATATTTTGAAATAGGTTCTTCATCAAATATTGGTTTATCATTAAGATTTTCTTTATCAAATATAGGATTTTCATGATATTCTTTTTGATCAAATTTTGAATTATCAAATATATGATGTTCATAATGCTCTTCTTGATCATAGAGGTAAGGAAACAATGTTCTTAATGATACTTGGTTGGATAATGTTTCCATTTCTTTTTCCATTTCTTAAATTCTTGTGAATAGAATATTCTTTTGAATCTTTATTGTTAATTAATTTTTGGATCTTAATAGATGTTTTCTTTTTGTAATCAAAGATCTTCAAGCACAACACAATGATTTTATTAGTTAACTCAAGAAATTCTTCCGAGCAATTTACCTAAGGTCAAATTTGGCTTTTTAATGGCTCTAATGAGGTAGGCTTTCTAATTTATCAAGGATTTAGTATGGATTCCGTTCAAGTAGATTTCAATCTCTCATCCCCCAAGTATGTTAAGGGGCTTCCCACACACACCGAGGCATGATTTTGCACAATCCGTGAGGACTACTAGAGGAAGTTTGAGAAATCTAAAATCCATTTGTCATGAACCCCATTAAGGATACATGCATTTCATTTTATAGTGGGTCGGATTCTCGTGGTGAAAGAAAGTGTATCCCACTTTGGGCTGTCCCTCTCACTAGCCTTACTAAGGCAAATTCAAGAGGCGAGCCCACTAAATTTCTAGCATGTTCATGTAAAGCAAGAAATGAACTTGGTAGGACAAGTTTGGGAGTTTGATTCACTCAAAGAGTGAAGAGCATATCCCTATTGTCTTCCTTTGTTCCACACAATTAGACACACATTTGTTCTTTTTCAATCTCTTGACAAGGAGATTCTTATAATTGAAGTGTGAAATTCATTTCCTATTTTACCCCAAGTTTATATCAAATGAATGCCACAATCTAAGAAAATGCAAGCTTGAAATAGAGAAATACCTTGTTCATAGCTAGCATAGGCTAGGGGCATTTTTTAGAGGATTTTTGTAGTTTTTCAAATCACCTTGGTCATGGCTCCTTCCAATGTGCTTAAACTCCAGCAAGTTAGTCAACACCAACAAACAAAGTGAGGGGAAACCAAAATCAAATTTGACAAAACAAAGATTTATGTAAAGAAATTTGATCACTTCTAATTGCAAATCTTTAAAAAGAACTAAGGACTAAAGATCCAATTTAGAGATACAAATTTCCTTTTATAAGCTTCAACTACATCAAGGTATTTTTGATATACCTGACTATCTTCATCTTGTGTTTGCTCAAGGACAGCTTTAATATGTGCTCGTTTCTCCTTTTTTATCCTTTTTGCAAGTATCTTCTCCTCTTGATTATATCTAGCTTCTGGCTTCTGTACCTTTGGATGTCTACTCATTTCCTATCAAAACACAAAAATAGAGAATTAGATATCTGAATTTATCAATCTGCAAACAAATTAAGATAGAAAACTTTAAGCGACATTGTCCAACAAATAGGGGACATTAAATTGCTTAAAATCATAAATCTATTGTTAGCAGGCGACACTTAAAAGTTCACCAGATGACACAAAAAATTTAACAAGCGTAAGCAAATTATTTCAAATTGTAAACAATATTTGCATAAGCGACAACCAATTTACTCCAAGTGACAATGAATTAAGTCAAAGCGTAAAGAGAAAGATAACAAGCGGCATTTGTTAGATCAATTGCAGAGCAAAGCCTTCTATTAGGCAACAATGAATTACTCATAAGCGACAAGGTTTTACTAGTAGGCGTGACATTATTATGCAAAGGCAATAAAGCTTTATCTCAGAAGCGTGACTTCTTCTCCCGTAAGTGATAGGAAATAATGTAAGATAGAAATAGAAAGATTTTCCAGGCGTGATCATTCAGTGAAAAGGCATCACTATAGAGTGTGTAGGCGTCATTGGATTTGTAAAAAGCGTGACTGAATATGTTGTAGGAGACACTTTACCTATTTTCTACAAATTAAACATAGAAAATATCAGATCAAAGCATACAAATAGGATCCAAATGATAAAATTTGATAACATGAGGCTTACAGCCCCACGGTGGGTGCCATTTTGTATACAACTAAATGTATCTTCATAGAATTAATGTTAATCATCAACAATAAATTGAAATAGCAACTAAATACAACCACAAATTGAACAACTATTAGCAAATATCAATGATTAATCCAACATCCTATGGATCTCTAACTAGAATGTTAATGAATAAGCTCTCAGCAAGCTCTCATTAATGACAGTTCTAGAATGAGAATAAATTGAAATGCATGATGCTAAAGCTAAAAATTATAAGAGTAAAATGCTAAATGCTCTCCAATTTCTCTTCTAAATCCAAATTGCAAGAGGTTTGATGCAATTCTCGAATATGTGGTTGATGAATTATGAAGGATTTTAGCCTTCCTTTTATAGATTTTCCCAATGTGAGGGGGTGTAGTTGTGTTTGATCATGGTTGAGTTGGGGTTAAGTTTTTGGTTCCACCCTTTGAAGACAAAGAAAATTTTTTGTTCTCAAAGCTTAAGACAAGAAGACAAGATCAATGGTCAAGATTCTCTCTCACTTTGAGTGATTGAGATTCAATTTGGGTTTGATCCATGTGAGTGTCTTTCTTTTAATCTCATTGGTTGATTGATTTTCTCTCCTTTTAGTTTGTTGAGAGTAATTGATTTTTATTAATTAATTTAATTGATTTATTTTAGCCATGTACCCCTTGAATGGGTTGAATTTAATTTAATCCAAGACTATACAATTAATTGAATTAATTGTATTTTGATTTGATTGCACTTGATTAAAATGCTCTCAATTTTGATTGATATTGAATTAAGTCTTGATTTTCATTTTGATTGGCTAATATTGCATTGTGATTCAATTGATTCAATTATGTCCTTGATTTGCCTTGATTTCACTTGATTTTCTTTGAATTATCATTAAATTGTCTTTGTCCATTTTTAGGTGATTACACATATTATTAAAGAGAAGGAATTGGAAAAATATGTGGAGGAGTTGACTCAACAAATCCTCAATATGCCTATGATTGTACCTCCACCACCAGAGCATCCTGCATTACCAAAAAATAAAGGTGTAGATGAAGAAGAAGTTGCTACAAATATTGAGAAGATGAAATTGGAAAAGAATGAGGTTTTTTTGCAAGCCCTATTAAATGTATTGCAGCATAGGATAAATGTTCTAAAAGATAAAGAAGATATGGTTTTTGTTGCTTATAATAAATTGCCTGAGTTATAGGTAGAAGTTAATAATTTTTTTATAATTTTGAGTGCTTACCATACAACCTGGTCAGTTAGGGCATCACTTTTTGAGAGATTGGTAGCTATGTAATCTCTAAGAACAAATATTCCTAAGATTTTCCTGCAAGTTGGTGAAGAAATTAATCGGATTGGAGTTGTCTTGCCATTTTTTAAGGGAAAGGCAAATCAATTTGAGGCAAGGATAGTTATGTTTGGTATAGATTTCAACACATTTATTCCTCTGATCAAGAATGAGGATGGTGTAATAAAAAGATTGGATCAATGGAGATCAGATTTTGATCTCCTATTACCTAAAAAAGAGGCCTTCATCAATGAAAATAATGGACTAGATATGGAGAGATTTAATGCCACTCTAGATGAAGCCATAAAAGTTGAGATGGACCTCACCAAATTTATCATAGATATCAAACTGATTACAGATGCTAGGTGGGAAAGGCAAAAGGTGCAGTTGCCGACTATCTATAGCTTTCAATGGCTGATAGAGGAGGAGATGACTACATGGGATGTGCTTACAAGGCCCAAGAAGACAAAGCCTATTGTAGTTGACTTTGACATCATGGATGAAGAGTAAGGAGGACACATGGACATCTAACACCTGACCTCAGAGCACAGGTATGATAACCTATTTATTGAGAATGGTGTAAGTTAGCTAGAAATAGTGGTTACCATATCTCATAATAACTCAATGAAGCTATCATGAATATCTACATATGAGGTGTCAATTATCAACAAGGAAGAACATAACAGTCCAAAAGTTTTTTGTCTCTCCACCACCTAAGGTCCTCTCTTGTATTTTCTCCTTTTTGATTTTTAGGTTTAGGGCTCCAACCATCTGAAGCTTATTGCATCATTATTCATAAAAGGATTCCAAGATGGTTGGGCTATATATATACAAGTTTTAACCTCATTTTGGGGATTGGGAGAAAGATAATAGAAAATTTTGAATACAATTTGCTGCAGAGAAGACTTCTAAATTTTGTGTCTGAACTTCTGAGCAAGAAATTTTGTATGTATTGATACAAGCATATTTTCAATAAAAATACATTGCAATTTCTATCTTATATTGTCATTGTCTCTTTGCTTTATGTTCTACTCTTGTATGTTTTCATTTGTAAGGCATCTAAAACATACTGGTTGTAAGGCAACTAATCTAATTACTTATGAGTTTCTTTCAAGGAAGGAATTAAATCCTCATGTGCAATTTCAGAGAGAAGACATACTGTTGGCATTAAGCAGAATTGCCACTAGTGACAACACTTATTTGCATTCTGGGTGCAAACTGAGAAGACAGTGCAAACCGAGCAGACAGTGCAAACCGAACAGACAGTGCAAACTGAGCAGACAGTGCAAACCGAGCAGACAGTACAAACCGAGCAGACAGTGCAAACCAAGCAGACAGTGCAAACCGAGCAGACAGTGCAAACCGAGCAGACAGTGCAAACCGAGCAGACAGTGCAAACCGAGCAGATAGTGGAAACCGAGCAAGTTAGTAAAAACTGATCAGGACAATGTAAACCGAGTAACATCTTGTCTACTGAGTCACCAATGCTTACCGAGTTCAATACCTACCGAGTGATCAGTATGAACCGTGCCTTCACTTCTACCGAGTGCATGATGATGCCGAGTAATGCAGTGGATGCCGAGTATCAGAATGTCACCGAGTTAGTTTGAAGGAACCGAGTAACCATATTTGGGCCGACTTAGTAGCACTTATGTTTATTTGTCAAGCCGACTGTGCAATTGTAATTGTAATTAATTGTTTGAGACCTGTATATAAACAATGTTGTAGAAATAAAAGATGTAATAGAAATGTATGAAGTAGAATATATGTGAAAGGGAAAGAAAGGTAGAAATAAGCGAATTGCAGAAGGCTTCAGAAGTTTAAGATACAGCAAAGACAAATTCATCACAGAAGGTGATCAGTACATCAGCGAATCTCATTCAGCAATCCAGTTGCAAAGCAGAGATCTACTGTTTCATTCTAACAGGTGAATCAGTACTAAATCCTTTAACCGGGTAGACTTAACAGTCTTTGTAAAAATCTCTTTACCGAGTGCATACTTCACTGTATGTTTGTAAATCCTTTAACAGGGTGGATTTAGCAATCCTTATTGCTCCTAACAGGGCAGATCATCAGAAGTGATCAAATTGTAAGCCTTAACCGGCCAACTTTATTCTGCAGTATTAAAGCTTTGTGGGTTTCATCCCCACCCCAGTTTTACTTTCTTTTGGAAGGTTTCTGGGTAACCAAATCTATGTGTCATTATTGTGAATGCTTTCAAGTTTCATGCTTTCTGTATGCAAAGGTTAAAAAGTAAAATACATGTTAAAATAGTAAGAAAATTTGGAGTTACTGATTCACCCCTCCCCTCTCAGTAACTTGGTTAATCCCTGAATATTTCCAACAATTGGTATCAGAGCTGCATTGGTTCTCAAGACAAAGCTTAACTAGCTTGAGCAAAGATCCAGGACAATGGAGGTATTCAAACTGAACAAGGTGATTGAAAATGAAAAGCTAGATCTGGAAATGGCCATAGCTAAACTCAAAGAAGCAAAAGAACATCTTTCCCAATCCCTAAGAAGAAGGAAGGAACTTGCAAATCAGATGAATGATCAGAATTACATTGAAGAAAAGATTGAAGATCTTCTTCCCTCAAATAACTCAGATGAAGCAAACAATGCTATCAAAGAACTCCTAGAAAAGAATGGGTCTCTGCAGGAAGAAGTGAGAAAATTGAAAAGAGAACAAGAACTACACTCTACAAGATTCTGTGAGATCTTGGAACAGAGAAACAAGTTGAAAGATGAATTAGATGGAAGAAACATTGAAGTCCAAAACAAAACCCTTCAGCTAGAAAATCTAATTGATCAGATCTCTCATACAAATGAAGAAATTCTAAATCTAAGATCAGAAATAGAAAACACAAGAGAAGAACTAAGATCTGAAAAGGAAATCAATCTAAGATTGATGGATGACCTAAACGCTGAAAAACAAATCAATGAAGGAATGCTAAAAAGTCAAGAAGACTTGAATCAGCTGTATGAACGAAATCTTCATAGGCAAAAAGGAAAAGCAGGACTTGGATACAAAGAAGAAGGCGAATCCTCTAAGCAAGGTACTAAAAGAAATCAAAAACCTACTTGTAATCATTGTGGTAAAATAGGACATACTTCAAATAAATGTTGGAACAATGAAAAAGCAGAATTCAATGGAAAATGTTATAGCTGCAATCAACCTGGTCATAAAGCAAATGAATGCAGGGAAAAACCTAGATTCAGAGGTAATTGTCACAAGTGCAACAAACAAGGTCACAAGGCAGAAAAGGCAGATAAAGACATAGTATTCAAAAGGCCTCCTCTAACCCTTCAAGAAAAGCTCAACTCTTCAGAGATGGATCAGGATCTGGAGTAAGTAACATAAAATCCCTGAGATATGAAACCAGATCGGAAGCAGAACAGAAGGAAATAGAAGATGCTGTTGTTGAGAAGATGGGACAGTGGAAATACTCTCCTGAAGAAATTACCCCACAGGTTCCAGCAGTTCTATTGAATCCAATAAAAATGAGATGGAGCAATGCAAGGCAAACTGTGATAGACATATTTGATCAAAACCTGAGACAGTTGATGCCGAGCCTGAATAATGATGAAGTAAAGAAGGCATTAAAAGAAAATGAAAATAAAATGACATTGAAGTTCAATACTTGTTTGATTTTGATCAACAATATTGAATCGGTTGTGAAGGCTGCAAAAGCCACATGGAAGAACATTTACCACCTTCACCAACTGAGCATTGAAACTGTAATAATAAAGGATATTGAAGATGACAGCGATGAACAAGAAGAAGACACTGAGGTAGATGATACTGTAAGGATAGCAGCAGAATTCATTGCATCCCTTCCTACATCTCCAGTGAAAGTCTCTACATCCAGCCCTGAGACACCTTCAAGCATGGTTGTGACAACTTCTACATTTGTCCAATCATCCCTAGCAACATCAGAGGCAGCAACCATTTCTTCTACCGAGCTGCAGTCTCCTGTACCATCAAGTTTTCCAGCAGTAAGTTTTCCAGCTTTTGAATCTTCAAGTGTAAATATTGTAAGTTCTCCAGTAGAAAGTATGCCAGTATCTATAGCCAGCCCTACCTTATCTACTGTCACTACTAAAAAAGTATTAAGTACAGATAAGCCTAAGGCTCTACCGAGTATAAAATTTTTGGGTAAAAATATAGTTGAGGATATAGACCTAGACGAAGAGATAGAGATTCCTACACTAGATTTTGCAAATCTCTCAGCAGACCAGATGCAGAATATAGGTGAGATCCTCCAAAGGAAAGCAAAACAAAAGAAGCTTAAGGAGGAGAGAGACAAAGAGTATCAAATCATCAAAGATGCTAAGGACATTTTGTCTGATGCATTAGGCATTAAAGTAGACTCCTCCCAGCATGTTTTGTTACAATTGGCAGAAGCAGTTGAGAAATTCAATGAGGACTCATCCGGGACAGAAAAGTTAGTTGAAAGAGCCGAGAAGAGATTCAACAATAAAGTGCTTGAGCACATTGCTCAGCACATAGCTATTAACCAAGTAGAATTGTCTTCAGTTTTGTCTAACATAGAGTCTATTTATTCGAATGCTACCTCTCTTTTGGCCAGACTATGCAATTTTGCCGAGTTCACAAAGGATGTCAAAGATAAAATGAATAAAATGGATGAGGATATGAAGATTAGCATACAGAAGCTGCAACTTGAACCAAGTTCAAGCTCTGCTCATCACATGAAAATTTCACATCTATCTAATATGCAGTCTGATCTACTGAAAGAAGACTCAAGGATCCGGTCCACACTACTAGACATCTAACACATGATCCTTCCCATCATGAATACAATGTATAAGCACATTGAACATTCCAGAACATTGATTCATGACAATCAGTTCTCCATAGCAGATCACATGATTGAACTCTCTGCAGAAGTCCAAATTGCTATACAAACATGTAAGATTCTGCAAGAAAGTTGGGACAGAACCCTGGCACTAATAATGAAGGTACATTCTGATTTCTTATCAAATTTTGGATTCTCTCTGTAAATAACTTGTATATGCACCTTTGGCATTATCGTCAAAAAGGGGGAGATATGTACAGAAGGAGAGATATGTATACTGTATAGATTTGTATAAGAAACAGTTAGCACATTGAAAGGGGGAGACAATGTATAAAGCCCTATAACAAAGACAAATTTTGAAAAATCAAAATAAAACTCAGCATGATTCGTGTATATAATTTTTGGCCAATAAGTGTTTTTGTCACTAATTCCAAAGGGGGAGATTGTTGGCATTAAGAAGAATTGCCACTAGTGACAACACTTATTTGCATTCTGGGTGCAAACCGAGAAGACAGTGCAAACCGAGCAGACAGTGCAAACCGAGCAGACAGTGCAAACCGAGCAGACAGTACAAACCGAGCAGACAGTGCAAACCGAGCAGACAGTGCAAACCGAGCAGACAGTGCAAACCGAGCAGACAGTGCAAACCGAGCAAGTTAGTACAAACCGATCAGGACAATGTAAACCGAGTAACATCTTGTCTACCGAGTCACCAATGCTTACCGAGTTCAATACCTACCGAGTGATCAGTATGAACCGTGCCTTCACTTCTACCGAGTGCATGATGATGCCGAGTAATGCAGTGGACGCTGAGTATCAGAATGTCACCGAGTCAGTTTGAAGGAACTGAGTAACCATATTTGGGCCGACTTAGTAGCACTTATGTTTATTTGTCAAGCCGACTGTGCAATTGTAATTGTAATTAATTATTTGAGACCTGTATATAAACAATGTTGTAGAAATAAAAGATGTAATAGAAATGTATGAAGTAGAATATATGTGAAAGGGAAAGAAAGGCAGAAATAAGCGAATTGCAGAAGGCTTCAGAAGTTTAAGATACAGCAAAGACAAATTCATCACAGAAGGTGATCAGTACATTAGCGAATCTCATTCAGCAATCCAGTTGCAAAGCAGAGATCTACTATTTCATTCTAACAGGTGAATCAGTACTAAATCCTTTAACCGGGTAGACTTAACAGTCTTTGTAAAAATCTCTTTACCGAGTGCATACTTCACTGTATGTTTGTAAATCCTTTAACAGGGTGGATTTAGCAATCCTTATTGCTCCTAACAGAGCAGATCATCAGAAGTGATCAAATTGTAAGCCTTAACCGGCCAACTTTATTCTGCAGTATTAAAGCTTTGTGGGTTTCATCCCCACCCCAGTTTTACTTTCTTTTGGAAGGTTTCTGGGTAACCAAATCTATGTGTCATTATTGTGAATGCTTTCAAGTTTCATGCTTTCTGTATGCAAAGGTTAAAAAGTAAAATACATGTTAAAATAGTAAGAAAATTTGGAGTTACTGATTCACCCCTCCCCTCTCAGTAACTTGGTTAATCCCTGAATATTTCCAACACATACATGTTAAAATTTTTTGATGATAACAACATAAGGTTGATAGGATAGCTTGTAAGGCATTCTATCTAGATTGCATGTAGTTTGTAAAGCATTCTACTATATTTTCTTTTGAAATATCCTTATAGATTTTACATTCAGACTCTTTTTTCTCATTGGATTAGGCACTGATTTGGTTTTTGTTTTGCAATTATCTTTCAATTTTCAAAGAACATAAACTTTATCATTACCTGTACATTAGTGTTTTTTAAAGTTAATACATATCTTGATAGGACTTTGTTCAAGTAGTACAGTTCATATTTCTGATTTCTCAAAGAGAGAATCAAAAGGTTAGCCTTCCTTGAGTTATACTCAGAAAAAGAAGAAGGATGAATGTCCTTATGCCACTATTATATGCTATTACATTTGTACTTTCCTTTGTTATCCTCTGTATCAGGATATTCTTGGCTTTTTGTAGAGTATTCTTTTATTGAATTATTTTAAAGCATAAATAGCTTAGCAATGAAGAAATTGATCCACCATTGAGTTTCACTTGAAACATAGTGAACTATTAAGGCAATACCTACCTGAGTCCTGTGGAGCTTGAAGCAGAAGGAGGATCTTATCCAATCCTCATTAATTAGACTATTTCTTGTCAAACTTGAGAGTCCATAAAACTAAGAATCAACTATACCTATTTACCAAGTTTGATCCTACAAGAAAAAGCTCTAACAGAGCCAACCCTATAAAAGGTTACTGTAATATATAAAAATATATTGCCAAAATGTAATATAAGAAAGAAATGATGTATTGTATGAAAAGAAGTGTGTGATTTAATAATGTAAAAAAGTTGTGTGGTATGAATGATCTCTATGAATAGATAGGATTGGGGAAGGTAAGATCTTCTTAACCCCAAATTTCCAAAGGAAAGATCCAAATAGATTAACGACAAGAAAATGGTCAATGCGTAAATGAATCAATCGATGAAGAATATGAAGATAGAGGAAAACCTTATATTTCTTTATGGAAGAAAGTATTAAAATTTTAATTGAATTGAAGATGAATACTAACCTCAAAGTATAGCAGATCTGGAAAATGCTATTTTCTGGTGTCTGTATTGAGTTTCTGGAAATTCTACAACCAAATTTGGGATGGGAAAACAAAGACAAAGAAAACCTAGAAATCTTTTCCTTTTCTAAACTAGGTTGACCTTGACCCAAATAAAGGTCTACCTTGACCTACACTACTCCAACGGAAATTCTATTCATGGATCCCAAAAGTTTTCCAAAAAGGGTATCCAAATCTGCACTGTAATTCATTGTTCATGTTGGATATTGCTAATGCATAGGGTGGTGATTGATACATTTTATATGTTTAATCACTACATTATTGAATGGGCACTCATACTATTGTCATTTGTGGTTTGTCACTAATTTCAACATATGTTTCTGTTAAGAGTACAGGCTAATTATGACAGTGTACAGACACTATATGGATGTCTTAGAACATGTGAAGATAGATGAGAGTACATGAAGCTACTGTGATCTTATATCAAAGATCTCATCATGTAATGTTTCATGTTGGATGACTTACAAATGTTTTGGTGAAGACTAGTTACTAGACAATGACAATGGAAGCTGACAGAGTGAGTCTATGTATTTCTAGTATATCTTATAGAAGATATGGATTAGGTGTATATGAGCTTAAGAGATGAAAGACAAGGTACTAAAGGATGTTCATTGGTCAGCACAAGGTACAAAATGTTGTATGATGTCATCTATGGCATATGATTTGGAGAAGACTTATTTGAGAGTTGACTTCAGAGGTGTAGCGTGTATTTTGTTTGGCAAATATAAATTAAGGATGTCAGTCCTTAATTGTTGTGATGGAATCATTGTATACTTTTTTTAGGTACCGTTTGTATCTTAGCAAGAGTTTATGTAAATAGGAAAGCCTAATGGGCTGACCTGATCATGTAGAATGTAATAGGGTATATATTTAAGATCTTTTCTTTGAAAAAGATATGGTGAGAATATATATGTAATGTAAAGAAGATTGTGAAAGCTGTGAGCTTGTGTCTATTGGATATAGAGCAGAGGATTACTGGTGAACTTCATCAGAACTGATCAAGAAAAGATAGTTGCTATTAGATAGTTCAAAAGATTATTTATTTCTTCATATACACTTGTTGTGAACAATGAGTTCTAAAGGTGGATTTAACCTTCTTTGGGTAGTGAGCCTGGGCAGTGAACCCCCTTTCTTTTCTTGACTCCTAACAGGGTTTGTCCTCTAACAAGGACTATGTATTGTAATGTTTCAATAATCTCCTAATAGGGCTAAATCTTCTAACAATGATACTATACTCTCAGTACATTATTTGTGGGTTCTAATTCCCACCAGGGTTTTTACCTTTAGCAGGGTTTCCCCGAGACCAAAATATTATGTTATTATGTTGGAATTCATTGTGTTTATTGTCTCTGATATTGCTACTATTTAAAGTTTAAAGTTTAATATTCTATCATACAACTGATTCACCCCCCCCCCCCCGCTGTCAGTTGTATTATGGACTGTTATTCCTAACAATTGGTATCAGAGCTACTAGTCCTTAGAGAGAAACCTTAACAACTTGAGGTGATCTTGGAAATGGCATTCTATAGGAAGGATGGTCCAAAATTTGATCCTAAAAACTTTGACAGTTGGAAGAACAAGATGCGAACTCATTTTCTATGTTTGGGCATTGACTATTGATTGATCACAAAGAATAAGGTGACTATAAATACTAAGAATCACTTTCCACTAGCTTCTAATGAATAGAAGAAGGTATTCTCTCACAACATGGTTGCAAGAGAAGCATTGATTAGTGCACTCTTTGAAGGAGAATTTACTAAAGTTAAAGACTTGGATTCGACACACTAGATTTGGCAAAGATTAGAAGCACTATATGAAGGAGACAATTATACCAAGCAAGAGAAGTTACAAAACTAGAAAAAAAGATGGATAAGCTACAAATGAATGATGATGAAAGCATTAGGGATTATGTTTAAAGGGTTACAGAAGTTGTGGTTGGAATCAAAAACTGTGGAGGCACTTCTGATGAAGAAGAAGTCATTGCGAAGATCCTTAGATCATTGACTCCTGCTTACAAATTTAAGGCTCTATCTATTCAAGAGACTATACCTTTGAATCTAAACTTTAGCAAATAGATGTTGATTGCAAAGCTAACTACTTTTGAAGCTGCGAAAATGGGAGACTTTGTACCTAAAGTTGAATCTGCATTTAAGGTATCTACATACAAGAAGATAATATATGTACCTCTGAGCACTAGCAGTGAGAGCCTGAAAGAAGAGATTGGAAAATATGTCAAGGAATGGGAACAGATAATGGCTGAAGAAAGAAAGATGGATGAACTTGTTGCACTCTCGCTAGAAGAGAAAAGAGAGGTAAGGGTAAATTTTAAGGGAAATTACCTTTGAAATGTTTTTCATGCAATAAGATTGGTCATTTTTCATCTAGATGTCCTACAAGAGTTCCTAAGTACAAGCCTAAGTTTTTTAAGTCTAAGAAGGATAAGGGATGTTATTATGCTAGTGAAGGTATTTCTGATGATGATGATTTAGATTATGAGGAGATTGGATTTGTTGTTATTAGAAATGAACCAGTACATGAGGAAAAGGCTTTAGTGTCACATATTGATAAGAAAACTGAATGGATTATAGACAATGTTTGTTCACATCTTATGACTAGAGATAAAAAATAGTTTGTTAAGTTAGTAAAGTATGATGGTGGTGTTGTAAGGTTTGGAGATAATATTCCTAAACCTATCATAGGAGTAGGATATATTACTCTGGATGGAAAGACTAATATAGATAATGTACTACTTGTTCATGGACTTAAGCATAACTTGTTGAGTGTTGGATAGTTGATGGACAAAGAGTTTCAACTACAATTCAATAATGGTAAATGTTTTATCAGAAGCAAGGAAGGAAATCTGATTACAACCGGTACTAAATGTAGAGGTAATGTATTTGAATTAAATACATTTGGAGCCTCTTGTTTTGTTGTGAAGGTAGAAGAGAGATGGTTATGGCACAAAAGATTTTTTCATGTTAATTTTGATAACATTGTGAAGAAAAGTTTGACTAATGCAGTAAGAGATCTACCGAAGATTGTGAAACCATCTAACACTATATGCAGAGAATGTGTTATGGGAAAATAGACTAGAAGCAGTTATAAAAGGAAAGCATATACATCAAAGGGAAAGTTGAATCTGGTACATATAGACCTATGTGGACCTACAAGGACAAAATCATATTATGGTGAAAGTTATTTTATACTTTTTATTGATGACTTTTCTAGAATGATGTAGGTTACTTATTTGAAAGAGAAATTAGAGGCATTTGATAAATTCAAGATATTCAAAGAAAAAGTAGAGAATGAATTAGGTTTAAAGATAAAATGTTTGAGGTCAGACAGAGCTAGAGAGTTTAATTTAGACCTATTCAATTCATACTGCAAAGAGCATGGAATACAGAGACACATTTTCTCCTAGGACTCCACAACAGAATGGGATAGAAAAGTGAAGAAATAGAACTATACTTGATGCTACTAAGATAATTTTGCATGAAGGAAATGTATCTCATATGCATTAGAGAGAGGCTATTGGGACAGCGGTGTACACATTGAACTAAATTCAAATTAGAGAAGGTAAAAGTAAGACTCCTTATCAATTATGGTTTAATCATACTCCTGCTGTAAAATATTTTAGAATATTTGGTAGTAAGTTCTATATCAAGAGAGATGATGAGATAGGGAAGTTTGATGCTAGAAGTGATGAAGGAATTTTTTTTAGTTACTCTACTAAGAGAAAGGCTTACAAGTGTTTCAATATAAGATTGAAGATGATTGAAAGTCACAATTTAAAGATAGATGAAAGGTTTCAGATACAAGAGAGAATGTATTATTGTAATCAGAATACATAGATCAAAGAGGTTGCTGCTGAAGAAGAAGAAGAAGAAATTGTTGAGAATGAATGTGAAAATGAGACTTGTGATGATGACACAAATGAGACTACTGAAGTTCCTAAAACTCTGAGGTATGTAAAGAATAATCATTTTAAAAATTAAATTATTGGTAATACTAATCAAGGAGTAATGACTAGATCAAAGGCTAGAGAAGAAATTTGTTTGATTGCACGAGTTGAACCAAAGACTATAGATGAAGCTTGTAGAGATGAATCCTAGATAAATTCTATGAAGGAAGAATTAGATCAGATAAAGAAGAAAAACACTTGGGAATTGGTTCCTAGACCTAAGAACAAAAATGTAATAGGAACTAAATGGGTTTTCAGAAACAAAATGAATGAAGAAGGGGTTGTTGTGAGAAACAAAGAAAGACTAGTATGTAAAGGTTAAGAAAAACAAGAAGGCATAGACTTTGAAGAGACATTTTCTCCTATTTCTAGAATAGAAGCTATGAGACTATCCTTGGTTTATGTTGCACATAAGAACTTCAAGGTGTATCAGATGGATGTGAAATCTGCATTCTTGAATGGGGATCTTGAAGAAGAAGTGTATATAGACCAACCTGATGGATTTCCTTTATGTGAAGATTGAGACATGGTATGAAAGTTGAAGAAGGAACAGTATGGCCTGAAGAAAGCTTTAAGGGCTTGGTATGCAAGGTTAGACAAATATCTAATTTGGCTTAGATTCAGAAAAGGTAATGCTAATAGTAATTTGTATTTAAGAACTAGTGAAGATGGATTTTTGATAATAGATGTCTTTGTTGATGATATTATCTTTGTCCAGGTAATGATGATCTATGTGAGAAATTTCCTAAAGAGATGGAAAATGAATTTGAGATTTTCATGATTAGCGAAATGAAATTCTTTCTTGGACTGCAAATAAATTAGAGTAAAGATGGAATGGAGGACTATAAACCAGTTGGTAAACCCATGGTAACTGGTAATAAGCTAACAGTTGATGAAGAATCAAAGTGTGTTTTTTAGACCAAGTATAGATCAATGGTTGGAGGATTACAATATCTGACTCACACCAAACCAAATATTGCTAATGTTGTTGGTATTGTGGGTAGATATCAGCCATAACCCAAAGAGACACACCTAGCTGCCATGAAAAGGATGTTGAGATATCTGAAAGGAACAATAGATAGAAATGATAGCTTTGAACTTCATGTTTATACTGATGATGATTGTGCAGGAAACATTGATGATAGAAAGAGTACTAGTGGTGGTGCATTTTTCCTTGGGAAAAAGTTGGCTTCATGGCTAAGTAAGAAGCAAAATTGTACATCTCAATCTACTATTGAATCAGATTACGTTGTTGCTACTATAAATTGTACTCAAATTGTTTGTATGAAGTAAATGTTGAAAGACATTGGAATAAATTTTGATGAGCCTATGGTTATCCATTGTGATAACACCAGTACAGTGAATATGTCAAAGAATCTGGTGATGCACTCTAAAACTAAACATATTTCTATCAAATATCACTTCTTGAGAGACATGGTGGCAGAGAAGGAAATAAAGTTAGAGTATATTAGTGATAAGGAATAGATTGCAGACATCTTCACAAAGCCATTTCCAAAAGATACCTTTGAATATCTCAGACATATGCTTGGGTTTTAGGCCCCTCCTAGTGAGAATTAAATGATGTAGGGATGCATTAGTCCAGAGGTTTTTAGAACCTTATCATATTCTAGACTGGATGTAGGAATCTACTCCTCAGGGGGAGTGATCTTGGAAGGAAGGTGTTGAAGGACAATTGATGACTCATGGTACCCTTTTCCATTATTATCAAAGGGGGAGTGTTTCTATGATAAATTCTCTACTATATCGGGAAATTGTATGAAGGAATACTATGAGAGTACTATTTGGTTGTAGAAATTTTCATTGATATAACTTTGGGGTGATTTTCCCATATGTTTAAATCAATGACAAAGGGGGGAGATTGTTAGATATTGATAATGCATGGGGTATTGATTGATACATTTTATATGTTTAATCATTGTGTTACTGAATGGGCACTCATATTGTTGTCACTACTAGTTTGTCACTGATGTCAACATATGTATCTATGAAGAGTACAAGCTGATTATGACAGTGTACAGACACTGTATGGATGTCTCAGAATGTGCGAAGACAAGTGAGAGTATAGGAATTTTTTGTGATCTTATATCCAAGATTGCATCATGTAATGTTTCATGTTGGATGAGTTATAAATGTTTTGGTGAAGACTGGTTACTGGACAGTGACAGTGGAAGCTGACAGAGTGAGTCTCTATGTTTTTGGTATATCTTACAGAAGATATGGATTAGGTGTATGCGAGCTTAAGAGATGAAAGACAAGGTACTGATGGATGTTTGTTAGTCAACACAAGGTATAGAATGATGGATGACATCAGTTGTGGTGTATGATCTAGAGAAGACTTATTTGAGAGCTGACTTCAAAGGTGTAGCATGTATTTTGTTTGGCAAATGTAAATTAAGGATGTTGGTTCTTAATTGTTGTAATGGAATCATTGTATACTTTTTTTAGGTGTCGTGTGTATCTTAGCAAGAGTTTATGTAAATAGGAAATCCTAATGGGTCAACCTAATCATGTAGAATGTAAAAGGGTATATATGTAAGATCTTTTCTTTGGAAAGAATATGGTGAGAATATATATGTAATGTAAAGAAGATTGTGAAAGCTATGAGATTTTGTCTACTAGATGTAGAGTAGAGGATTACTGGTGAACTTCATCAGAACTGATCAAGAAAAGATAGTTCATGTCGGACAATTCAAAATATTCTGTATTTCTTCATAGACACTTGTTGCAAACAGTGAGTTCTGAAGGTGGATTTAATCTTCTTTGGGTAGTGATCCCCCTTTCTTTTCTTGACTCCTAACAGGGTCTATCCTCTAACAAGGACTATGTATTGTAATGTTTCAACAAGCTCCTAATAGGGCTAAATCTTTTAACAAGGATACTATACTCTCAGTACATTATTTGTGGGTGCTAATTCCCACCGGGGTTTTTATCTTTAAAAGGATTTCCCCGAGACCCAAATATTGTGTTATTGTGTTGGAATTCATTGTTTTTATTGGATCCGATATTGTTGTTATTCAAAGTTTAAAGTTTAATATTCTATTGTACAACTGATTCACCCCCCCCCCCTCTTAGTTTTATTGTAGATTGTTATTCCTAATAGTTCCACACCTATACCTATAAGAAAAAATGGTTTTGTTGTTTGGATGAGGGGTTTGCCTTGGTCAAACCCTAGTTTTTGAATTAACCTTGAAATTAAATTGAAATTGCAGTAATAAACAAAGTAAATGGAACAATTCACCTTTCTTATGTTGAAACTCTTGTGGAGGATTTGAATCCTTGAATCCACAAGTATGGATGCTCCAAATGAGTGTAGAATTGGATGTAGGATATATCAAATCAATTGTCTTTAGATCTTCAAAACCAATCTTGAATGGATCTTGGAATAGGAAGAGGCTTGAATGGATATGTATGGAGAAATCTTCAACAAGAGGGCTCCATAGAGATTGAATCATTCAATGACTACCAATGGATCTCCTTGATGAATTGAATCTTGAATGCTTGAAGATAGAAAAATTCTTGAATGCTTTCCTTCTCCATCTTTCTTTCTTCTTGATTGCTAGATTTCACTTGATGGATTGCTAGAGAGATCTCTTTCTTTTCGATGGAGGATTGATGGAACTAAGAGGAGAAAGCTTCCTTATATATAAGTCTAGGGCATAAAATTCTAGAGAGGCCAACATAGGAGAAATAAATTCTCATTAAGCCTATACCCTTGGAAGTGGACCTAAATTAAATACATTTAAGATTTTACCATTTCGAAGCCCAAAATGGCCAACCCAGAAGCGGGAAATAAATCTTTCCAAAACCCGACATCTGGAAACCTTTAGATTTTGAAAATTGGACACTGGGTCAGGGTCAAGGTTGACCTTGACCCAGAAGGTCTACCTTGACCTTGAGGTCAAGAACCTCAAATTCTCATAGCAGGTTGCTAGGATTAGGTAGGAAATAAGCATAAAATAGGACAGGATAGGGGAAAAAGCTAGCTCCTAGTCAAAGACCCATTCAAGGCATTTGACATGACCCTAAACCACTTACTCAGAGGGATAAACCAATCCTAAATGGAAGTGCTTAAATTTTAAAATGATATAGTTACAATACACACTGCTAGGTGTGACCCTGTTAAAGGATTTAATCACTCTTTTAGGAGTGGCCTTGTTAGAGGGCTTAAGAAAATCCCATTAGAATGTCACCTTGATTAGAGGATTTTGCAAATGACTATTAGGTCAACCTTGATTAAAATTTTTTGACTTATATAATGGTTAGAAATTAACAGTCGGTTCTGATCTGAAATATACAACTCACTTTGCAAATACAGATCCAATAAGCTCATAGGTTTATTTATTGGCTCACCTTTATTTTCATCTCCATCTTTGATATGCTCGAAAATCCCTTCAAGCAATCACCACAACTCTATTTAGTTCTTCACAACTCTTCTTAGCCTTCTTCTTATGTTTGCCAATCAATAACATGAACCTCTTATTAGAAAGTAAAGTCCACCAAGATAATTGAGAGGGGGGGTGAATCAGTTATCAAATAATTATAACCTTTATCAAATTCAATAGATTTTAACCATATAATCAATGTAACCAACAACCATAGAAAGATATGTTAGGAATAGTCCCAAGAGATAACTAAGAGGGGGGCTGAATCAGTTATCTACAAGATTCAATTCTTTATCCAATTAAGTATACTTAAACATAAAGCATAAACATAATGAAAGAACACATGAACACAAAACCAATATTTTGGTTACGGGGAAACCCAAATAGGTAAAAACCCTAGTGGGACTTGATACCCACTAATATTTTGTACTAGTGTATAATGATCCTTGTTAGAAGATCATTTTCCCTCTTAGGAGTAGCTTTACAATATATTTAGTACACTAGACCTGGTCAAGGGTCAGACCCTATTAGGAGTCTTTTACAATTGTCCCTGTTAGGGGAGAGGACGTACTATCCGAGAGCCCACTGCTCAAATGGGTGAAGGATACAACCTTTTAATTAATAGATACACACTATATATGGATCTTGGTGAACTATGCTTTGACCTTCTATCAGGATTAGTTCCAATGAATAGCACAAGTACTTTACTTGGTCACATAGACCTTCTTCTGATGGCTCAACACTTCGCACACTCTGCTCTACTCTGCTTAATCAACCATGAACCACACTTCAACAATCACAAATGATTGCCTATAAATATCTTTCTCCAAATGATATAATCAAGTTAGCCTATTAGAACCATCTGAAAATCATATTAGAGAAACCATAACAAAATCCAATAAATATTCTGTCAACTCTACTATGCACACAACACATTATGGAACGTGTCTTAATAAGATAAATGTAGACACACGCTACACATTGTCGGCTCTACCAAAACAACTAGAACATTCTCTGTAAGCTTAATTAACTCATGCACTCTCAACCAAACATCAATAACTCATCTCCAAGCTTAACTCCAAGGGCACATACCCTCAAGATAGGTGCAACTCAAGAACCAATAAAATCTATTTCGGCTCTTCTGAATAAACATAGAAAAATGCTGCTAGCGAATAGCGACTACATAACTTCACTTTTGTTCATCATCAGACCATGCATCCATGAACTTAACATCATTGAAATGTCTTAAACATATATCTAAGTGTGCAAGGCTCCATGATAACTGTACGGACAACCATACATAGAACACTGCCTGTTACTCTATCAAGAACACTACTGACACAAGCTGCTATATAACTGTATGTACTAATAGTTAACCTTTGCACCCATGATATCATGCTGATATCATGTCTATGAAACATATACTAAAATATTACTACATAATACTTCCATGCATGCTACTTTCCATATGGTCTCATCAATGATAAACATACAGTCAGCACTGGCCTGCTAGAAAATCTCCAACAATCTCCCCCTTTGGCATTGATGGCAACATGTGGAATGAAAAACCACCACCAACCCAAATGAACATTTCTTTTATAACATTCTCCATTTCATCTTCAAAACTCCCCCAAGGATGAATCCTCTATCTACTACAATATCTCTTAATATTCTCCATTTCCTCAAATGTACTACTGTCATAACTGAATGTTGCTCCGCCTTAGTATATTACTCCTCTTTTTACTTCTATTTTTCATGACTTTATATATTACTCCCCCTTTGACATCAATGGAAAAGGGTTCCATTCATTTTAAGCATCAGTACTACTCCTGAGGTAGAGTAGTCAACCTTTCATTAGTCCTAGAGGACTGATGTCTTTCCTTCTTTCTCCTAAGTAGAATCAGGGAAAGGAATTACTCCCAACTTCTCCCTAAGATACTCAAAAGTATCCTTAGGCAAGGGCTTTGTGAATATATCTGCCAACTAATCTTTAGTACTCACATAGTCCAACTTGACTTCTTTCTCTGCCACTTTCTCTCTTAGGAAGTGATACTTGATCTCAATGTGCTTTGTCTTTGCATGCATCATAGGGTTCTTTGACATATTGATAGTGCTAGTGTTATCACAGTGAATAACAATAGGATAATCAATCTGAATTCCAAAATATTTTATCATCTTCTTGATCCAAACAATTGTAGAACAATTCAAGGCTGCTGCAACATACTCCACTTCTATTGTTGATTGAAAAATACAATTTTGTTTCTTGCTTGTCCAAGTGACAAGTCTATCACCAAGAAACACTACTCCACCTAATGTACTCTTTATGTCATCAACACATCCTTCCCAATTTGCATCAGTGTACACATGAAGCTCAACATTTTCTGAGTTAGGATACCATAGACCATAATCTATAGTGCCATGCAAGTATCTAAATATTCTCTTTACTACCATGAGGTGACTTTGTTTAGGTTCTACTGCAAATCTTCCAACTATGTCAACTACATTAGAAATATTAGGTCTAGTCTGAGTAAGATATATGTGTTTACCAATCATAGACTTATATAATGTTATATCAACTACTGGTGAGTCATCTTCTTTAGTAAGCTTGCATCCATTGATCATAGGGGTTCCTACTAGCTTGCAATCATCCATCTTGAATTTCTTTAGTATCTCTTTCACATATTTTGACTCATTAATGAAAATGCCTTTTTCTGTCTGCTGCACATTTAATCCTAAAAATTATTTGATAGGACCAATCATACTCATCTCAAAATCATTATGCATTTCTTTGGCAAATTCAGCACTGAGCTTGTCATTACCTCCAAAGATAATGTCATCAAAAAATATAGCTACAAGTAGTAAACCTTCAGATGTTTCTCTAATGAATAGATTACAATCTATTGCTCCTTTCTTGAATCCAATCTTTGTTAAGTATACATCTAGTCTCTCATACCATGCTCTAGGGGCTTGCTTAAGTCCATAGAGGGCCTTCTTCAATTTGCATACCATATCAGGTCTATCTGATAAGGTGAATCCTTCTAGCTACTCAATGTATACTTCTTCTTTCAAATCTCCATTCAGGAATGCTGACTTGACATCCATCTAATAAATTTTGAAGTTTTTGACTGTAGCATAGGCTTAAAACAACTTAATGGCTTCTAATCTTCTCATAGGTGCAAATGTGTCTGAATAATCAATGCCTTCTCTTTGCGCATATCCCTTACATACTAATCTTTCTTTTTTTCTTACTACTGTACCATCTTCATTCATCTTATTTCTGAATATCCACTTTGTTCCAATCACATTCTTATCACTAGGTCTTGGGACCAGTTCCCAAGTATCATTCTTAATAATCTGATCAAGTTCTTCTTTCATAGCATCATGTCAATCTAAATCATTACAAGCATCTTCAACACTTAAAGGTTCAATCTGAGATAGTAAACATACCACTTCATTGCTAGCTGTGTTCTTTTCTTATGACCTTGTTAATACTTTGTTGCTCTGATCTCCAATGATGTCTACCTTGGAATGATTTCTTGATGTAAACTTTGGAACTTTAGGTGATGCTGACGCATCAGCCTTAGGATTATTTTCTTCACTTGTCTCAGGGTCATTGAATAACACATCAATATTGTCAAACATTTCCTCAATGATTGTCTCACTAGTGGAGGGTCTAGGTTCTTTTTCAATCATGGGTGAGTAATCATGATATCTTTCTTGAATCATAAAATTTTCATCAATCCTTACATGAGCACTTTCTATGACCTTTTTCAATCTTAAATTGAAACATCTATAAGCTTTACTTTTAGTAGAGTAACCAAGAAAAATACCTTCATCAATTCTTGCATCAAACTTGCCTACTACTTCATCCCTCTTGATGTAGCACTTGCTTCCAAAGATTCTAAAGTATTTTACTATGGGAACATTACCAAACCATAGCTCATATGGTCTTTTGTCAGTGCCTAGCCTCAATTGAATTCTATTGATGGTATAAATTATTGTATTGACCGCATCTCTCCAATAGGTGTGTGCAACTTTTCCTTCTATCATAATGGTGTGCGTTGTATCAAGAATGATCCTATTCCTTCTTTCTACAATTCCATTCTACTTAGGGGTTCTAGGTGCACTTAACTATCTCTTTATGCCATGTTCTTCGCAGAACTCGTAGAATCTATTAGAGGTGAATTCTCCTCCTCTATTCGATCTCAAACATTTTATCTTTAGTCTAGATTCATTCTCAACCTTAGCTTTGAATATTTTGAATTTCTCAAATGCTTCTGACTTATCTTTCAAGAACGCAACCCACATCATCCTAGTATAATCATCAACAAACAAAATGAAATACCTTTCACCATAGTATGATCTTGTTTGAGTTGGACCACATAGGTTTGTATGAATCAGATCCAACTTTTTCTCTGCTAAATTCTACTTTCTCCTAAAAGAATTTCTCACATGCTTCCCCATCACACATTCCCTACATATAGTATCAACTAGCTTTTCTATGCTAGGTAGATCTCTTACTACCTTAACATTTCTTATCTTTACTATGTTATCAAAATTGATATGACATAGTCTTTTATGCCATAACCAACTATCATCAACTTTAGCAACAAAACAACTTGCTTCTAAATTGAGTTGAAAAACATTACCTCTTGTCTTTGAACCTGATGCAATCATAACACCATCTTTTTTGTTAATGATGCATTTGTCATCTTTGGACTCCAACTGATAGCCTTTTTCAAGTAACTATCCAACACTGAGAAGGTTATGTTTCAAACCATCAACATAAAGAACATCATCTATAATATTATTTCCATCCAAAGTGATGGCTCCTTTACCAACTTTTGGTTTAGGAGTGTTGTCTCCAAATCTTACCATACCACCATTGTATTTTTCCAAATGAACAAACCTGCCTTTATCACCTATCATGTGATGTGAACATCCACTATCTATAATCCAGTCTGTCCTTATGTCAGCTTGTGAAATCAATGCTAGATCTTGATTTTATTTCTTATCTTCATGAACTATCTTGTTATTCATTTTGTCTATAACAACAATGAATCCAATCTATTCTTCACTAGATTCTTCATTTGAAACTCCATCTCCAACATAGTAGCATTCCTTAGAATACTTAGGCTTGTAATCCTTCTTGAAATTTCTAGCTCTAGTGGGACACTTAGATGCAAAGTGACCGATCTTATTACATGAAAAGCACTTAAATGGTAATTGACCTTCATATTTTCCTTTTCCTTTCTTTTCTCTTTTGGCAATCATAGCAATAAAATCATCTAATGTTCTCTCTTCATCATCATCATCAAAATTACTAGAAGTGTTTGCAGATTTCTTACCATGAACTGTTGCTTTGAAAGTTGTCTCACTCTTTGTTTCTGTCTTCAATCTTGAAATCTCAAAAGCTGAGATTTTGTTGATCAAGGTCTCTCTCTTGAAATTTGATGTAAGCTGCATGGTCTCATCAAGGATGTTGATCTTTCTTTCATATTCAAGAGTGAGGGTATTCATTAACTTGTCCATAATGTCCTCCTCTGAAATCTCTCCACCATTGTTCTTGATTCCAGCAACTGCTTCATTTATCCTCTGATTGTAAGCTCTGATATTTTCCTTAGGCAACATCTCTAATGCATTGTATCTTTTCTTCCATGTCTTTTTGTCCACATCCTTTGCTTGTTTGTCTCCTTCAAATATGTCTTCTAGGTGCTTCCATATTTTGTGGGCTGTATCTACCTTTTTTACTTCTGAAAATTCACCATCAGATAGGGCATTGATAAGGGCTTCTTTAGCTATAGCATTCTAATGAAACAATTCTTTTTGTGTGTCAGTAGCATCATCTTTTGCAAGGTCTTCTAAAGTATGAATCTTGGCTACTTTGATAGTTACATTAAAAACTTCAAAATAAATGCACTAAAAATGAGTCACCATCTTGTTCTTCCAATCAAGATAATTCTCTCCATCAAACTTAGGACTCTTTTTCCTAAAGTACACCATCTAATCAACTTCAAGATATTAAAATTTCTCTCCAAGGCACTTGGCTCTAATACCAATTGTTAGGAATAGTTCAAAGAGATAACTGAGAGGGGGGGCGGGGGGGGGGGGGGGGGGGGGGTGGTGAATCAGTTATCTACAAGATTTAATTCTTTATCCAATTAAGTATACTTAAACATAAAG
This sequence comes from Chamaecyparis obtusa, assembly GCA_027943335.1. Taxonomy (NCBI): domain Eukaryota; kingdom Viridiplantae; phylum Streptophyta; class Pinopsida; order Cupressales; family Cupressaceae; genus Chamaecyparis; species Chamaecyparis obtusa. Next base: position 3,120,256 of record BSBK01003238.1, on the reverse strand, counting down.
TATAAACCCAATGAAAGAACACATGAGCACAACACCAATATTTTGGTTATGGGGAAACCCAAATAGGTAAAAACCCCAATGGGACTTGATACCCACTAATATTTTGTACTAGTGTATAATGATCCTTGTTAGAAGATCCTTTACCCTGTTAGGAGTAGCTTTACAATATATTAAGGACAGTAGACCTGGTCAAGGGTTAGACCCTATTAGGAGTCTTTTACAATTATCCCTGTTAGGGGAGAGGATGCATTGTCTAAGAGCTCACTACTCAAATGGGTGAAGGCTACAACCTTCTGATTAATAGATACATGCTATATCTAGATCTTGGTGAACTGTGCTTTGACCTACTTTCTGGATCAATTCCAATGAATGGCACAAGTACTTTACTTGGTCACATAGACCTTCTTTTGATGGCTCAACACTTCACACACTCTACTCTGTTGTGCTTAATCAACCATGAACCACACTTCAGCAATCACAAATGACTGCCTATAAATATCTTTCTCTAAAGGATATAATCAAGTTGGCCTGTTAGAACCATCTTGAAATCATATTAGAGAAACCATAAAAAACTCCAATAAACATTTTGTCATCTCTACTATGCACGCAACACATTCTGGGACCTATCTTAATAAGATAAATGTAGACACATGCTACACACTGTCGGCTCTACCAAAACAACTGGAACATTCTCTGTAAGCTTAATTAACTCATGCACTCTTAACCAAACATCAATAACTCATCTCCAAGCTTAGCTCCAAGGGAACATACCCTCAAGATAGGCACAACTCAAGAACCAATAAAATCTCTATCGACTCTTCTGAATAAACACAAAAAACTGCTATTGGCAAATAGTGACTGCATAACTTCACTTGCATTCATCATCAAACCATGAGTCCATGAACTTAACATCACTAACATGTCCTCAACATATATCCAAGTTCACAAGGCTCCATGATAACTATATGGACAACCATACATAGAACACTTCCTATTACTCTGTAAGGAACATTGCTCACACAAGTTGCTATATAATTGTCTGTACTAATAGTTAACCTCTACGCCCATCATATCATGCTGATATCATGTCTATGAAACATATACTAAAATCTTACTACATAATACTTCCACACATGCTACTTTCCATATGTTCTCATCAATGACAAACATACAATCAATACTGGCCTATTAGGAAATCTCCAACAAGATATTCATACACAATAACACAATGACACAAGATATGTTGACTAGGGAACCTCTTGATCAAAGAGTAAACCTTGGTGGGAATGATGCCCAAAAAATATGCACTAATATGAATATTACTTGTGAAAGGATGGACTCTGTTAGGATTCTTATGGAATACATTCAGTACATATGAATCCCTGTTAGGAGATTTTGAATCCCTGCTAAAATATTCTAACTATGTTATGAGTTATGGAAGATAGAAGGACCCACTGCCTAAACAACTTCAATGGCAAGATCATTGAACACATTATCCAACTGATCTCTAGATTATTCAACAAAATAATATAAAAATATTACTAATCTCAACAATATGTTACCTCTCCTCTGACTATGCCAAACCACACTCACTGCTACACTAGATCTCAATTTCAGATCTATGTACCTCGCATATCCTCTTTCCACAAATTCACTTTCACAATTTCATTCACTCTTACATTACTACTTCATTACATATTACAACAAGGAAAACTTTCCTTCCTTTATACCACACTCAAGTAATTACAAATGAGTCGGCATACAAATTACAAAATAAAAGTTTCCACACGTTACATAAAAATTACACAAAACTGTCAGCTTCCAATTAGAATAAATCTTCACTCATGAAACCTCAAAGTTTTTGTTGGAATCCACATCACTATCAACATGTCTCCAACTACTCTCGAACTATGCATAACCAGATTCCATCCCGATTAGGAGATATCATCCAATTACCACAAACCGCTACTCAGGAACACTGCCTGAATACTGCTTCCACTGAAATGCTCATAACTATCATGAATAAATGAATTACTATCTGCACTCTTAACCATGAAAATATAACACATCATAGAATACGTCCTCAACATTGCATAGCTTTATCTCAAATATCCCATGTGCGCTAATATGAACATTGTCTGCTCCTCTGCTAATCTTCAGTAGATCACTGTGTTGACATCAATGACAATCACAGTCATGAATGCAACAACAATTGCTACAGAATGGCTGCTAATACTCCCATAGGATATATTCAGCATTCATTCCTAACTATCTCCCCCATTGGCATTGATGGAAACATAGATAAAAAACACCCAATGTTCCATAAATCCAACACTGCAACACTGCTGCTCTAAAAAATACTTCAAGTCCTCTTCATCAATCAAATCTTGCTTCATTTTCCTATTCAATTCTCTCCAACATATGGTACAAATGGTTTTTCATGTACACTTCTCCCCCATTGACATCAATGATAGAAATTTCATCATTATGTCAACAACAACTCCAATGTCAAAAGAAACTATTCAGAAAAAAATACATTCACTAGAGTCCTCATGACTCAGCTCAGATACACATACTCCCCCACAGAGGAAGTACCAACATCCAGTCCAGAAGAAAGATAGGGCTCATATAGCACTAGACAGATGCAACAATCTACATCACTTCTCAAAAGTAGGCTAGGGCATAACCCCAAGCATACCTCTCAAATACTCAAATGTATCCTTAGGCAAAGGTTTTGTAAATATGTCTGCAATCTACTTCTTTGTGCTTATGTATTCAAGTTTGACTTCTTTCTCAGCAACTTCTCTCTTACTAATTGATACTTTATCTCTATATGCTTTGTCTTAGAATGTAATATAGGGTTCTTAGACATACTAACTGTGCTAGTGTTGTCACAATGTATAACAACAAGCTCTGTTAGCACCTACAAAAATTTTCATGGCTATATGAATTTTTTCCTAGTCCCTATATATTTTTATGTCCCTAGTTTTTGAAACCCTAGGTCTGAATTCAAATTTCTAGCCATTGGAGTGAAAAACCCTAGTTTATCTTGGCCCTATTCTAATTCTTCATTACCTTTTTCAGGCCACTTAAGTGATTATAATGCATGTGCACATTTTATCCTCTTGGTTAGTCACTTAGTCTCCAAATAAATGAGCATATTCATTTCCTTCCTGCGACTACGAGAAATGCTTTAGTCACGCAATCTCTCAAAGTCCAAAGAATATTCCTTATCTTTTTAAGACTTATCGGTTTCCCTTTAGTCACCAAACCTCTAGATATGAAGTGGCAGTATACTCTTTGCAGTCACCAGATCTCTAAGTCCTCAAGTAGTTAAGTTTTATTCAGCAATCTCACGACTGTGTGTTCGCACAATTTCTTATTTCCTAGCGGTTACATCTTTTCATTCAATGACTTAGTGAATAGTTATATTTTCCTTTTTGTCGCATGATCTCATGATTTGGCAGTCAGGCCCTTTAGAATTTAGAGATTGAGCAAGGATCGTTGATGCAATGTTGATCATGTGGTTGGCACTGAGTCTCTAGATCTAACTCAAGGTAAAGAAATGTTGCCGCGACTTGGACTTTCCCTCAGTCGCGTGATCTCCAAACCATACCCCGGTTAAGAAATTTGTGTTGCAACTTGGAAAATGCTTTATTCACATGTTTTCTGAATGGCTAGGAGTTAGGTGCTTGCTGGAGTCAAATAAAGAAAGATTATTGTGGGTCCATTTTCCAGGTGTTGCAGATTTGCTATGTTTTGATTAGCCGAGTCAGACAGTGAGTTGGCAATTGTCAGTGGGCCCAAGGTCTTCAGTCTATGGAGTGAGTTAAAGCTCATGTTGATCCTATGGTTGTCATTATACCATTGAGGTAAGATGCATGATATTTAAGTCAGCGGTATAACAACAGCCATTGATCTCAGTATGCTCAAAGTTTAAAAGGCATTCAATGATCTAGCGACTGAGGGTTGTCTTGCAATCTCTTAATCTAGCGGTTAAGTTCCAAACATTCAGTGACCTGGCAGGTAGTTATGAATCTCTTCAGTCGCTCAATCTTGAGATTTAATAGTTAAGTCTTCTAACTTTCTAAGATTGAGCGAGGATCATTGATGGATATGAGGATCAACGGCAGGCATTTAATCTACAATTTTAACCCATAGTCGAGAAAGTATTCTATGACTTCGAGAATGGTCTCAATCACTTATTCTCAAGATTTAACCCTAGTTAATAAAAAAATTGTGAGACTCAACGAATGCCTTTGTCACTGAATCTCTAGATTATGTAGGGTTAAGGTGAAGTAGCATCTAGTTTGCCCCGGTGTTTAAGTAATGTATTCAGCAATCTAGTGATTGTATAGTCTCAGAGTCTTAGGTTCCTGACAGTTAAGTGGAAAACCTCTAGTGATACAGTGACATGGTTAGTCTTGTGGTCATTGAATCAAATAGTTAAGTCACAAAAGTTCTCCTGACTTAATATAGACTGTACAATGGAGGAAAAAAGAAGATCAATGGTGGTCGCAAAGTCTCAGAAAGAAGTTTGAAAAGTCAAAAGGTTGTAGTGATTAAGAGACTTCCTTTGGTCATTGAATCTCCAGATGTGCTCAGTCGCATGATCGCATAAAGAGAAATTATTCTTCTACGATTGAAATAAAATATAGTCATTGGGTCGCCAAATTGAGAATTTGAGGGGGCTCCTATAGTTGCTAAATTGGGGAATGAAGAAATTTTATTTGGCGACTGAGAAGATGGCTTATGGTCATGTGATCGCTAGATGAAGATGAGTCGAGCTTTGAATGGACAGTTGGTAGTTGTCAGATGTGACTAAGTAGTTGCAAGCAAATAGTGTGGTGACAGGTGGCACTGGGTGGGCCCATGTGTGGGGATTAGTCTCCAAGTCTCGTGATTAGAAAGGAGTATTCTAAAAGATTAAGCAAACATGAGATTTTCCTTTGTCACTGAGTCTTGGGATGTTTTTGAATATTCTCTTGAGGTCTTTAGACTTAGTGACAGTTGTTTGATGGTAGATATATCAACACTGGTAGCGTAATCTCAAGATTGTATCATGGTTAAAGAAAAGGTTATGAGATCATGAGATTATGTAGTCATTTAATTGCTAAGGTAACTAAGGTTAAAGAAGATGATTGCATGATCTCACGACTAGGGCAAAATGTAAACCAGGATTCCTATAAAGTTAAGCTATGAAGCCTAGGAAAAGTGAAGAGATCTGAGGGTCATGATATAAAGATAATTTGGATTTGAATGTTGGTTGTTGATTCACTGTCTAGCACCATGAATGTAGCCATTTCTTCCAGATTTAAATATTTAAAGGGTTTCAGTGAAAAAAGGACTGGAATTGAATGCTTGAGCGGCTGGATTTGGTAGTTGTGATTTTGTCAACTGTAGTAGCATGGTCCTGAAAGTTTGATGATTGATTATAGAGGGTTTGTACAATGAAGGAGTGGGTAACCAGAATGCTCAAGGTGTGTTGGAGGTGAATGATCAGATTGATAAACATGGTGAATTCATGATCTTTGGTACACAAGTTAGAAGAATTATCATAAATGAAGATCAATCTTGGATCTGATCTCTCAAGGTTGCCTGGGTTTTCACCCCTATAATAAATTCTTGATTAATTCTAGTTGGTTTGGTGAGTGAAAACCCTAACCCTTACCTTAGTCATCCATAGCTTGTTGCATCCTAATTTTTTGAGATTCCAAGATGACTAGTGGTATATATTGTAGTAATTTTGATTTTTGAAGGGTTCCAATTTTTGGTAATCTAAGGGGTTCCATTATTCTAGTTCAACACAGGTTCCTATTCCTCTTTCTAGAGGGTTCCTGTAGTTGCTCTGTTATGAGCAGGTTCCTTGATGATGAATGTTGAAAATACAAGCTTTGTAGAGAAGACTTCTTATTTTGAGTCTGAGTCTTTGAGTAAAGAGTTTTTCTTTGTATGTATTGATACACCTTTCATGAAATACAATACAGTTTCTATCTTATGTTGTTACTGTCTCTTAGCTTTGTGTTTGTTCTTGTATGTTTCTATTTGTAAGGCACATAAAAACATACTAGTTGTCAAGAAATTACTCTAATTGTTTCATGAGTTTCTTTCAAGGAAAGAATTAAATGCTCATGTGCAATTTTAGAGAATGAAAACATCTGTTGAGATCTTGATGATAGCAATCTAAGATTGAGAAGATAGTCTGTCAGGAATTCTATCTAAATTGTATGTAGTTTGCAAGGCACACTACTGTATTTTCTTGAAATTCCTCTATTGATTCATGTTAGACTCTTTTGCCCAAAGGATTAGACACGGGTTTGATTTTTGTTTATGCAACTACCTTCATGTCATCAAGCACAAAATTTATCATCACCAATATATTTCATTTCCTTTAGTTAATGCCTATTGTGAAGGGACTATGTCTAAGTGGAACAGTTCACATTTGGTGATTCCTTAAAAAGAGAATCCAGAGGTTAACCTTCCTTGAGTTGTACTCATAAAAAGAAGAAGGATTCACTTCCTTATTCCATTGTCTATGCTATTACATTTATAGTTTCTATTGTCAAGCTCTGTATCAGGAGATTCTCAGCTGTCTATAGAGTGATCTTTTGTTGAAGTGATCTGAATCCTAAATAGCATAGCAGTGAAGACCTTATCCACTAATCAGAAGTTTACTTAAAATATAGTAACTTGTTTATAGGAAATACCCGCCTGAGTCCTGTGGGGCTCAAAGGAAAAGGAGGATCTTATCCAATCCTCATCAATTAGGCTTTTCTTTCAAACTTGGAGCCCCTTTCAACTGAGAATCAAGCCCATAATTTGCCAAGTTTGACCCTACAAGAAAAATCCCTAACAAATGGGGACTCTACTGGGGATATGTTGAGTAAATCTTGAATAATGCAAGTACGAGTAGAGCTAGACTCCTGGTTAGCTTATTCTTTATCCAGTGGTTTCCATTGATGTAAAGACTCAGTTTTAAAAGTTCAAATTATCTCACCAAGTTGTGAGTGGCGACTCTGAGTTCTTTGTTTGATCAGTGCATAAAAAGATATATTTTTTAGTCCTAATAGATAGTTCCTATACCCTGTTGAAGTTTGTTTTGTTGATGGAAAGAGATGCAAAAGGAGTTTTTAGTGGTTAAGGTGTTTGTCCTCTTCAAGGAGGTGGTGGCTCTACGATTGTTTTAGCAAAGAAAACTTCAAATTTAGAGCCTTTCCATTCAGCAAGTTGAGTTTCAACTTCAACACTTCTAGGTATTTTTTATCTTTATGTGTGTTTCCATAAGATCAGCTATAAAATATTGTGTTCCCTATCAAGTGTTTCAGCATTAGTAAGAAGGGAAGAGTATCATAAAATAGTTTCATGTTTCCATGTTAAATATCTTGTCATGAAACTTTAAATTTACTATCATAGAGGTTTAAATGGTTTGGTATACCTCTTGTAAAGATAGAACAAGATGAATGCTTCCAATCTTGTTTCAAATCAAATGGATAATCAAAAAAATAGCCAACCTAGAAGATTATGTTTTATTGGGCTGGATCGAGCTTTAAATTGTGATCATGTTCATTGATCCCCAAATTATTTCCCTAGTAAACTCATTAATCTAATCCAAATCTTTGATGATCAATCAGATTCAGCACTAGGACATGTCCTAGCATTCTTTAGATTTGTTGTAAAAAATTAGATTTATGATGAAGATATCACCATGATGTTTTTTGGGAGATCCCTTAAAGGGGTTGCAACTGATTGGTATTTGAGTTTACCTCCAAAACATATATCTTCATTGACCAATTTCAAATGGTTTTTCTTAGAAGAATTTGTTGATGATAATGAAAGGAATAAGTTAGAAAAGGATCATCTGTAAAGAAATAATACAGGCATTTTTCCAGAACAACTCATGTTTAATGATGAAAATGTTTCCCAGAATGATGAAGTCATGTTAGAAGAACATTCAGGTTGTAGTAGTGATAAAGAATCAGAATCATTGTATACAAGGTCTTGTACTGATTCAAAGATGTCTAAATTTGAAAATGAAAATTATTTGACTCAAGACTTTGATAAAGATACCAAGGATGAGTTGTCTTTGGACTTGTCTGAACTAGTGCTAAAGAATCAGGACATTATTTCTCATGTTTCCAGAATTTACATCAGTTGTGATTCTTTACCAAGTAAGGAGATGTGTTCTTCTAATAATGAAATTGATGAGAATTCTGATATGAACTCTGCAAGTACTTCTGGTCATAAAGAGGCAATGCATATAGATGAGTCAAGTTCTCCTTCTCTTAGTAGTGATGAGATCTCTAATTTGTTGACAACCGAATATAATAAGTGTACACATCTATGCAGTCAGCAAATGTTAGACCCTGATGATTTTTGTTTTAATACTAAAAATGTCGTAGAGGATTTATATAAGTATGAATCCTTTGATGAGAATGATCATGGTATGAGTTCTTGTGGTGATCATGGACTGGTTGTGGATCCAAAATCAGATTGTGGGGATATGATAGTAAGGTTTCCTTGTGAGCACCCTTATGCAAATAGAAATGATGATATTGTTTCCCTTTGTACTAATGACACTGGTTATGATGCTAATAGTGAATTCAATGAACATGAAGATGATGGAGAAGAGTCTATAGTTGATAATGCTCCTATTAAGTTTGTAGACCTTTCTTTCTATCAACATAAGATAACAGTATTATTATCCCAATATAAGAGATTTTTGTGCAAACAACAAAAAGATGATTATGATGTAGATGAAAGTTGTTGCAGTGATGGCTTTGCACAAGATGATTTGATCCAAGAGTTTGCAGCCCCTGTTCCAAACAAGGAAGAAGTTTTCAGCATCGAACATGAAGCCAAGGGAAATGAACATGAAGTCCGGTATCCACTAAATTATAGTGAAGAGGTTTCAACATTCTTGGTTGTTGATTTTCAGAGGTATGCCTCAAATGTGGATTTTACTTTGGGGTATCCAATTGATATATGTTTTGACACTGATAATGAGGCATGTGTTCAAAATGATGAAGACAATGATTCATGTTTACATGAATACTCCTCATATAATAAGTTTGCAAAAGAAGTGAATGAAGACCATAACAGTGTGTTGTCCTGTCATGAAGATTCTAATGATGAACAAGTTTCTTGTTCAGTTTCTTTTCCTTCTTTTGATAAATATGATGATGATTGTGACAGTGATGGGGATAGTAAATTTAGTGATAAAGATGATGGAGTTGATCAATTGTCTTTGTGTCAAATTATCATGAGAGGGTTTGCACTTGGTTTACAATTCAGATTGTAAGTACATCCTAGAGGAACCAAGTCATTCAGTGGCTAAAGTATCCCATAAAGATAAATCTAAAGATCTATTTCATTTTCAGCCAAGTGAGTTTTTAGCAATGCATGATGGTCATTACAGCTTATTTTTTGGTGCATTGCTAGATAGACTTTATATTTTCAGTCCTCAACAAGAAGAGGTCAAAGATGTTTCATATTTTTTGGAATATGAGAAGGTTGGTTGTGACCGAAAGAGTGTGGGTTGTGACAAGTTCAGAATTCTCTTCCAACTCAAATTTTTTCATATATGTTGGTAGCCTTCTTATCAAAAGTTGTTCAAGCGATTGGTTGCACATATGGATGAAAATCATATGTTTGACAGAGGTAAACAATGATTCCAGTTTTTAGGCTTTGAGCCTTTGCAAATAATGTATATATTGTATAGTTTCTTTCTTTTAGTCATGTGGTGTGTTTCTTCTAGCAAGTTTCCCAGTTTTTGAGAAAGAGAAATTGATCGGTTTTCATTTTTGAGTAGTCTTCTCTACCAAAGATTTTCAGGTTCTCTATGTGCCAGCATGGCACACGCATCCACAGTCAAAGCCACTGTTAGCACCTGCAAAAATTTTCATGGCTATATGAATTTTTTCCTAGTCCCTACATATTTTATGTCCCTAGTTTTTGAAACCCTAGGTCTGAATTCGAATTTCTAGCCCTTGGAGGGAAAAACCCTAGTTTATCCTAGCCCTATTCTAATTCTTCATTACCTTTTTTGGGCCACTTAAGTGATTATAATGCATGTGCACATTTTATCCTCTCGATTAGTCGCTTAGTATCCAAATAAAATGAGCATATTCCTTTCCTTCCTGCGACTATGAGATATACTTTAGTCGCGCAATCTCTCAATGTCCAAATAATATTCCTTATCTTTTTGAGACTTATCAGTTTCCCTTTAGTCGCCAAATCTCCAGATATGAAGTGGCGGTATACTCTTTGCAGTCACCAGATTTCTAAGTCCTCAAGCAGTTAAGTTTTATTCAGAGATCTCACGACTGTGTGTTCGCACAATCTCTTGTTTCCTGGCGGTTACATCTTTTCATTTAGTGACTTAGCGAACAGTTATATTTTCCTTTTTGTCATGTGATCTCATGATTTGGTAGTTAGGCCCTTTAGCATTTAGAGATTGAGTGAGGACTGTTGATGTGATGTTGATCATGTGGTTGGCGATGAGTCTCCAGATCTAACTCAAGGTAAAGAAATGTTGTCACGACTCGGAGTTTCCCCCAGTCGCGTGATCTCTGGACCATACCCTGGTTAAGAAATTTGTCTTGTAACTTGGAAAATGCTTTAGTCACATGTTCACTGAATGGCTAGGAGTTAGGTGCTTGCCGGAGTCAAATAAAGAAAGATTATTGTGCATCTATTTGCCAGGTGTTGCAGATTTGTTATGTTTTGATTGGCCGAGCCGGACAGTGAGTTGGTAGTTGTCAGTGGGCCCAAGGTCTTCAGTCTATGGAGTGAGTTAAAGCTCATGTTGATCCTATGGTTGTTTTTATATCATTGAGGTAAGATGCATGATATTTAAATCAAAAGGTATTCAGTGATGTGGCGATTGAGGGTTGTCTCATAGTCTCTTAATCCAGTGGTTAAGTGCCAAACATTCAGTGACCTGGTGAGCAGTTATGAATCTCTTCAGTAGCTCAATCTCAAGATTTAATAGTTAAGTCTTCTAACTTTCTGAGATTGAGTGAAGATCATCGATGGATACGAGGATCAACAACAGGCATTTAATCTTTAGTTTTAACCCAGAGTCAAGAAAGTATTCTGTGACTTTGAGAATGGTCTCGATCACTTATTCTCAGGATTTAACCCTAGTTAATAAAAAGATTGTGAGACTCAGTGAACACCTTTATCACTGAATCTCTAGATTATGCATGGTTAAGGTTAAGTAGCATCTGGTTTTCCCTGATGGTTAATTAATGTATTCAATGATCTAGCGACTGTATAGTCTCAGAGTCTCAGGTTCCTGACGGTTAAGTGGAAAACCTCCAGTGATTCAGCAACACGGTTAGTCTCGTGGTCACTGAATCAAACAGTTAAGTTAGAAAACTTCTCATGACTTAATATAGACCATAGGATGGAGGAAAAAAGAAGATCAATGATGGTCACAAAGTCTCAAAAAGAAGTTTGAAAATTCAAAAGGTTGCAGCGATTAAGAGACTTACTTTGGTCACTAAATCTCCAGATGTGCTTAGTCGCATGATCGCATAAAGAGAAATTATTCTTCTGTGACTGACATAAAATATACTCACTGGGTTGCCAAATTGAGAATTTGAGGGGGCTCCTATAGTTGCCAAATCGGGGAATGAAGAAAGTTTATTCGGCAACTAAGAAGATGGCTTATGGTCACATGATCACCAGATGAAGATGAGTCAAGCTTTGAATGCACAGTTGCAGTTGTTAGATGTGACCAAGTAGTTGCAAGCAAATAGTGTGGTGACAGGTGGCACTGGGTGGGCCCATGTGTGGGGCTTAGTCTCCAAGTCTAGTGATCAGAAAGGAATATTATAAAAGATTAAGTGATCATGAGATTTTCCTTTGTCACTGAGTCTAAGGACATTTCTAAATATTCTCTTGAGGTCTTGAGACTTAGCAACAGTTGTCCGATGGTAGATATATCAACGTTGGTCATGTAATCTCTAGATTGTATCACAGTTAAGGAAAAGGTTATGAGATCACAAGACTATGCAATCACTGAATCACTAAGGTAACTAAGGTTAAAGAAGATGACTATGTGATCTCGTGACTAGGGAAAAATGTAAACCAGGATTCTAATAAAGTTAAGCTATGAAGCCCAGGAAAATTGAGAGATCTGACACTCGTGATATAAAGATAATCTAGATTTGAATGTTGTTCATTGATTCACTGTCTGGTGCCATGAATGTAGTCATTTCTTCCAGATTTAAATATTTAAAGGGTTTCAGTGATAAAAGGATTGGAATTGAATACTTGAGCGGCTGGATCTGGTAGTTGTGATTTTGTCAACTACTGCAGCGTGGTCCTAAAATTTTGATGATTGATTGTAGAGGGTTTGTACAATGAAGGAGTGGGTAACCAGAATGCTCAAGGTGTGTTGGAGGTGAATGATCAGATTGATAAACATGGGGAATTCATGATCTTTGGTACACAAGTCAGAAGAATTATCATAAATGAAGATCAATCTTGGATCTGATCTCTTGAGGTTGCCTGGGTTTTCACCACTGTAATAAATTTTTGATTAATTCTAGTTGGTTTGGTGGGTGAAAACCCTAACCCTTACCTTAGTCATCCATAGCTTGTTGCATCCTAATTTTTTGGGATTCCAAGATGACTAGTAGTATATATTGTAGTCATTTTGATTTTTGAAGGGTTCTAGTTTTTGGTAATCTAAGGGGTTCCATTATTCTGGTTCAACACAGGTTCCTATTCCTCTTTCTAGAGGGCTCCTATAGTTTCTCTATTATGAGAAGGTTCCTTGATGATGAATGTTGAAAATACAAGCTTTGTAGAGAAGACTTCTTATTTTGAGTCTGAGTCTTTGAGTAAAGAGTTTTTCTTTGTATGTATTGATACACCTTTCATGAAATACAATATAGTTTATGTCTTATGTTGTTACTATCTCTTAGCTTTGTGTTTGTTCTTATATGTTTCTATTTGTAAGGCACATAAAAACATACTAGTTGTCAAGAAATTACTCTAATTGTTTCATGAGTTTCTTTCAAGGAAAGGATTAAATACTCATGTGCAATTTCAGAGAATGAACACATCTATTGAGATCTTGATGATAGCAATCTAAGATTGAGAAGATAGTCTGTGAGGCATTATGTCTAAATTGTATGTAGTTTGCAAGGCACACTATTGTATTTTCTTGAAATTCCTCTGTTGATTCATGTTAGACTCTTTTGCCCAAAGGATTAGGCACTGGTCTGATTTTTGTTTATGCAACTACCTTCATGTCATCAAGCACAAAATTTATCATCACCAATATATTTCATTTCCTTTAGTTAATGCCTACTGTGAAGGGACTGTGTCTAAGTGGAACAGTTCACATTTGGTGATTCCTTAAAGAGAGAATCCAGAGGTTAACCTTCCTTGAGTTGTACTCATAAAAAGAAGAAGGATTCACTTCCTTATTCCATTGTCTATGCTATTACATTTATAGTTTCTATTGTCAAGCTCTGTATGAGGAGATTCTCAGCTCTCTATAGAGTGACCTTTTGTTGAAGTGATCTGAAGCCTAAATAGCATAGCAATGAAGACCTTATCCACTAATCAGAAGTTTACTTGAAATATAGTAACCTATTTATAGGCAATACCCACCCGAGTCCTATGGAGCTCAAAGCAGAAGGAGGATCTTATCCAATCCTCATCAATTAGGCTTTTCTTGCAAACTTGGAGCCCCTTTCAACTGAGAATCAAGCCCATAATTTTCCAAGTTTGACCCTACAAGAAAAATCCCTAACAGGCTCAACAAATTTTATTCCAATATCCTTTAGCATCTGCTTCATCCAAATTATCTAGTTACAATTGTTTGTTGCTGCTACATACTTTGCTTCTGTTGTGCTTTGTGAAATACAATTCTACTTCTTGCTTAGCCAAGAAACCAATCTTCCTCCTCATGAACTACAACTGATTTAGAACCTAATTGAAGATCTATGATTAGAGATCACCGAGGTGCTAATTAGATATGTAAAATGATTAAATCACTAATATGTTGTCATTGATGTCAACTATTTTGACAACACTTATTTTGTAAGTTACAATAACTAAACATCTATAGAAAAGGAGTAAAAGAGATAAAGAATAGAAATATCTACATGAGGAAGATGTATATGATAGATTAGGATAAGGAATACATTGTGTAACTTGCTAATGAGTCTATGACATTATGCTATTGACTTGATTATTTTTCATTCATCTATGATGAGGAAAAGAATTGCAAGACACAAGGTAGTGTGGTCAGTTGATGAAGCATCACAGTATACACCGAGCAGTGTAGTGTATATCAAGCACTGTATAAACTGAGCTTGTGTTCACCGACACATTTCTTTGTTAACTGAGTAGGAGAAAAGGAACTAAATGATTAGTTTAGCTGATAAGGATTGATGAGCTATAAAGTACATTGAAATCAGTGATGGAGATAATGTTTGTTATGAAGATCAATGGCTAGCATAATTCAAGGAAGATCTAAAGGATGAAATCAAAACATGTTACTGACACATCAGCTGAGCAAGGTTTAAGAGGCAAAATGGACGAAGGAGAATAAGTGGCAAAATCTTATGGAGGAGAAGAAAATGGTTTACTTGTCTATTTAAGAGACTAAGGTTTCGTTATGAAACCAATGTCAAATGAAGGAGACTAAAAAACTATCACATGAACAAGCTTCATGTATACCTGGTCAAACTAGTTAAGGAGAACCAAATTGTAGAGTTTACCAAGCATCAAAAAGCTATTACCGAGCGACAATAAGTCATTGATTATTGTGATACAGAATTGATATACTGATCAGAGGATTTGAATGAGCTTAAAATAGATCTGATAATCTACAATTGAAGTTGTATTGTAATCATATCGACTATTGTTACATTTTAACCATTGTAAACAAAGAAATCTCTTAACAGAGTGGACTTGAAATTCTTTTATGTTTCATTCATAGAATAAACATTGTTATCTTATCAACCCCATAGTGAATGCTGGTTGGATGATAACTATCGGTCTAAAATTCTCTAACAAGGTCACACCTCACAATGTGTTTGTAACCTTTACCAGGGTTGGGTCTTCACCGACCTCACTTCAAAAGAGTGAACATTTTTGGGTTGTCGGTCCCAGGTGGTTTTTCCCTTTACAGGGTTTCCATGTTAAATCTTTTGTGTTATGTGTTCATTGTGATGATTGTTTGTTATCATAATTTACATATTGCATGTTGGATTTGATCAGTAATCATTATTTTTTATTAACTAGTAATCGGTAAAAGCATAGACAGTATAGTATTTTATGTTACCAAGCTGCAAAAGTTTAAGTAAATTATTTTGGATTATACATTTTGATTTGGGACTGTGGATAACTGATTCACCCCCCTCTCAGTTATTCTAACAATTGGTATCAGAGTGTTGGTTGCTTGGAATAGAGTTTTAAGGACTTCAGCACAAAGGTCTCAAAATGTTTAAGAGGGAAGTTCCAAAGCTAAACAAAGATAACTTCACAATATGGCAAAGTCAAATGAAGCTGCATATATCCAGGATTGGGAATTCTGCCCTAGATCTGAAGGAGAATGGATACCTTGTACCACCCAATGGCCCCTTGACCCTTGATCAACTAAGGGACAGGCATGAACATAATGTTACTATGATGGAGATTGTTGCTACTTGTTCAAATGCCAAATTTGAAGACATCAAGGACTATACTATTGCTAAGCAGATGTGGGATAAACTTGCTCAAGTTTATAGTGGTGATGCGAATGTCAAGAGAGCAAGAGCCGAAAGCTTAAGAGGAAGATTTGATGACATGAAGATGAAAGAAGGTGAAAACATTATGTAGTACACAAATAGAATAAAAGAGGTAGTTCATGCTATTAGAGCATCAGATGGAGTTATTGATGAAGACATTGTTGTAAGAAAAATTTTAAGGACCTTATTGCCTATCTATGGCATCAGAATATCTGCAATTCATGAAAATAGGTCAGCACCTAACAACACACTCACTCTTGATAATCTGATTGAAAAGCTTACAACATTTGAACTAAACAATTATGATAATAGTGTTGTACCATCTGTTGAATCCACTTTTATGACTTCTCTGAAGATTGGTACGTCTAGAAATAAGAATGATGATAGTGATAGCAATACTGATGATGACCTTGATGAACTTGAAGCTCTTATGGCTAGAAAGTTACCTAAAGGTAAAGGAAGGTATAGAGGTAAATTACCTTTAGCATGCTTTAACTGTAAAGAAGTTGGCCACATTGCTGCTAGATGTCCACACAAGAAAGATGATGAAAGAACCAAAGACCAATCTGAAGGAAGCTATGGGAGAAGAAACAACAAAGGCTACCAACATTACAATAGAGACAAATGAGATAATAATGACAAAGGCAAGAAGGTATGCTACATTACTGAGGAAGAAGATATCACTGATACTGACACTGATGATGATGTGGAGGTTGTATTTGTAGCAATGAAGGATGATTCTGAAGAAGATGAAAGGTATGTAGAGATAGTACTTATCTCTAAGGTTAATAAGAATGATACATGGATTATAGATAGGCGTTGTACACATCACATGACTGGTGATGAAGAAAAATTTAATTATCTTGATGAATACAATGGAGGATCTGTACAAATGGGAAATGATGCACCCTGTATGGTAAGAGGTAAAGGATCCCTAATGATAAATGATAGATTAAAATGTGAAAATGCTTATTGGGTAAAAGGATTGAACTATAATTTGCTAAGTGTGGCATAGATGAATAATTCAGGCCACCGAGTTTCTTTTGAGAGCAAAAAGGTGAAAATATTTGATGATGGAGGAAGACTTGTTGGAATTGGTACACAATCTAGAGGTAATCTATTTAATCTTGATTATAATGATCAATCTTCTTATTTAATAATGAAAGATAAAGATGTGTGGTTGTGGCATAAAAGGTTATGCCATGTGAATTTTGATAACATGATTAAGATCAATAAAAGGAAAAGAGTTAGAGGTCTGCCTAACTTATCTAAGTCAGATCATGTTATGTGTCATGAGTGTCAAAAAGGTAAAATGACTAAATCTTGTTTCAAAAGGAAAGATTATTCAACAAAGAAGATACTTGAGTTAGTGCATACCGACCTATGTGGTCCTATGAGAACTCATAGTTATTATGGAGACATATATTTTATTCTTTTTGTTGATGATTATACTAGGTTGATGACTGTCATGTTCTTAAAAGAAAAATCTGAGGCATTCAAGATGTTCAAGTGGTATAAATAAAAAGTAGAGAAAGAGACTGGTAAAGAAATGAAATGCTTAAGATCTAATAGAGGAGGTGAATTTATCTCTGATGAATTTACTAATTTTTGTAATGAGCATGGTATTAAAAGATAGGTCTCTGCACTGAGGACACCACAACAAAATGGCATTACTAAAAGGAGGAATATGTCAATTTTTGACTGCGCAAGGACATTAATGATAGAAAAGAATGTTGCCTAGACATACTGGAGAGAAGTTGTTAGCATTGCAGTTTATGTGCTAAATTGAGTACAACTGAAGAAGGACACTAATAAGACACCCTATGAGTTATGGTTTGGACACAAACCCACTATAAGTTATTTCAAAATTTTTGGAAGCAAATTTTTTATTATGAAAGATGAAAGAAATGGAAAGTTTGACTCAAAAGGTGATGAAGGGATATTTCTAGGATATTCTAGTAAAAGTAAAGCATACAAGTGTTCGAATAGAGTAACTAATAAAATGATTGAAAGTACAAATGTTCAAGTTGATGAGTTTGATGATAAGAATATAGAGGAAAGCAAAAAGGAACTGGAAGACTATAGTGGATTCACTTACATTGAACAACCTGAGTATCTATCGAAGCCACAAATAGTGATAACTAGTCAGTAGGAAAACAACACCGAGGAACAGGAAAGAGAAATCGACGAGAAGGAAGGACCTACCAAGCAAGAAAATGAACCTGCACAGGATGACCAAGAAAGAAGAAATTGGATACTGGTGAGTTTTGTCAGAAGACACCATCCTAAGACACAAATAATTGGAGATAGACAAGCTGGCATGTAAATAAGGAGTAAAGCAAGACAAGGTACATGTCTAGTTTGTGATTATGAACCGAAGAATGTAAAAGTTGCATTAGAAAATGAAGAATGGGTTAATGCAATGAAAGAGGAAATAGAAAAAATAGAGAAGAACAAATCTTGGACCTTAGTACCTAGACCTAAAGATAATAATGTTATCACTACTAAGTGGATATTTAGGAACAAGCAAAATGAGAATGGAGAGGTAACAAGAAATAAAACTAGATTGGTATGTAAAGGATATGCACAGGAGGAAGGAATTGACTATGGTGAAACATTTGCACATGATGCTACATTAGAAGGAGTCAGAATGTTACTTGCATATGCTTCACACAAAAAGTTTAAATTTTATCAAATGGATGTCAAGTCAGCATTTTTGAATGGGATACTTGAAGAAAAAGTCTACATAGAACAACCTGAAGGGTTCATTGATCCAGAAAACAAAGATATGGTATGTAGATTACATAAAGCTTTATATGGTTTGAAGCAAGCACCAAGAGCCTGGTATGAGAGGCTGCAAACTTATTTTTTAAGTATTAGATTTGTTAGAACAAGTGAGAACAACAATTTTTATATGAAAGAGATACTGATGATACTATTCTTATTGCTGAAATATTTGTGGATGTCATATTATTTGGAGGACAACATCAAATCTTTAAGTCATTTGCTGATGAAATGAGAAGTGAATTTGAAATGTCTATGTTTGGAGAGATTAAGTTCTTTCTGGGACTACAAGTGATTCAACAAAATGATGGTATATTCATCACACAATCCAAATATATCAAGGAAGTATTGAATACATTTGGCATTGAAGATGCTAAACCTATGGGAACATTGATGGCTACTGGATGTAAACTGACTAAGGAAGATGAAACTACAGAGGTGAACCAAACACTATACCGATCTATGATTGGTAAGCTAATGTATGTAGTGCATAGTAGACCAGACATAGCACATGTTGTGGGAATTGTTGCAAGATTTTTTGCAAACCCTAGAGAGTCACACATAGTTGCTACTAAGAGAATCTTAAGATACCTAAAGAAAATAGAAGATTATGGATTATGGTATCCTAAGGAAGGAAAATTTGAACTCAGAGTCTATACCAATGCTGATTGGGCTAGAAATGTGAATGACAAAAAAAGTACCACTGAAGGAGCATTTTTCTTTGGTGAAAGACTTGTTACATGGACAAGTAAGAAATAGGCTTGCATTTCTCAGTCTATAGCTGAAGTAGAGTATATTTTTGCTACTACAAACTGTTCAAATATTGCATATATTAAGCAAGTATTGGAAGGTATGAATGAGATAATCACTGAGCCGGTGATTATATATTGTGATAACACAAGTGCAATAAACATTTCAAAGAATCTAGTGATGCACTCTAAAACAAAGCATATATATATTAAGTATCACTACTTAAGAGAACAAGTACAGGGGAAGCAAGTTAAGCGAGAGTTTGTTACATCAAAAGAACAACTTGTAGACATATTTACAAAGCCTCTATCAAAGGATACATTTGAATACTTGAGGACTAGACTTGGGGTCCGTCCCCTATCTATCAGTCACTAATGTGATCTGGATGTTGCATCATCCTAATCTTATTAAAAGATCATACATGATGATGCAGCAAAGTGTTAGAAATAGGGAATACTGAGAGGGGGGGTGAATCAGTATTCTACAAACTTTATCTTTTGCCCAAATATGGATATTGTTGGAAATTTGGCTAATGTGGATGCATAGATGTTGTCATTATGGCAACATATGATCTCTATTGAGAGTGCAGAATCTGGAATGCAAGTATGGCAAGTTGAAGGAAGAAATTGTCTAAGTATGGATACAGTGATCCTGACAGAGCACCCGATGAAGATTTAGTTGGCGACGTCCACTGGAGAAATATTTTTGTTTGTGTAGTTAACTGAAGCTTCTACAGAGTATGAGGATACCCCATCTCAGTGTGCATAAAGTTTGGAGCAGTACGGACAAAGTTATTCAAAGTTTACCAAAGACAGTTTTGGAGACAGTATTAGCGAAAGAGTTAAGGGATTATTTTTGCTTGTCAAAATAATTACTTAACATTATGAAGGGATGACATCCTAGATGTTTACTCTCAGATAAAGATTTTGGAAGCTGACCATGTAAAGTTATTAGCTCTAATAACTCATATATTAGGCATACTTGAAATGTAATGAAAAATAGATGTTATATGAAAAAGAAAGAAAAGATAACCTGTGATAGTTGTATATTGTGATAGCAGCAAAGGCTATTGATGCAAAGTTGTAAGTAGTACCATATTATAGTCAAAAAAAAATTGTATTACCTATTTGGGCAGTGAGCTTAGCTGGTGATTAGGTTTTGTAATCTAACTCCTAACAGGGTTAAGGCTTCTAACAAGGCCTAAAGTCCTTTAACCATGACAGATCTACTATATATTGTAAATTGACTCCTAACATGGTCCAATATCCCTAACAGGATACTTTTGATTAGTGATCTTTGTGGGTACCATCCCCACCGGGGTTTTCCCTTGGCCAGGGTTTCCTCAAGAATATATCACGTGTTATGAGTTCTTTCTATTTACTGCTATGTTTGTTAATCAGCTTGATAATCTTTGTATGCACTAAAGTAATATGTTATATCCATAAGTGGGCAAAAGAAAAAGCTTGTGAAATATTGATTCACCCCCCCCTCTTAGTATTTCCTATTTCTAACAGATATAACAGATTTTCTTCACACATGCATAACATAAGAAACTAAATAACATGCATAGCAATAACATCAAAGAACTCATAACACATTATTTGTTCTCAAGGAAACCCTAGCCAAGGGAAAATCTCAGTGGGGATGGTACCCACAAAGATCCACTAATCAAAAGTATCATGTTAAGGATATTAACCCTGTTAGGATTCTATTACAAGAATATAGCGTATCAGTCCTGATTAAGGGACTATAGGCCTGGTTAGAAGCCTCAACCCTATTAGGAGTTGTCAATACAAAATCTGATTACTAGATGAGCCCACTGCCCAAACAAGTAATATACAATGTATACAAAATAGGTCAAGGTACATAACCTTATTCTACTTGTATCAATATTCCTTTGCTTCTCTTATCTTCACATCATCACTATTACATTCACTTCACAATTACATTTATTACATCACTTTTTCTTCGCTCCTACTTTCTTTACAATTACAATTGCATATATATACAAGTTATTAAGGCTAATAACTTTACATGGTCGGCTTCCATATATCATTATCTAAGAGTTAACATCTAGGATTTAATCCCTTTCTATTGTTAAGTCATTATTTTGATAAACAAAATAATCCCTTAACTCTTTACCAATTTTGCCTTCATATTCTGTCCTGTCAGCTTCACACTGTCTTCGATAAAACTGTCATAAATAATTTTGTACATGTCATACTAGCTTGCGCTCTGAGATGGATCATAATTAGCCATCATAGAGTCTATGTTCAAGTGTGCAAGCATTGAACTCACTCCAATCAATGTCACAAACAAAAACTATGTCCTGGTACACTGTGAAAACACTGTCTCACACTTAGACAAATTTGTGATGCGCTCTGCTATACTTGCTCTCTGACTTGTGTGATCTTCATGAGGATCATATGTTTCCATAATGACAACATCTATGTACTCACTTCAGCCAAATTGCTAACACATAGTTCACACTGTGGATCATGTCTAAGGTTGTGAAAAGTTTGGAGAACTGGAATAGATTGGCATATCAATATACAGAGATACAGAGAATGCACCAGACAACAAAGAGTTACATGGCTACTACAGAGCTCTATGTTTATTTGTTTCTTTGGAATTTTTTTCAAAGGGAGAGAAACAATATGAAATAAGATGCACCAATGAGAACACTGAAACATCTAAGGGAGAGACAAAGTGAAAGAAAGGGAGAGCACTGAAGATAAGTTATTGAGAACAGAAGAAGGAATCTGAGAGCTAAACAGATCATATTTGTAGAATGTCAAAGCTACATTGGTAATTTTGTTGAGTAACATAGTGATTAAACATATTAAGCTAGGGAGAGCTTGTACAACATTTGTTCACAAAGTTGTAGAATACATGTTTGATATGTGTATGGTATATTTCATATTACTTGAGTTGCCATCAATGCCAAAGGGAGAGATTGATGAACTAGAACTGATATAGAACCTAATTAAAGATCTATGATTAGAGATCACTAACTTTTTGATTAGATATGTAATATGATTAAATCAGTAATATATTATCATTGATGTCAACTAGTTTGACAACACTTATTTTGTAAGTTACAATAACTAAACATCTGTAGAAAAGGAGTAAAGAGATAAAGAATAGAAATATCTACATAAGGAAGATGTATATGATAGATGAGGATAAGGAATACATTGTGTAACTTGCTAATGAGTCTATGACATTATGTTATTGACTTGATTATGTTTCATTCATCTATGATGAGGAAAAGAACTGAAAGATACAAGGCAGTGCGGTCGGTTGATGAAGTATCACAATATACACCGAGCAGTGTAGTGTATACTGAGCATAGTATAAACTAAGCTTGTGTTCACCAATGCATTTCTTTGTTAACCAAGTAGGAGAAAATGAATTAAATGATTATTTTAGTTGATAAGGAATGATGAGCTGTAAAGTACATCAAAATCAATGATGGAGATAATGTTTGTTATGGAGATAGCTAGCATAATTCAAGGAAGATCTAAAGGATGAAATCAAAATGTGTTACTGAAAAATCAGCCAAGGAAGGTTTAAGTGGAAAAATGGATGAAGGAGAATAAGCGAAAAAATATTATGGAGTAGAAGAAAATGGTTTACTTTTCTATTTAAGAGACTAAGGTTTTGTTATGAAATCAATGCCAAAAGAAGGAGACTATAGAACTATCACATGAACAAGCTTCATGTATACTTGATCAAACTAGTTAAGGAGAACCAAACTGTAGAGTTTACCAAGCATCAAAAAGCTATTACCGAGTGATAGTAAGTCATTGATTATTGTGATACATAATTAATATACTGATTAGAGGATTTGAATGAGCTTAAAATAGATCTGATAATCTGCAATTGAAGTTGTATTGTAATTGTTGTCATATTTCTACTCATTCTTAGATTGGGGACCTAATTACTAGATGAGGCTACAGTACCCTAGTTTGTGTTATTAGGTGTTCTTCTTTAAGTTTGTGTTCATTTCATTGCAAATTACATGAAAACTGAAGGAAATGAACTGCATCTAAAGCTACACATGCATGTATGTATACTGTACAGAAGGGAAAGAACTGAAAGAAAGAAACATCTATCTGAACTCACACAAGCCATGAGCATAGTCATTACCAAAATTGAATGAATGAGTATACATATACATAAAGGAAAACTATTAAATACTAGGGTACCAGACATTCCCTAGTATTGAAGTTCAGATCCGGTCCTATCCAGAGAGTTCCTGATATGCAAAACCTACAAAAGGTGAAGAAGAGAAGGGTTAGATCTAATGGATCTATGCAATGGTTGGTATCACAATATCTATAGAATGCATATATACACTAAGTTGTGCACCTCTAGAAAAGGTTGTGCTCAGGGCATGTGCATAGGGCTCCAAAAACAAAAGAGGCACCATGTTTTCACTGACATGTTTGTTTCATGTGTAGATACAAGAGGAGCTAATCCAATAATGAATTCAATGAATGATCTAGGCCCTTGATGTAGATCATGATAGAAAAACCTCAATTTTTTTGTCGATGATCACATCATGGGCCAAGAGCACACATTGTACAAAAATAAGGTACAACCAGATGAGTAGCATCAATAAGCATCAATGAAGCATGGTCAAACACTAGCAAGAAGAGCTTGAAAGGTGCATCAAATCAATATCAATATCATAGAAATAGATAATCAAGAAGCTAAATTAAATTCTCAGTTAGGTGGAGGGAGTTTGACTGCTTTACCAATAGTTGAGACTCAAGCTGGAGATGTCTCAGCTTATATTCTACATATCATCATCTTTACTATGACATGAATGTATTAAAAAATAGAGCACTGGTAGTGTTAAGAGATATACTTCATCAACATGGAAAATAAATAGGGTACATTCATGGCAAAAAGTGTGTTTAATTATGAATCTTGGGCCAAGGGAAGAAGCTTCAAATAGGAGAACAACTATATGATATAGAGTGTAACATTGCTTTAAAGGAAGTTCTAATGGTGCTATCAAGAGAGGTACAATCATCATGATGTAGCTATTCTCAAGGCTAAACATCAAATTATCATTGATACAATGTATCAAAGTATTACATTCAGTAAACATCAATGATAGGGTCCATCAACCAATCCTCAAGGGAGTGGACTCGTAAATGGAACAATGAACTGATCAAATAAACATGAGAACTGATAGATGATAAGAGAGAATACATGCCCTAGCTTAAAGATCATAGGTTTTGTCAAGGGAAGCATCACCATGTAATAAACAGTGGCTATGTCAATATTTAAGAGGGTCACGGGTCCTTACAAACACCAAAAGGATACTACATAGAAGAAACACAACAATGAGCATTCCCACTTTGGGTGTCACTAAAAACATAACAGTGGTGTAGGTCATGCTTCATGGGTCATAGCCAATCAAAGTAGTGTATCAAGGAATCATGCCCTCAAAAGGTTAAAGGAACTCATACACACCATGAAGATATGGATGCACAAACACTCCATCAATATGCAGAGTAAGCACGATGATGCCTCACAAGAGCCCATAGGCTAGCATGATAATGACCACATGCATGCAATCAAATGTACCAAGAATGAAACATAGATTAAGCCACTGGCGGCCATGACAATACAATGCCCTACCCACGGGTAGATCTCACAATGATCACACTATTAAAAGAATGAAGCATCAATAACAATGGTAAGGTCACAGTGGCAGTTAATGACAAATCAAGATAGAAGCACCAAAAGGTCAAACTGTATCAAACAGAGGTACCTGCAAGCATGTTGACTAGCTCTCAGGTCTCAATGGCACCAACAATATCTAGTTCATGGGCTAGCACAATAGAATTAATAGTGAGCCCATTCAAGCACTCACACCATCAAGAACCTTTCACGGGCCCTAGACTCAATAGGCATTTGCATCATGCCAGGCTAATGTGCCTTATACATTTTGATAAAATGATAGATGTCGATGCCTGGCACATTCTTCATGGCTAGCAGAGGGGAGATGCAAGATAACAAATAGATACCATGGCATGGTACACTGAGTGCAAAATAAAAAGATGAAATACAAAAACACATGCCATTACATTGACAGCAAAGAACATGTAAGCCGTGCCCTAGCTCATAGCTTTGGTATAATTCTTAAGCAGAAAATGCATTGATGCCCTAGGGCTTCACCCAATGTGAAGTCAGTGGATAATTTTCCATCAGTAGATTCAAAAAAACCAAATGTAGATAATATGAAATGCAGAGCTCAAGATATAGAAAACATGATATTAAATACAAATATGTGCCTTTATTGATACACACTCAGCAGGAGATGAACCAAGATTCAAACTTGATGCCCTAAAGTTTACAACAATGAACACATATAACCAAGGCCCTAGCTCAATATTAAGCTCAATATAGCACCATGGTTCAAATGATACAAACCATGGCTCGACCACAATCCAAATAGAGGAGTAAGCATGGTATAAGGACAAAAACATCAACAACATAAAATGATGCAAACAGAGAGAAGTATATGGTCATGCCCCTACTTTCAATTCAAAATACAGAGAAGGAATTATCATAACACATGCCCTTCAAACATGGTACCCTCCTATTCTTAAACATATAATGTAGAGATACAGTGAGTCGTGATGCTATGGTGGCTTCATTGCAGAGCATTGCCATTAGGTCAAATTACAAGAAGCAGCATCGAGTACTTTAACAAAACACAACAGAGCAATAGAACCTCATTACAATAATACCCTCATCCAGATAAAGGATCAATAGCAAGCCATAGGGTTCACAAGTTATGCAGAGATGAAAATACACAATTTGCCATCATTTTTACATGCCCTCAAAGCCCATAAGAGTCGAGATTCATTACAAATATACAGAGAGATTTAAACAAATAATACCAATACCGTGCCCTAGCTGGAAAGGAAATGTTGCAATATTGAATCTATATTGTAAATGTTAATGTTCTAAACCAAATACACAAAAGCATGAAACATCCTTGACAGAGAAGTAAAAATGAAATACACAGTGCAAAAGATGAATGCTCAAATGATGCCAAAACCAAAATGCTTACCTAATCAGTACATGTCGATGCCAATGATGGTTGTTTCTAAAGCTGAGCACAAGGGTTTTGTCAGTTCAATGCCAGTTGATTTAGTAACTTTCCAAATGTCAGAGAGGAAAGTAAATAGCAGTGCCAGTAGTTTCCCTTCCATCTTTGAGGGAGTTTTCACTTCAATAGTCAATTAGCATTTTCTCCCCATTCTTTGGGTTGAGGTTGTTGGTTGATTTTAATTTTGATGCTAGGTGCCTTTGGTATGATATGGATTTATTTCAAATTGTAAATACTTTGGATGTCCTCCCCATTTTGGGTTGAGTGTTTTTTCAAAGTATATCTTAGTCCATATTTTGTTTCTTAGGCATAGGTGGGTCTTTGGAAAAATAATTATTTTTAAAAATGTGTTTGCCCATTTTGTGGGTTGAGACTATTTTTAAATATACTAGACCCATTTTGTGTCATAGTGGGGTAGTTTCTTAATGATGAGTCATTGCATATTCCATTAATGTAAATTTTGGCGATGGTGTTTTATAAACTATCATCAGAATATGTTCAATGCATGACTTAGTGGGTAGGATGGTTGTTTCTTTGACTATTTATTTTTAGGGCCCCACTTTCCTCACCCCTAGGAATCTGAGAATCTGGCATTCAAACCATGATGCAGCCTCATGGGTCCATTTTTGACCTTTTTTCTATTCTTAGGAGGTAGTGGAATTTGAATGCAGATTCCTAGTTTTAGATTTTATACCTCTCACTTTTGGTTATTGAGGTTAGCTCTTCATTTCTTTCTCTCTGATAGGAGTGTTGTAGCTCTGAGAGACACAATTGTACTTAGTTTCTCTTCAACAATAAAATTGATCCTTGTTTTTCTCCTATAATTCTAGGTTTTTTTTTAAGTCATATGTTGGATTATTGTGATGTTTCTATAACCTTAATTTGCATATTGAATTCAAGTTGGTGTTCAAGGATTTATCTTAATTCAGTAGTGTGATTTGTGTGCAATCAAGAATATCAGATTTGTGAAGTTTTCTTCCTTTTCTGCATTCTAAGTACCTTGTTTCACTAAGAGTTGAGAAAGTGGGATTGAGTTGTGGGTTAGATTTGTTTTTCTGTTGGAGTAAACTTATCTTTCAGTTGTGGACCTTCTTTAAAATTCAGTGGATCACCTTTGTTTCATTCAAATACAGTTGTTTATTTTATGTACTCTCTCCCTTTCCTCCTAAAAGTTTAGATAAGTTTCAAGTGATCCATAGGGAAGTTAGACCTTGATTCAAAGGTCTATTCGTGGATAGGTTACCCATAGCTTGAGAATAGTCCCATGTTTCATAGGATTGCTAGGTTCAACACTTAGCAAATTGGGTGCAATCCTTAGTGACAACAGTTTTTGGCACACCCGATGGTACAAAAGACTCAATGAGTCAGATTTCTAAAGATTTATGCAAGTTATTGTGTGGTATGAGTAGTGACCATGTTTTGGAATCATACCTGATGACTCTATTGGTGTTTTATGCAGATCAGTATATAAGCTTATGAGTGGAATCCCAACCAGGTAGAGTAAGAATCCTTTTGTGTATATAGAGCTGCCATATGTAAAAAAGAGATCTAAAGTAGCCCAAAATATTGCATCAAAATCTACAAATCCTACTCCTAGTCCTGCTCGCATTCCTGCAACCAAACCCTGAATTCAGCCAATGCAAGCAACACTAGCAATTCAAGCCCCACTTAATCCTCCAATGGCTAGACAAATTCCTTTTGTAGCCTTTGATCAAGGCAGCCCCTTGAATTTGTAGCAGCATAATGACATACCTATATCAACCCTTAAAATTTTTCCTACTTTTACAGGAGAGGATCAGACTTCAACTATTGAGCATATAAGAGATGTAGCATCTCTTTGCACCCTTCATAATATAACCTAGGATAATGTGGTTGTGAGGTTATTAGTAGCTTCCCTCAAAAGCATAGCATTGCAATGGTTTAGAGGCTTAGCAATTGGTTCTATAGCTGATTAGGATGGGTTGGGTCAAGCCTTGACTAATCAATTTGAAGATAAATTAGATCACCTCTCATTAGTTGAGCATTTGACTACTATTAAAAGGTCACCCCGAGAATACATGATGGATTTCAATTTCAGATTTTACAGGACATGGAATAGAATACCAGCCATGGTTAGACCTTCAAGCCATCATGCTTTTTTATACTATCTAAGAGCCCTTAACAGTGATATCTGTATTATGATCCAATCCATGGGAGGGACTAATTTACTAGCAGCATATGATCTTGCCATAAGAGCTGAAAATAGCCTAATCCAAGCTAGAAAAATAGCCCCAAGGCCTCCAATGCCTATTTTCCCCAAGCTTCATCCTGTTCTTGAAGCAATTCCAGCCTTGGCATCTATTCCACCTCTCCCAGCTCCTCCTCAACAAGTTGCTAGCCTAGTTGTGAATCAATCCCAAGAGTTGAATGAGATCAAAAAGTCCTTGCAAAATGTTACTAATGAGTTGGTTAGTCTAAAGAAATAGCAGTCCCAATCTTACCAAAAACCTTATCAACAGCCTTATCAGCAACCCTATCAAAATCATTACCAACAAAATAGGCCAAAATATAACAAGGCCAACAAGGTCAAGCAAGAAATTATAATCAAAAGGCCAGCCAGCCTTATAATCCTAACACTCCTAGTGCTTCTAGAGAGCTAGTTCCTATAGCTCAGAACAATATAGCACAAGAATACCAATGGGGCTGCCCATGCAATCAACAACACATCTAGGGAATGTGTCCTAATGGCTATGCTCAGGCCCTCATGGTGTAGAACAATGTGATGATGCCATAGGAGATGGTTCAAGAGCTAGAAATATAGCAAGGTCAAGTTGTTACCCCAAATGAGTTGCAGACTCCTTAGGTGGCACTGGTAAATTTTCAGAAAGAAGATTTTTGTGGGGTGAACTTTTCACCAAGTGATAACCCAAACTACATCCCATTTGCAGCCAACACAAGGTCTAAGAAGAAGGCTTTAGAGGTTGAGCAAGTGGCCTCTACCAGTCAACAAGCTCCTATTGTGAATCCACAGCCCAAAGCAGTTCAAGTTCCAATCCTAAACCAGTCAAAAGAGGCTAAGGAACTAGTCAAGGTAGATACATAGTTGGTGTCTACACAAACGGAGGTTGCTACACCAAAAGGATAGTCTAAAGTGAGTTTGGGATCTTTTAATATTATGGTTAAAATGAAGAAGACCTCTATCAATGTGCCTTTAATGGACACTCTGGTGATCCCTGGTCAAAAGGAGCTAATACTTAGTGAGTTGGCTAAGATTTCATCAAATCAAGAAGGTGTTTCAGAGCAGCCTAGGGTCCTAGTGGTTGAAACACCTCAAAAGGAGTAGCAAAAGAAGGAAACTAGATTGCAGCCCATTGTTGCCCCATAGGTTAAACCTCCTCCTTTCTATGTAACTCTTGTTGTTGGAGATTTCTTGGTTCATAATTGTATGATAGACTCAGGAGCTAGTAGTTCTATAATTTCTAAGCAATTAGCAGATCTCCTAGGATTATCTTATGAGACAATAGATAGACATGTTGTTTAGTTGGATGGGTCATCAGTTAGTACCTTGGGAGTCATTAAAGACTTGAGCCTCACTCTACATGAATGCCCCAATTTTTCCATTCCATAAGATGTCTATGTCATAGATCTGCCTCCTCATTTTTCTATTTGTGTAAGCAGAGAGTTCACTGCCAGGTTGGGAGGATATATCTCAGCTGACTGGTCTCATCTATATTTCAGAACCAGATACAGGACTAGAGTTAGAATCAATTATGAAGCTTTTTCAAAAAGCCATGCTGAACCATACACCCAAAATCCTATAAATGTCAATCTAATGTTTCATGAACAAGATCTAAGTGATTCTAAACCAAAAACCCCTGTTGGAAAGATTCCTAATGTTGTCTTAGATGAGTGAGCTGAGAGAGACTTGGAGGAGGATAACCTTTTAGAAACATGGAGATTTCTGGTATTGGAATGTATATCATTCATGAGGAAGGTGTTGTGATCCCAGATTTGATGAAGAAGGAAGACAAACATTCTAGAATTCAGAGTGATGAGTTGTGGCAGTTGTTTTTTGATGGTGCCAGAAGAAAAGTTGGTTCAGGAGGAGGAGCTGTTCTAATCTCTCTAGAAGGGAAAAGGTATTACTCTATAGTTCATTTCTCCTTCAGCTATACAAATAATATAGTAGAGTATGAGGCTTTGATTCATGGTTTAGAATGGGCTAGACAAAGAGGAATCAAATGCCTAGAAGTTATAGGTGATAGTGAATTAGTGGTCAATCAAATTCATGGAACTAATCTCACAAAAAATGATACACTTAAGATGTATAAGCACAGGGTTTGTGATTTAATAGAAAATTTTTGTGCTTTTAATCTGGTTGTTGTTCCAAGAAATCAGAACAAATAGGCAGACAAGTTGGTTGCCATGGGAGTAGAATATGATATTCCAAAAGAGATCACAAGTCCCAAATCATAGCATGTAAAGGTTCTGGTAAGACCATCCATACCAAACAATTAGGTGAGTTAGTAGGTCTTTGAAAATGATGAACATAGTTTTAACTTTTTGATAGAGGAGGTTGAATTCTCTAGAGTTAACCAAAACAAACATGCTCACCAGTATAGTGACTAGATGCTCCAGTTGAAAAGTAATAAGTTTCCTAAGGGGCTGGTCACACTTGATTCCATATTCAACTTTGATGATCAGCTCAGAGGAGACAAGGCTAGTATGATAGTCAAAGAAGAGCACTACTAGTCTGTGGAAGTTCTCAAGCACAAATTCCTTAAGCTTGGAAAGGTATGCACATAGCCAAAAAAGAAAGCTTTTATTTCATTATGTCAAGAATTTAGTGATGTTTTTGCCTGGGAATACTATGATCTGAAAGGATTTGATCCTCACTTATCCTAGCACACCATTGAGCTAGAACCCCATGCCAAACCAATGAGACAAAAGCAAAGGCCTATCAATCCTAAGTTAGAAGTCTTGATGAAAATAGAGTTAAGAAAAATGATTGAGGCCAATATTATTTTTCCCATTAAACACACCTCTTGGGTCTCTAATCTAGTACTAGTTAGGAAGAAGAATGGTGAAATTTAGTTATGTGTGGATTTCAGAGACCTTAATAGAGCCTCACTCAAAGATCATCACCCATTGCCATCCATGGAACAGATTCTACAGTATGTCTCAGGGTCTGATAGATTTTCTCTGTTAGATGGCTTTTCTAGTTATAACCAGATCCTAGTTGAAGAGGAAGATCAATATAAAATAGTTTTCACCACCAAATGGGGCACCATGTCATATAGGAAGATGCCTTTTGGGTTTTCTAACACTGGTGCTACATTTTAGAAAGCCATGGAGATGGCATTTGCTAGTTTAATGAACAAGTTTTTTCTAGTCTACTTGGATGATATAACTATCTTTTCAAAAGACACTAATGATCACCTGGTTCATCTGAAGTAGATTTTTGAGAGGTGCAGAGAGTTTGGAGTTTCATTAAATCCTAAGAAATGCATTTTTGTTGTCTATGAAGGCAGATTACTGGGGCACATTGTTTCTAAATAGGGGACAACCATTGATCCTAAGAGGATAAAGGCCATCATGGCACTACCTCTACCAGCTCACAAGAAAGGACTACTAAGTTTTCTTGGAAGAATCAACTGCTTAAGAAGGTTCATTCCAAATGTTGTAGCACTACTAAAGCCTATGACCCAGATGCTAAAGAAGAACTCAACCTTTCACTGGACAAGTGAAGGAAAGAGGTGCTTTGAAAAAGTTAAGGAAGCAATTGCCTCTGCTCCTACTCTGGTAAACCCTGACTTTTCTAAATATTTTATCCTATATGCATTTGGGGACACTAATAGTATCTCTGCTATGTTAGTTCAATAGAATGCTAAGAAACAAGAACATCCAGTAGCTTTTTACAGTCAGGGTCTAGATGGTTATGAACTTAATTATACTCCTATAGAAAAGCATGTCTTAGCAATTGTGAGGAGTTTGAAAAAGTTTAGGCACTTGTTATCCAATAACACAATGCACCTAATGGTTGCTCACCCTTGCATAAAAGATTTCCTGCTAAACAAGGACCTGAGTCATAAGAGGGCTAGTTGGGTCACCAAAGTCATGGAGTATGACATTCAGATTAAAGTGACCAAGTTGGTTAGAGGAAAGGGGCTATGTGAGAATATAATTGAAGGAATAGCATACTCAAACCAATAGAAGGAGGAGGTTGTCCTGATGAACCAAAATGCAGAGTAGAGCACAAGATGGATAGCAAAGATGAAACATTATCTCTCAACTGGTCAATGTCCTCAAGGCCTTGAAAGGAGTAAAAGGAGGTACTTTAGACTCCAATGTATTCCATTTACCATTATTGTTGATTTTTTATATAGAAAAGATCATAGTGGTATCTTGTTGAGGTGTGTTGAAACTATTCAAGTGGATAAAATACTAGAGGAGTTTCATGATGGAGGTTCTGGAGGACACTTTGCAGCTAGAACCACTGCTCTGAAAGTGATGAGATTTGGGTACTATTGGCCTAGCCTATACAAAGATACATTTGATTAGGTAAGGAAACGTAAGAACTATGCCTTGTTCGCTAGAAAACAAAAGTTAGCAGCCCTCCCTCTTCATACCATCAAGGTAGAGCAACCTTTCTCAAAATGGGGATTGGATTTTATTGGACCTATCAACCCCCCATCCAGTGCTGGACACAAATGGATACTTTTTGCTATGGACTATTTTACTAAGTGGATAGAGGTTGTAGCACTGAAGGAAGAAAATGAGACCTCTGTCCTAAACTTTTACCAAGACATTGTGTCTAGATTTGGTACTCTAGATTCTATCATTTCAGACAATGCTATGGCATTCATGGGAACTAAAATATCAGAATGGGCACTCAAGCACAATATATTCTTGAGTACCTCTTCTAACTATTACCCTTAGGGTAATGGTCAGGCAGAATCAATGAATAAGAACTTGCTGAGAATCATCAAAAGAACTATAGAAGGAAACCAGAGGGATTGGCATAGCAAGTTAAAGTTGGCCTTGTGGGTAGATAGAATAACACCTAAGAGGTCTATAGGTAACTCACCCTATACACTTGTATATGGAAAAGAAGCTAGGATTCTTTTATCTACTGAGTTGCCTACCTTAAGCTTAATCAAGGAAATTGATCTTATGGAAGAAGTTGCTATGCAAGTTAGGCTTGATGAGCTGGTTGAGCTTGAAGAAATAAGAGAATTAGCAATGGAGAACCTAGAGGTTCATCATTCTTACATGAATAAAATCTTTGATAAGAAAGCCACACCTAGGGTTTTCAAGGAGGGAGACCTTGTCCTCAAGTGGGATGAGGTGAAATAAAAACCAAGGAGGCATACTAAATTTGATGCCATATGGAGTAGGCCTTTCATGGTGATTGAATGCAAAGCTCATAATGCTTTTTAGCTGGCTAGTATGGATGGAGAGGAGCTGCCCATTCTATTGAATGGGATCCACCTCAAGGCTTGTTTCTGAGGTCTATTTCTACCATGTACATTAGTAAGTTAGAGGTTTCCAATTTTTTGTGTTCCTTAAGTGCTTGGCACAAGTTCTTTTTAGTTGCTTTCAGTTTTATGTGAGTATTAATAAGCAAGAGAGGTTGTCTCTAGCAGTTATCAGTTTTAGAGAAGAAGGATTAGTTGTCCAAAAGAACTAAGTTTAGTTTGAGGCTTATGGACTCTGTGCCCAATGAATCTCTAAGGCAGCTGGTCAGGATGCTTAGCAGGCAAGCACTCCAAAGAGGTCGCTAGAATGTTTTCATATTTTTACTCATTCTTAGATTGGGGACCTAATTACTAAATGAGGATACAGTACCCTAGTTTGTGTTATTAGGTGTTCTTCTTTAATTTTGTGTTCATTTCATTGCAAAGTACATGAAAATAGAAGGAAATGAACTACATCTAAAGCTACACATGTATGTATGTATACTATACAAAAGGGAAAGAACTGAAAGAAAGAAACATCTATCTGAGCTCACATAGGCCATGAGCATAGCTATTACCAGAATTGAACGAATGAGTATACATATACATAAAGGAAAACTATTAAATATTGGGGTACCAGACATTGCATGGTATTGAAGTTTGGATCCGGTCCTCTCTAGAGAGCTCCTGAGATCCAGAACCTGCAAAAGGTGAAGAAGAGATGGGTTAGATCCAATGGATCTATGCAATGGTTGGTATCACAATATCTACAAAATGCATATATACACTCAGTCATGCACCTCTAGCAAAGGTTGTGCTCAGGGCATGTGCATAGGGCTCCAAAAACAAAAGAGGCACCATGTTTTCACTGACATGTTTGTTTCATGTGCAGATGTAGGAGGAGATGATCCAACAATGAATTCAATGAATTATCTAGGCCCTTGATGTGAATCATGACAGAAAAACCTCAAGTTTTCAATCAATGATCACATCAAGGGCCAAGAGCACACATCATACAAAAATAAGGTACAACTAGATGAGTAGCATCAATAAGGATCAATGAAGCATGGTCAAACACTAGAAAGAAGAGCTTGCAAGGTGCATCAATTCAATATCAATATCAGAGAAATAGATACTCAAATCTGCATAAAATCATCTTTAGTATGACATGAATGTATTAAAAAATAGAGCACTAGCAGTGTTAAGAGATATACTTCATCAACATGGCAAAGACACAGGGTACATTCAAGGCAAAAAGTGTGTTTAATTCTGAATCTTGGGCCAAGGGAAGAAGCTTCAAATAGGAGAACAACTGTATGATACAAAGTGTAACATTGCTTCAAAGGAAGTTCTAACGGTGCTATCAAGAGAGGTACAATCATCATGATGTAGCTATTCTCAAGGATGAACATCAAATGATCATCGATACAATGTATCAAAGTATTACATTCAGTAAACATCAATGACAGGGTCCATCAACCAATCCTTGAGGGAGTGGAGTCATAAATGGACAAATGAACTAATCAAATAAACATGAGAACCGACAGATGATAAGAGAAAATACATGCCAAAGCTTAAAGATCATAGTTTTTATCAAGGGAAGCATCACCATGTAATAAATAGTGGCTATGTCAATATTTAAGAGGGTCACGAGTCCTTACAAACACCAAAAGGATACTGCATAGAAGAAACACAACAGTGAGCATTCCCACTTTGGGTGTCTCCAAAAACATAACAGTGATGTAGGTCATGCTTCACAGATCATAGCCAATCAAAGTAGTGTATCAGGGAATCATGACCTCAAAAGGTTAAAGGAACTCATACACACCATGAAGATATGGATGCACAAGCACTCCATCAATATGCAGAGTAAGCATAGTGATGCCTCACAGGAGCCCACAGGCTGACATGATAAGGAGCACATGCATGCAATCAAATGTACCAAGAATGAAACATAGATTAAGCCACTGGTAGGCATGACAATACAATTCCCTACCCATGGGTAAATCTCATAGTGAGCACACTATTAAAAGAATGAAGCATCAATAACAATGGTAAGGTCACAGTGGCAGTTAATGACAAATCAAGATAGAAGCACCGAAAGGTCAAACTGTATCAAATAGAGGTCCCCGCAAGCATGTTGACTATCTCTCGAGTCTCAATGGCACCAACAATATCTAGTTCATGGGCTAGCACAATAGAATTAACAATGAGCCCATTCAAGCACTCACACCATCAAGAACCTTTCACAGGCCCTAGACTCAATAGGCATTAGCATCATGTCAGGCTCATGAGCCTTATACATTTTGATAAAATGATAGATGTCGATGTCTGGCACATTCTTTATGGCTAGTAGAGGGGGATGCAAGATTACAAATAGATACCATGGCATGGTACACCAAGTGCAGAAGACAAAGATGAAATACAAAAACACATGCCATTACATTGACAACAGAGAACATGTAAGTCGTGCCCTAGCTCATAGCTTTGGTATAATTCTTAAGCAGAAAATGCATTGATGCCCTAGGGCTTCACCTAATGTGAAGTCAGTGGATACTTTTCCATCAGTAGATTCAAAAAAAAAATGCAGATAATATCAAATGTAGAGCCCGAGATATAGCAAACATGATATCAAATACAAACATGTGCCTTTATTAATACACACTCAGCAAGAGATGAACCAAGATTCAAACATGATGCCCTAAAGTTTACAACAATGAACACATATATCCAAGGCCCTAGCTTGATATCGAGCTCAATAAGGCACCATGGTTCAAATGATACAAACTGTTGCTCGGCCGCAATCCAAACAAAGGAGTAAGCATGGTATAAGGACAAAAACATCAACAACATAAAATGATGCAAACAGAGAGAAGTATATGGTCATGCCCCTACTTCCAATTCAAAATGCAGAGAAGGAATTATCATAGCACATGCCCTTCAAACATGGTACCCTCTTGTTCTTCAACACACAATGCAAAGATATAGTGAGTTGTCATGCTATGGTGGCTTCATTGCAGAGCATTACCATTAGGTCAAATTACAAGAAGCAGCATTGAGTACTTTAATAGAACACAACAGGGAAATAGAACCTCAGTACAATAATACCCTCATCTAGATAAAGGATCAATAGCAAGCCACAGGGTTCACAAGTTATGCAGAGATGAAAATACATAGTTTGTCATCATTTGTACATGCCCTCGAAGCCCATAAGAGTTGAGATTCAATACAAATATAGAGAGAGATTCAAACAAATAATATGAGTACCATGCCCTAGCTGGAAAGGAAATGTTGCAATATTGAATCTATATTGTAAATGTTAATGTTCTAAACCAAATACACAAAAGCATGAAAGATCCTTGATAGAGAAGTAAAAATGAAATACACAGTGCAAAAGATGAATGCTCAAATGATGCCAAAACCAAAATGCTTACCTAATCAGTACATGTAGATGCTAGTGATGGTTGTTTCTAAAGCCGAGCACAAGGGTTTTGTCAAAAGTGCCATTTGATTTAGTAACTTGCCAAATGTCAAAAAGGAAAGTAAAGAGCAGTGCCAGTGGTTGCCCTTCCATCTTCGAGGAAGTTTTCACTTCAATAGTCAATTAGTATTTTCTCCCCATTTTTTGGGTTGAGGTTGTTGGTTGATTTTAATTTTGATGCTAGGCGCCTTTGGTATGATATGGATTTATTTCAAATTGTAAATACTTTGGATGTCCTCCCCATTTTGGGTTGAGTGTTTTTTCAAAGTATATCTTAGTCCATATTTTGTTTCTTAGGCATAGGTGGGTCTTTGGAAAAATAATTATTTTTAAAAATGTGTTTCCCCATTTTGTTGGTTGAGACTATTTTTTAATATACTAGGCCCATTTTGTGTCATAGTGGGATAGTTTCTTAATGATGAGTCATTGCATATTCCATTAATGTAAATTGTGGCAATGGTGTTTTATAAACTATCGTCAGAATATGTTCAATGCATGACTTAGTGGGTAGGATGGTTGTTTCTTTGACTATCTATTTTTAGGGCCCCACTTTCCTCACCCTTAGGAATCTGAGAATCTAGCATTCAAACCATGATGCAGCATCATGGGTCCATTTTTGACCTTTTTTCTATTCTTAGGAGGTAGTGGAGTTTGAATGCAGATTCCTAGTTTTAGATTTTATACCTCTCACTTTTGGTGATTGAGGTTAGCTCTTCACTTCTTTCTCTCTGATAGGAGTGTTGTAGCTCTGAGAGACACAATTGTACTTAGTTTCTCTTCAGCAATAAAATTGATCCTTCTTGTTCTCCTATAATTGCAAGTTTTCTTTTGAATTCATATGTTGTATTATTGTGATGTTTCTATATCCTTAATCTGCATATTCAATTCAAGTTGGTGTTCAGGGATTTATCTTAATTCAGTAGTGTGATTTATGTGCAATCAAGAATATTAGATTTGTGAATTTTTCTTCTTTTTCTACATTCTAAGTACCTTTTTTCACTAAGAGTTGAGAAAGTGGGATTGAGTTGTGAGTTAGATTTGTTTTGTTGTTGGAGTAAACTTATCTTTCAGTTGTGGACCTCCTTTAAAATTCAGTGGATCACCTTTCTTTCATTCAAATATAGTTGTTTATTTTATGTACTCTCTCCCTTTCCTCCTAAAAGTTTAGATAAGTTTCAAGTGATCCATAGGGAATCCGGCCCTTAATCTGGAGGTCTATTCTCGGATAGGTTACCCAGAGCCTGAGAATAGTCTCATGTCTCACAAGATTGCTAGGTTCAACACTTAGCAAATTGGGTGCAATCCTTAGTAACAATAGTAATTATATCAATTGTTGTTACATTTTAACCATTGTAAATAGAGAAATCTCTTAATAGAGTGGACTTGAAAGTCTTTTATGTTTCATTCATAGAATGAACATTGTTATCCTGTCAACTCCATAGTGAATGCTAGTTGGATGATAATGGTTGGTCTAAAATCCTCTAACAAGGTCACACCTCACAGTGTGTTTGTAACCTTTAATAGGGTTGGGTCTTCACTGACCTCACTTCAAAAGAGGGAACATTTTTGGGTTGCTAGTCCCAAGTGGTTTTTCCCTTCACAGGGTTTCCACATTAAATCTTTTGTGCTATGTGTTCATTGTGATGATTTTTTGTTATCATACTTTACATATTGCATGTTGGATTTGATTGATAATCATTATTTGTTATTGACTGGTAATCAGTAAAAGCATAGATAGTATAGTATTTTATGTTACTGAGTTACAGAAGTTTAAGTAAATTGTTTTGGATTATACATTTTAATTTGGGACTATGGATAACTAATTCACCCCCTCTCAGTTATTCTAACACCTCCAAGGAAAAATGCTCCACCACTGATGCTCTTTTTATCATCAACACTGCCTCCCTAATTAGGATCTGTATGTGCACATAGGGTAAAATCATCAGATGTTTCATACCACAATCCATACTCAATTGTGCCTCTTAAATATCTCAGTATCCTCTTCACTAGTGCATAATGTGATTGTCTAGGTTCAACTTGAAATCTTGCTACAATTCCAACCAAATGTGTTATACCATGTCTTGTATGTGTCAAGTGTTGCAATCCTCCAATCATAGATATGTACTTCTTCTGTTCCACTACAGGAGTCTCATTTATGCTAGATAACTTATGTCCAGTTACCATAGGTTTTCCATCTAGCTTACAGTTCTCCATTCCAAATCTCTTCAACAAATCATTCAATTAATTTGTCTGACTTAAAAAGATACCATCACTTTTTTGTGTTATCTGTAATCCCTAAAAATATTTCATTTCACCAATCATACTCATTTCAAATTCAGTCTTCATTTCATCTGCAAATTTATCACTGGCTTAATCTTCTCCTCCAAAAATGATATCATCAACAAAAATAACTACAACCAAAAAACCATTTTCAGTTTCTTTTGTGTACAGGTTGCTATCAGCTGTTCCTTTTGTAAATCCTAATTTCAACAAATACTTGTCCAATCTTGCATACCAAGTTCTAGGTGCTTGCTTTAGTCCATATAAAGCTTTCTTCAGTTTACATACCATGTCTCCTTCTTGAGTTAAAGGAAAAGCTTCAGGCTACTCAATGTAGACTTCTTCCAATTCTCCATTTAGAAATTTTGACTTCACATCCATCTGATACATTTTGAATTTTTTAAACTCTGCATAGGCCAAAAACATTCTTACTGCTTTAATTCTTTCTACTGGTGAAGAAGTTTCTTCATAATCAATTCCTTCTTGCTATGAGTATCCTTTACATACCAATCTTTCTTTTTTCCTTACTACTTCTCCTTGTTCATTCATCTTGTTTCTGAATACCCTTTTTTTTCCTATAACATTCTTATCTTTAGGTCTAGGGACAAATTCCCATATCTTGTTCTTTTCAATCTGATCTAGTTCTTCTTTCATAGCTTTAATCCAATGTTCATCTTCAAAAGCTTCACTAGTAGATTTAGGTTCAATTTGAGGAATCAAACATAATTGTTCTTGTACCTTATTTTGAGTCTGAACTCCTCTGTCTATGCTTCCAATAATTTTCTCAACAGGATGATTCCTTGATAAATTCTTGTTAGGTGTCACTGTCTCAGATCTCACTTCAGGTGTCATTTCTTTAATGATCTCACTGTGGATTTCATTCAACAAATCATTGTCAGTTTCATAGAATAATTTAGTATTCTCAATGTTAGATCTAGGATGAGTTCCTTCATCTAATTCATAATCAAGCATTCTTTCCTAAATTTTGAACTTTTCATCAACATTAACATTTTCTCTCTCAATAATAGTCTTAGTTCTCTTATTGTAACATCTATAAGCTTTTCTCTTCAAAGAATATCCAAGAAATATACCTTCATCACTTCTAGGTTCAAACTTTCCAATGTCATCATCTCTCTTTATATAACATTTGCTTCCAAAAATTCTAAAATACTTAACTGGGGGTGCATGTCCAAACCATAGTTCATCGGGTGTCTTGTCTATGTCTGCTCTAATTTGTACTATGTTCATTGTATACACTTTTGTGTTCACTACTTGTCTCCAGAATATCTTCGCTAAGTCATTCTCAAATAACATAGCTCTTTCTGCTTCAGTCACTAATCTATTTCTTCTTTCTGCAATACCATTTTGTTCAGGTGTCCTAGGGGCTAAAAATTGTCTCTTAATACCATTCACTTTAAAAAAGATGTTAAATTCTCTAGAAGTAAATTCTCCACCTCTATCTGATCTCAAACATTTAATCTTCATTCTAGATTCATTCTCAACTTTATTCTTAATGATCTTAAACTTATCAAATACTTCAATTTTTTCTTTAAGAAATGCAATTCACATCATTCTTGTAAAGTCATCAACAAGAATCATAAAATACCTTTCTCCATAGAATCTTCTAGTCCTTGTAGGATCGATCAAGTCTGTATGAACAATCTCCAACTTCTCTACTGATGTAAACTTCTTACTGGGAAATGAGCTTCTCTTCTATTTAGCCATCACACATTCCTTGCAAATCATGTTAGTAGGCTTCATAATTCTAGGCAAATCTCTTACTGCAAGTGTAGTACTCACTTTCACAATGTTATCAAAATTTATATGACAAAATATTCTATGCCATAACCAACTATCATCAATCTTAGTAATCAAACATGTCATCTCAGTAGGAGTCAATTGAAATACATTGCCTCTGGTTCTAGATCCAGTACCAATCAAATTTCCATCTTTGTCTTTTATCACACAAGTTTTCTCAGTAAACCAAACTTGATATCCCTTATCAACTAACTATCCAACACTCAAAAGATTATGTTTCAAACCATCCACAAATTAAACATCATCAATATTAGTCTTTCCATCAAGAGTAATAGATCCTATACCTTTAATAAAACAAGGTGCATTGTTCCCAACTCTAACAACTCCTCCATCATAATTGTTAAACTTTATGAAATTTTTCATGTCTCCAGTCATATGATGTGAACAACCACTATCTATAATCCAATCATATTTCTTTTCAACTTGAGAAACTAGAACTTTTTCTTCCTTAACCTCTGTTTCATGATTTTCTTCTTTAATTGCTACAAATCCTATATCATCATTATTCTCAGTATCACTTTCACTTAAGGTTCTCTCTATACTAACTTCAAGTTCTTCATCATTAGCATAATAACATTCCTTAGATCTTCTAGGCTTTAAAAAAAAGTGTACTTCTTAACTCTCTTAGGACATTTAGATGCAAAATGACCATATTCTTGACATGTCCAACATTTTAAAAAAAATTTACCGTCTAGTTCTCTCTTCACAAGCAAGGCAATACCTTCTTCAATCTTCTTGTCTTCTTCATTTCTATATATGTTGTTGCTAGCATAATCTCCACTCACACTGATGCTTCTTGACAAAGTAGGGTGAACACTAAGAGCACTGAATGTTGTCTCCATTCTAGGTAAGTCTCCTGATAACCTCAAGTTCATTTCTATTTCTTCCAATCTTCCAAGAAGAGTCTCTCTTGTAAAGTTCTTAGTATAAGGTATAACTTGTTCAATCATCTCTATTGTCTACTTAAATGTAGGAGTCAATGTCCTCAAAATTTTCCATATCACTTCATTCTCTGTCTTTGTTCCACCACAAGATTTTATACTTGCAACAATCTCTGACATTCTACCAATATAGCTTCTAATAGATTCATCTTCCATCATTATTATATCTTCAAAAGCACATATCCAATTATTTAATCTGACTTTCTTTGCATGTTCATCACCTTCAAAAGTAGAGTGTAAAGCTAACCAAATTTCATAAGATGTCTTCAATTATTTTACCTGACTATACTCATTCTCTGTAAGGGCTGACAAAAGTGCTTCTCTAGCAAGTATGTTACACATGAATAGATCTCTTTCATCATTAGTACATGTTTTAGTATCATCCTCATTAATGACAGTCTTCTCATTCTTAGTAATCAACCAATAACTTGGTCCTAAACATAGTAGATGTGTCTTCATCTTTTCTTTCCAGCTATCAAAATTCACTCCATCAAACTTAGGGCTTTCTTTCCTGAAATTCACCATGGATCTCCTTAACTTGTTAAAATTTCTTTCAAGGACTTGTCTCTCTAATACTAATTGTTAGAAAGTAAATTCCACCAAGATAACTGAGGGGGGGGGTTAATCAGTTATCATATAATTATAACCTTTATCAACTTCAATATATTTTAACCATATAATCAATGTAACCAACAACCATAAAATTATATTCATACACAATAACACAATGACACAAGATATGTTGACTAGGGAACCTCTTGATCAAAGAGTAAACCCCAGTGGGAATGATGCCCAAAAGAGATGCACTAATATGAATATTCCTTGTGAAAAGATGGTCTCTATTAGGAGTCTTATGAAATACATTCAGTACATATGAATCCTTGTTAGGATATTTTGAATCTCTACTAAAAGATTCTAACTCTATTAGGAGTTATGGAAGATAGAAGGACCCACTGCCCAAACAGCTTCAGTGGCAAGATCATTGAACACACTGTCCAATTGATCTCTAGATTATTCAACAAAATAATATCAAAATATTACTGATCTCAACAATATGTTACCTCTCCTTTGACTGTGCCAAACCACACTCACTGCTACACCAAATCCCAATTTCAAATCTATGTACCTCGCATATCCTCTTTCCACAAATTTTCTTTCACAATTTCATTCACTCTTACATTACTACTTCATTACATATTAAAACAAGGAAAAAATTCCCTCCTTTATACCACACTCAAGTAATTACAAATGAGTCGGCATACAAATTACAAATAAAAGTTTCCACACATTACATCAAAATTACACAAAACTGTCGGCTTCCAACTAGAATAACTTTTCACTCGTGCGACCTCAAAGTTTTTGGTGTCATCCATGTCACTATAAACATGTCTCCAACTACTCTCTAACTATGCATAACTAGATTCCATCCCAATTAGGAGATATCATCCGATTACCACAAACCGCTACTCAGGAACACTGCCTGAATACTGCTTCCACTGAAATGCTCATAACTTCTATGAATAAATGAATTATCATCTGTGCTCTTAACCATGAACATATAACACATCATAGAATAAGTCCTCAACATTTCATATCTTGATCTCTAATATCCCATGTGCGCTAATCCAAACATTGTCTACTCCTTTGCTAATCTTCAGTAGATCACTGTGTTGACATCAATGAAAATCAAAGTCATGAATGCAACAACAACTGCTACATAATGGCTGCTAATACTCCCATAGGATATATTCAGCATTCATTCCTAACACCTCTTCCTCTCTTTTTATAACCTACAACTAGTTCATCCTTATACCTCCTTGATTAGGTAGCTTAATCTTTTACCACTTAATAATCTTCGTAGATCTTAGGTTTAGGTCAGATTCATTGAATCCTTCCAATATTTCATTGTCCTCCTCCTTCTAAATACTTCTCAAAGCTTCTCCTTGAATCCATAAGAAAATGTTGTACCATGCATTAAATTCTCTAGGTCATTGAACTTTATCTTCAACACATTTTACATATCCCAATAATTCAACTATGTCAGCTGAGAATCTCAATTCCTTCACAAACTATAAATTACTGACATGGCCAATACTGTGTTCATCTACTCAGTCATCACTGGATAACTCAATCATCACTAAAACTTATCTTCTCATAAATTACTATCTTCTCTCAATTAATTCTCTGATGCTCGGTTGACACTAAAATTTCCTCAGCTTATACTAGCACTCGGTCAACACTAGCATCACTCAGCTTACACTAAAGTTTATTTATCTTCTTCTCTTTTTCTCAGTTATGCCTATGCTTTCAGAATTTCTTTCCTCATTTCTTCTAATCTTCAAATCAACTAAATTCTTCACTTAGTGTTAAAGATAAACAACTCGTTACCTTGCCAATGTGCTAACTAATAAAGT
The DNA here is from genome assembly GCA_027943335.1 of Chamaecyparis obtusa. NCBI lineage: Eukaryota > Viridiplantae > Streptophyta > Pinopsida > Cupressales > Cupressaceae > Chamaecyparis > Chamaecyparis obtusa. Next base: position 3,075,459 of record BSBK01003238.1, on the reverse strand, counting down.
ACCCATTACAGTTTCTCATAACTCAACCTGTCCACTAGGTCTTCTTGTTATCTCCTCTTTTCAAATCCTCTTCATCAATCAAAAGATATGGTAATTTACTAGATAGAAAATATCTCACTAGTTAAGGTTTGACATCAATGACAATATAACAATTATTTCAATTGTAGTTTCCAACAATCTCCCTCTTTGGCATTGATGGAAACTGATGCAATCAAGGATGGCGGATCCAATGAAGGATAGTCCAACCTTGGAGCCAACTACCAACATAGAAGAATAACACAACATAATAATTACTTCAACTAAATTTCCCTTAACATTCCCAGCTATAAGGCCTTCCAAGTTAGGGCCAATTACAAATAGAAATAGTTATGCAAGATCAACAATAATCCAATCCAACTCTAGCTATTCTAGTTTTGAAAAGATTAGCAACTGATGGAAACCCTAAGGCAGATCTAAACTTGAGCTCACAAGCCACCAAGAAATCTCCTTGTCTCCAAGCCAATAACCACTAGCTCTCCTATTAAAACTATCAGAAATCAATCTGATCTTCAAGATCTCATAGGATCCAAGTCTAATTACTCCAACCTTATGTCCTAAACAACTACCCCAAATACTCCTTAAATACTAATCTTCAGCCACAAGTCAGCTGGATGAAATAATTAAATCCTACAAAAAAATATTAAATGCAATACAAGTTAGCTCACAAATAGCCTTACAATTATTTAATTCTCCATGTCAACCTCTAGATCTACATAGGAGAATGCAATAAAAGATACCAATAATGAGTACACCAAGTCGGCCAACCAAATCACCAAGAACTCTAGTCAGTAAACCAGAACTACCGAGCACCAGAGAAACAACCAAGCACCAATGAAACAACTAACCAAGCCAAGAAACACTGAGCAAAAAAGGCATCATCGAGCACAAGTTCCACTGAGCACTAGAAGCTTCACCGAGTTCCTTCAGCAACTGAGCCTCCTTTAATAATTGAGATGGCCAATTAAAGCTGCAACTAAGTACCACATTACCAAAAAAAAAAACCTCCATGTAGATTCACTGAGTACCCTAGAATTCCCCTGCATCAGACACCCCAAGTTCAAAAAGATGTTCATATGCTGGAAGAACATCTTTTGGGATTCAACACATAAACCCCAAACTAGTTCTTCACATACAAGTCCTCCAACTTTTCATCTTGCATACTCTTCCATTTTTGCTTCCTCTATCTCTTCAAATCTTTCTTTGATAACACACCGGTCTATTCTCCATACTGATCATCCATACCTTCAGGATCCACCAACTCAACTTGGCTACTAATACTCAAACTCCTCCTACCCAGTGTTGTATCTAGCAAAGGCATCAGGAAAAACTTTCTATCATCCTTCTCAATAGTAAACATATTCTTGACACAATCATAGATAGCTCTATAATCATACTACCAAGGTCTACCGAGAAATATATCACAACTATTCATCTCCATAATATCACACAACACAAGATCCTTATTTTGGCCAATTTGAATATCAACAAAGCATTGGTCTCTCACTTCCAGAGCATGATCATTTTGTAACTAGCCAATCCTATAAGGATAAGGATGTTTCATTCTTTTCAAACCAAGTTTCTAAACCATGTCCTTGACAAAAAGGTTATCAGTACTACCACTATCAACAATTACATCACAAAGTTTACCTCCAGACTTGCACCGAGTCCTGAACAAGTTACTCTAACAAGGTTCCTCCTTTGTACCAAGCAATGTTTGCCAAACCAGCAAGTTCTCAGATTCAAGTTCATTCTAAACATTCTCATTTACCACAATAGTCCATCGGTCACCAAGCTTCTTTTGTGTACACTCAAAAGAATGGTGTCCTTCTTCACCACATTTATAACAAGTACCCTTCAAGATAACTCTACATGTCTTCTTCTTCGATTCTACAGGTTTCTATTCCTCTTCTGCATTTGATTTATCCTTCACCGAGTGATCAATATTTTCCTTCCCTTAGGGATTACTATGTTGTTTCCTTTTCAACTTATCTTCTACCTTCAGAGCATACTGATAAGAATCTTCAATAGAATCAATCTTCAACATACCAATCTCATCCTAAATATTGAATCTAAAACCATTCACATACCAAGCTACCTTTTCCTTACCAAATTCTCTATGTCCATATCAAATAGTAAGTTTGTAGAATTCTTGAGTATAATCTTCAATAGTCAAATATTTTTGCTTCAGATTCTGCAACTTCTTAAACAAGTCAATCTCATAGTCAGTAGGTATGAACTTAGCTTTCAATTTAGTCACCATCAACCTCCACCGATTGATCTTCATTTCACCTTCATCTTCTCTATCTCTTTGTAATTCTTTCCACCAAAGAGCAACATGTCCTTTCAACTTAGTCAGTGCCAATCTTACTTGAAGAGGATCTTCAGTTTCTTCAAGCTCAAAGAAATCTTCTAATTCACCAATCCAATCAATCAATTTCTCAGGTTTCAAAGTACCAGAGAAAGTAGAAACTTCCATTTGGTAACTATTACTTAATCAATCTCTAAATCTATATAACCGATCAATTTTGTCTTCACCAGATCTATCTCTCTGATCATCACCACTAGATCTAGTAGCTTCAAAGTCTTTAGAAACTTCCTCATAACCATCCTTAGTACCAATATTCTGAGGTACACTAGCAATAGCTCTCAGGATCTCAACAATCATGTCATTCTTCATCAACTCCATCTCATATCTAAAATCAGATTTCACCTTCTCTGTAATCTTTGATTCCATAGCATCATAGAGATCTATAATCACTCTAGGGTCCAATCTTCTCAGAAGCATCCTTAAAGATAAGAAAAACCCAAAGCAACAAAACCCTACACCGACCACCTTGTGATAACCTCCAAGTTGTATGCAAGTCAAATCAACCTACCACCTTGCATGAACAACCAGGTCAAGATTCCACAAGTTCAGTGCCATGGATCTTGATGCAAGGGCAAGGACCATCGGGACCAAAGGATGGCACACCCTATAGATCTAGCCTACTCAACAACACGTGGAAGCAATACAATAGGAGTAGTGAGAGAGAGAATGCATATCTTCTTTATATTATTCATTCAAATTGATTCATACATGCTGAGCTCTAAAGCCTTCCCAGTTATGGCCAAATATTATAATTAAATATAGAAGTCCTCAAACATGTGAGGATCTACCAACAGTCTTGATTCTACTATCTTCTATCTTCTACCAAAACTAACAAACTCCCTAAACTCTAACCAAACAACTATACTTATACAAGAGGCTACCAAACTAAGTCAGCCTTCAGATCTACAATCAATGGAAGGAATGGCCAGATCTAGGACCACATGCTTCCCAATGATGGATACCAACATTAAATCTATGACCCATAATCAATGCACAAGTCAGCCTCAACAAAAACTCAAAATAAACTACTCGGTAAGCAAGAATGACCGAGAAATAGACAAGCATCACCAAGCGCCAGTGAAAAAAATGACTGCCCAAGAGATAATCGACCACACTTGGTAACCAAAGGAAATTGACCAACTACCAACCAACTCAGTCAAAGAAGGAACCAAGCAATATAGACAAACTCAAATATGTTTTGGTGACACAAGATTGCCAAGTGTTAGAAAGTAAAGTCCACCAAGATAACTGAGAGGGGGGGGGTGAATCAATTATCTGATAATTATAACTTTTATCAACTTCAACAACATTAAACCATGTAAGAAATATAATTACCAACCATAGAAAGATATTCATACACAATAACACAATGACACAAGATATGTTGACTAGGGAACCTCTTGATCAAAGAGTAAACCCCAGTGGGAATGATGCCCACAAAAGATGCACTAATATCAATATTCCTTGTGAAATGATGGACTTTGTTAGGAGTCTTATGAAATACATTCAGTACATATGAATCCCTATTAGGAGATTTTTAATCCCTGTTAAAAGATTCTAACCTTGTTAAGAGTTATGGAAGACAGAAGGACCCACTGCGCAAACAGCTTCAAGGTAAGATCACTGAACACACTCTCCAACTGATCTTTGTATTACTCAATAGAATAATACCAAAATATTACTAATCTCAACAATATGTTACCTCTTCTCTGACTATGCCAAACCGCACTCACTGCTTCACTAGATCTCAATTTCAGATCTATGTACTTCGCATGTCTTCCTTCACAAATTCACTTTCACAACTGCATTAGCTCTTTTCTTCACTTCATGCATACATAAACACATCCAACCATATTACAACAAGGAAAGACATTCCTTCCTTTATACCATACTCAAGTAATTACAAATGAGTCGGCATCCAATTACAAAATAAAATTTTCCACGTGCTACATCAAAATTACACAAAACTGTCGACTTCCAATTACAATAATTCTTCACTCATGTGACCTCAAATTTTGTGCTATCATTCATGTCACTATCAATGTGTCTTCAACTTCCCTTTAACTATGCAAAACCAAATTCCATCCCAATTAGGAGATATCATCCGATCTCCACAAATCACTACTCATGAACACTGCCTAAATACTACTTCCACCAAAATGCTCATAATTTCCATGAATAAATGAATTATTGTATGCACTCTTAACCATAAACATATAACATATCAAAGAGTATATCTTCAACATCGCATAGCTCCAAATACAATATCCGACATGTGCTAATCCAAACATTGTCTTCTTCTTTGCAAGTCTCTGGTAGATCATTGTGTTAACATCAATGACAATCATAGTCATGAATGCAACAAAAAATGCTATAGAATGGCTGCCAAACATTTAGCATTCATTCCTAACAATCTCCTCCATTGGCATTGATGGAAACATACATGAAAAAACATCCAATGTTCCAAAAATCCAATATTGTAATACTGCTGCTCTAGAAAAATATTTCAAGTCCTCTTCATCAATCAAATCTTGCTTCATTTTTCTGTTCAAATAGTACAAATGGTTTTTTCATGTACACTTCTCCCCCATTGACATCAATGACATAAATCTCATCATTATGTCAACAACAACTCCAATGTTAAAAGACACTATTCAAAAAATACATTCACTAGTGTCCTCATGACTCAACTCACATACACATACTCCCCCATAGAGGAAGTACCAACATCTAGTCCAGAAGAAAGATAAGGCTCATATACCACTGGATGGATGCAACCAACTACATCACTTCTCAAAATAAGGCTAGGGCATAACCCCAAGCATACCTATTAGATACTCAAATGTGCCCTTAGGCAAAGGCTTTGTGAATATGTCTTCTATCTACTCCTTTGTACTTATGTACTCAAGTCTAACTTCTTTCTCAACAAATTTCTCTCTTACTACATGATACTTAATCTCTATATGTTTTGTCTTAGAATGTAATATAGGGTTCTTAGACATACTAACTATGCTGGTGTTGTCACAATGTATGACAACAAGTTCAACAAACTTTATTCCAATATCCTTCAACATTTGCTTCATCCAAATTATTTGGTTATAATTGTTTACTGCTGCTACATATTCTTCTTCTGTTGTGCTCTGTGAGATACAATTCTGCTTCTTGCTTAGCCAAGAAACCAATCTTCCTCCAAGGAAAAATGCTCCACCACTGGTGCTCTTCTTATCATCAGCACTGCCTCCCCAATCAACATCTATATATGCACATAGGGTAAAATCATCAAATTTTTCATACCACAATCCATAGTTGATGCAGGAGCATCCTGGGTGTAAGAGCAATCTTGCATCACCCAAAAATATTTGTTTTTGCTTTTCAATAAGGGCTATCTTGTGCAGAGCTGCTATTTCTAGAAACTTTTTATTTTTAGTAAGTTGGTCATACGATCTCGGAATGTTCTGATTTCACATGTGGAGGTTCATCTCTGTCATATCAGCCTGCCAGTAAAGTTTCATGGCTAGATCAAGTCTGGTTTTGAAGATATTGAAAATTTTTGATTTTGGAAACAGGGTGCAGAAACTTTGAACTCAGTTTTGAAGGCTTTAGAGGCCCCGGATGAGGTCAAATTTTGGGCTGAATGAAGCTTGCTTGATTTAGGCGTTGTAGAGCTCCTTGCGCCCTTTCCGAAATGGGGTTACAATAGTCAATCGGGTCAACTGGTGATGACTTATGGTCTTCGGAAGTTGGGTCACCTGAAATGGCAGAAAATGATTTTTTTTCAAAATTTTTGTTCGGGTTTCAAAATTTATTTTGAGCCGACTTTGATGTAATAAATTGAAAAATAAAATAATTCTAAGTTTGGTCAGCCCTATGGGCTAAATTTCTGGAACCTTCCCAGGCGGTGGAAAATTGCCTATATAAGGAAGGTTGTATTATTGTCTTAGGCAGTTCAGAATAGTTCTGGGTAGTAGATCTGGGTAATAGTTTGAGGCTTTGTCCTACAAAATATTGTAAGGGAATGCCCATGTGGCTTTGCATGTTGTAATTCTGAAAATTTGTAATTCCACATTTGTGGAGATAATAAGAAGCCAATTTTCTGTTCTTGCATATTATTGTTGTTGTTTCTCTATGTCTGTTATGTGTTTGTGGTATTAAGGGGAGCACCCTTCATCAAGTGGTATCAGAGCAGGTTTTCATGAGTGTGTAAACAGATCGCCGACTGTGAGGTAGTTTGCATCAAGACCGTGGTTAGGGTTTCAGCGCGTATCGCGAAAATGCCTCCACGAAGAGAACGTGGCGGAAGAGCTGGTGTTGTGACACCTGAGGTTAGAGAGCTGCAGAGACAAGTGCGAGCATTGCAAGAAGAGATTCGTAGAGGAATGAATCTTAATGTCAGAGACGAAAGCGAGGATGAAGCCGAAGAAGAATATCAAGAAGGAGAAGTTGAAATTGTGAACTAGGAGGAAGAAAGACTTTTTCGGGCGATTTCCAAGATTGGGAAAAGACCTAAGATTGAGGTTCCTACATTTTTTGGAAATCTTAACCTAGAGGAATTGATCGACTGGATCAATGAATGTGAAGAATATTTTGAGTATGAAGATGTCGAGGATCCTGATAGGGTCAAATTTGTGAAGGCCAGACTGAAAGGTCATGCGAAGATATGGTGGCAAGAGATTCAATTGGAGCGAAATAGAAGGGGAAAGGAGAAAATCATGAGATGGGATCGGATGGTGGATAAATTGAAGCGACAGTTCATTCCTGTTGATTATGAGCTTGACCTACTGAAGAAAATGCAGAGTTTGAAGCAAGCAGGAAGATCTGTTCAGGAGTATACAGAGGAGTTCTATCGACTTCTCATTAGAATAGGCCATGCAGAAGCTGATAAGGAGAAAGTTGCCCGATACCTTAATGGGTTAAGGCCAAGCATTCAGGAGGAGCTGAATCTGGTTCGAATGAACAGTATTGAAGAGGCATACCAGTTTGCCCTAAAAGTAGAGGAAAAGCTGAACAAGAAGTTTCAGAGCAGATAAAATGGAAGAGGTCGCAGTGGACGATCTGGTGGACGGTCATATGGTGGCCGAAATGAAGATCCGAAAAAGAAGGATGAGGCCAGTAGCAGTCAGAATCAGAGAGGAAATAATTTCAATCGCTTCCAGGATCAGAATAATAGAGATCAAAGAGGAAGGGGAAGAGGACAAGGATCTGGAAGAGGTGGCTTCCGTGGAACATGTTTTCACTGTGGAGAAGAAGTTCATAGGGCATTTGAATGTCCTCAGTGCCAAGGCAGAATAGATAGGAGAAATGAAGGCCAGGCCAGAGTTGCACATGTAGATGAAGATGCCAGATCATCAAATTCTGAAGATGCTGAAAGAGGAGAAACGCTGATTAACAGAAGAGTCCTGTTGAGTGGTGAGAATGAACCTGCGCAAAGGAGGAGCTTGTTTCGCACCAGGTGCAAGTGTGAAGGTAAATGTTGTGATGTGATCATCGATAGTGGAAGCACTGACAATTTGGTGTTAGAAGAGATGGTGACAAAGTTGAAGCTCAAGAGATAGAAACACCCACATCCATATCGGATTGCCTGGGTACAGGATGACCACAAGGTCATGGTCAATGAACAATGCCTGGTGAAGTTCAAGATTGGTGGATACCAAGATGAGGTACTATGTGATGTCATATCTATGGATGCATGTCATATGTTGTTGGGTAGACCATGGCAGTTTGACAGATGTGCTGTACATGATGGTCATGTGAATACCTATTCCCTGACAAAGGATGGAGTGCGACATAAGCTAAAACCATTGAAGGAGACTGAAGAAAAGGTATGTGGTAATGCAAGGATAACTTTTGTTGATGGAAAAAATTTCCTAGATTGTATGAGGCATGAGCATGTATGTTTTGCTTTAATTCCAAAAGTTGGTAAAAAGGAAGTAGAAGATGTTCCTGTAGAAGTTGCAGATTTGTTGAATGAGTTTCAGGATATTGTATCCGATAACGTGCCTGATGGATTACCACCAGTCAGGAAGATCAGTCATCAGATGGACTTGATCCCAGGAGTGAGTTTTTCAAATAAGGCAGCACAAAGAATGACACCTGCAGAAAGTGAGGAGTTGAACAGACAAATACATGAACTGTTACAGAAAAGATTGATCCGTGAGAGTCTGAGTCCCTGTGCTGTACCAGCAGTATTAGCACCAAAGAAGAATGGAGAATGGAGGATGTGTACAGATTCTAGGGCAATAAACAAGATCACAATCAAGTACAGGTTTCCATTGCCACGAATGGATGATATTATGGACTGTTTGAGTGGAGCTGTGTATTTCTCAAAGATAGATCTGAAAAGTGGATATCATTAGATTCGGATCAGAGAAGGAGATGAATGGAAGACTACCTTCAAGACAAAGGAAGGACTGTATGAGTGGTTAGTCATGCCTTTTGGGCTAACCAATGCACCGAGCACTTTCATGCGGCTCATGAACGAGGTTCTGAAAGAATTTCTGGGTAAGTTTGTCATTGTTTACCTAGATGATATTTTGATCTTTAGTAAGACATTGGATGAGCATATGATGCATATTCGTATGGTATTTGAGAAGTTGAGAGAAGAGAAATTGTTGATTAATTTGAAGAAGTTCAGTTTTGTGAAGAAAGAGTTAGTGTATTTGGGATTTGTAGTTTCAGCAGAATGTCTAAAAATGGACCCAGAGAAGGTACAGGCTATCCTTGAATGGCCTACTCCAAGGAGTGCTACTGAGGTAAGATCTTTTCATGGTCTAGCTAACTTTTACAGAAAGTTTATCAAAAATTTTAGCAGTATTTGTGGACCCTTGACTGAAACAATGAGAGGGGATAGAAAAGAGTTTAAGTGGACTAATGGGGCAGAAAAAAGTTTTCAATTGTTGAAACAAAAAGTTACAGAACAACCTGTTTTAGCACTTCCAGATTTTAATAAAGTGTTTCAAGTAGATTGTGATGCTAGTGGTACTGCAATAGGAGCTGTTATGAGCCAAGAAGGTAAACCTGTTGCTTATTTCAGTGAGAAGTTAAATGATGCCAAGAGGAAATATTTTGTTTATGATCAGGAATTTTATGCTATAGTTCAGGCATTAAAGAAGTGGAGACATTATCTGCTTCCTAAGGAGTTTGTTTTGTATACTAATCATCAAGCTTTGCAATATTTGAATAGTCAAGGAAAGTTGAATCAGAGGCATTTGAAATGGGTTGAGTTTTTGCAGAGTTATACATTTATTTTAAAACACAGGAGTGGAAAGTCTAATAGGGTTGCAGATGCTCTTAGCAGAAGGCAACTATTGCTGACAGAAATGCAGATTGAAGTGGTTGGGTTCAAGGAACTCAAGAATTTGTATCCAGAGGATCCTGATTTTGGTGAAGCTTAGAAAGCTTGTAAAGAACCTGTTACTCTAGACAGGATGAAATGGCTGGATTTTATCATCCAAGATGATATGCTATTCAGAGGGAGTCAGTTGTGCATTCCACGAAGTTCTATGAGGGAGAATCTCATCAAGGAGAAGCATAGTGGAGGATTGGCTGGACATTTTGGTCGTGATAAAACCCTTGGTTTGGTTAGTGAGAATTATTATTGGCCACAGTTGCAGCAAGATGTGAAGAAGTTTGTACAGCGTTGCAGAGTATGTCAGATGGCGAAAGGAGTGAAGCAGAATACAGGATTGTATCATCCATTACCTGTTCCAGAGAAGCCTTGGGAGGATATCAGCATGGACTTTGTTCTTAGTTTACCGAGGACTCAGCGGGGACATGATTCAATTTTTGTGGTGGTTGACAGATTTTCAAAGATGGCACATTTCATTCCCTGCAAGAAGACTAATGATGTTGTTCATGTAGCAGAATTGTTTTTCAAAGAAGTAGTGAGACTTCATGGTTTGCCAAAGACCATAGTTTCAGATCGGGACACTAAGTTTGTTGGATATTTCTGGCGTACATTGTGGAAGAAGTTGAAGACAAATTTGAAGTTTAGTTCATCACATCATCCACAGACTGATGGACAAATAGAGGTGGTGAATAGGAGTTTGGAAAATTTGCTGAGATGTTTGGTTAGAGATAAGCCAACAGGATGGGATTTGATTTTATCACAGGCAGAATTTGCATACAATAATTCTGTCAACAGAAGCACTGGTAAATCACCATTCCAGATTGTATATGGAAGTAGTCCAAGAAATGCATCTGAATTGAGGAAGATAGATAAAGGAGAAATAAGTAGTGCTGAAGCTGAGGATTTTGCAGAACACTTGAAGAACATCCATGGGGAGGTGAGGAAGCATATTACCAAGATGAACGCACAGTATAAGGCTAAGGCAGATGAGAAAAGGAGGTATAAGGAATTTCAAGTTGGTGATGAAGTCATGGTTCATTTGCGGAAGGAGCGGTTTCCAGTTGGTACATATAACAAGCTGAAAATGAAGAAGTTTGGACCATGTAAGATACTGAAGAAACATGATTCAGGAAACGCATATGAGGTAGAATTGCCTACTGAGCTAAATATTTCACCAGTGTTTAACATTTCAAATTTGACAAAGTATCATGAAGGAGGTGTTGAAGATGAGATCACAGTAGCACAGTGGAGTATTCCAGCAACTAGTTCAGACACTAAGGAGATCGAAGATATACTGGACAGTCATGTTGGCAGAAGCACAAGGAACAGGACATATGAAGAATATCTGGTCAAGTGGAAAGGATGACCTATTGAAGATTCATCATGGCTAACAAGGGTGGAGGTTAACCGTCTTGGTTTTCCTCTGCACACCTGAGTCGTGACAGGGTCACTTCTCAAATTACCCTGGGTGTCTGATGCAGGAGCATCCTGGGTGTAAGAGCAATCTTGCATCACCCAAAAATATTTGTTTTTGCTTTTCAATAAGGGCTATCTTGTGTAGAGCTACTATTTCTAGAAACTTTCTATTTTTAGTAAGTTGGTCATACGATCTCGGAATGTTTTGATTTCACATGTGGAGGTTCATCTCTGTCATATCAGCCTGCCAGTAAAGTTTCATGGCTAGATCAAGTCTGGTTTTGAAGATATTAAAAAATTTTGGTTTTGGAAACAGGGTGCAGAAACTTTGAACTCAGTTTTGAAGGCTTTAGAGGCCCCGGATGAGGTTGAATTTTGGGCTGAATGAAGCTTGCTTGATTTAGGCGTTGTAGAGCTCCTCGCGCCCTTTCCGAAATGGGGTTACAATAGTCAATCGGGTCAACTGGTGATGACTTATGGTCTTCGGAAGTTGGGTCACCTGAAATGGCAGAAAATGATTTTTCTTCAAAATTTCTGTTCGGGTTTCAAAATTTATTTTGAGCCGACTTTGATGTAATAAATTGAAAAATAAAATAATTCTAAGTTTGGTCGGCCCTATGGGCTAAATTTCTGGAACCTTCCCAGGCGGTGGAAAATTGCCTATATAAGGAAGGCTGTATTATTGTCTTAGGCAGTTCAGAATAGTTCTGGGTAGTAGATATGGGTAATAGTTTGAGGCTTTGTCCTACAGAATATTGTAAGGGAATGCCCATGTGGCTTTGCATGTTGTAATTCTGAAAATTTGTAATTCCACATTTGTGGAGATAATAAGAAGCTAATTTTTTGTTCTTGCATATTATTGTTGTTGTTTCTCTATGTCTGTTATGTGTTTGTGGTATTAAGGGGAGCACCCTTCATCAATAGTCCATTGTGCCTCTTAAATATCTCAGTATCCTCTTTACTACTGCATAAGGTGATTCTCTAGGTTTAGCTTGAAATCTTGCTACAATTCCAACTAAATGTGCTATATCAAGTCTTGTATGAATCAAGTATTGCAATCCTCCAATCATAGATCTTTATTTCTTTTGTTCAACTACCAGTGTTTCATCTGTGCTAGAAAATTTATGTCCAATTACCATAAGTGTTCCAACTGGTTTACAGTTCTCCATTCCAAATCTTTTCAACAAGACATTCAGGTACTTTGTCTGACTTACAAAGATACCATCATTGTTCTATGTTATCTATAATCCCAAAAAGTATTTCATTTCACCAATCATACTCATTTCAAATTCAGTCTTCATTTCATCAGCAAATTTGTCACTAGCTTCATCTTCTCCTCCAAAAATAATGTCATCAACAAAAATAACTATAATCAACAAACCATTTTCAATTTTTTTTGTGTACAGATTGTTATCAGTTGTTCCTTTTGTAAATCCCAACTTTAAAAAATACTTGTCCAATCTTGCAGACCAAGTTCTAGGTGCTTGCTTTAGTCCATATAAGGAATTCTTCAATTTACATACCATGTCTCCTTCTTGAGTCAAAGGAAAACCTTCAGGCTGCTCAATGTAGACTTCTTCTTCCAATTCTCCATTCAAAATTGATGATTTTACATCTATCTGATATACTTTGAATTTCTTATAAGCTGCATAAGCTAAAAACATTCTTACTGCTTCAATTCTTGCTACAGGTGCAAAGGTTTCTTCATAGTCGATTCCTTCTTGCTATGAGTATCCCTTACATACCAATCTTTCTTTGTTTCTTACTACTCCTTGTTCATTCATCTTGTTTCTAAATACCCATTTAGTTCCAATAATAATCTTATCTTTAGGTCTAGGGACCAATTCCCATGTCTTGTTATTTTCAATTTGTTCTAGTTCTTCTTTCATAGCATTAATCCAACTTTCATCTTCACAAGCTTCACTAGTAGTTTTAGGTTCAATTTGATAAATCAAACATAACTATTCTTGTACCTTATTTTGAGTTAGAACTCCCCATTTAATGCTTCCAATAATTTTCCCAATAGGATGATTTCTTGATAAATTCTTGTTAGGTGTCACTGTCTCAGATCTCACTTCAGGTGTAGGTTCTTCAATGACTTCACTGTGGCTTTCATTCAACAAATCACTATCAGTCTCATAAAATAAATCAATAGTTTCAGTGTTAGATTTAGGATGACCTTCTCCATCTGATTCATAATCAAGCATTATTTCCTAAATTTTGAACTTTTCATCAACTTTAACATTTGTGCTTTCAACAATAGTCTTAGTTCTTTTATTGTAACATCTATAGGCTTCGCTTTTCAAAGAATATCCAAGAAATATACTTTCATCACTTCTAGGATCAAACTTTCCAACATCATCATCTCTCTTTATATAAAATTTGCTTCCAAAAATTCTAAAATACTTAACTGAGGGTGCATGTCCAAACCATAATTCATAGGGTGTCTTGTCTGTGTCTACTCTAATTTTTACTATGTTCATTGTATACACTATTGTGTTCACTACTTCTCTCTAGAATATCTTCACCAAATCATTCTCAAATAACATAGCTCTTGTTTCTTCAGTCACTGATATGTTTCTTCTTTCTGCAATACCATTTTGTTCAGGTGTCCTAGGGGCTGAAAACTATCTCTTAATGCCATTTACTTCACAAAGGTGTTAAAATCTCTAGAAGTAAATTCTCCACCTCTATCAAATCTCAAAAATTTAATCTTCATTCCAGATTCATTCTCAACTTTATTCTTAATGATCTTAAACTTATCAAATGCTTCAGACTTTTCTTTAAGAAATGCAATCTACATCATTCTTATAAAATCATCAACAAGAATCATAAAATACCTTTCTCCATAGAATCCTCTAGTCCTAGTAGGACCACTCAAATCATGTGAACAATCTCCAACTTTTCTGCAGATCTAAACTTCTTACTAGGAAAAGAACTTCTCTTTTGTTTAGCCATCACACATTCTTTGCAAATCATGTTAGTAGGCTTCATAATTTTAGGCAAATCCCTTACTGCAAGTGTAGTACTCACTTTCACAATGTTGTCAAAGTTTATATGACAAAACCTTCTATGCCATAACCAACTATCATCAATCTTAGTAATCAAACATGTCATCTCAGTAGGATTCAACTGAAATACATTACCTCTGGTTCTAGATCCAGTTCCAATCAAATTTCCATCTTTATCCTTTATCACACAAGTTTTCTCAGTAAACCAAACTTGATATCTCTCATTAACTAACTATCCAACACTTAAAAGATTATGTTTCAATCCATCCACAAAATAAACATCATCAGTATTAGTCTTTCCATCAAGAGTAATAGATCCTATACCTTTAATCAAACAAGGTGCATTGTTTCCAACTCTAACAACTCCTCCATCATAATTGTTAAACTTTATGAACTTTTTCATGTCTCCAGTCATATGATGTGAACAACCACAGTCTATAATCCAATCAGATTTCTTTTCAACTTGGGAAACTAATGCTTTTTCTTCTTTAACATCAGTTTCAAGATTCTCTTCTTTAATTGCTACAAATCCTATGTCATAATTATTCTCAGTATCACTTTCACTTAGAGTTCTCTCTACACTAGCTTCAAGATCTTCATCATTAGCATAATAAAATTCCTTAGATCTTCTAGGTTTGAAATTGTTTCTGTACTTTTTAACACTCTTAGGACACTTAGATGCAAAATGACCATATTCTTGACAAGTCCAACATTTAAAAAATTTCTTACCATCTGGTTCTCTCTTCACAAGCAAGGAAATGCCTTCTTCAATCTTCCTATCTTCTTCATTTCTAGATCTGTTGCTGCTAGCATAATCACCACTCACACTAATGCTTCTTGACAAAGTAGGGTGAACACCAAGAGCACTGAATGTTGTCTCCATTCTAGGCAAGTCTCCTGATAACCTCAGGTTCATCTCTGTTGCTTCCAATCTTCTAAGAAGAGTCTCTCTTGTAAAGTTTGAAGTACAAGGTATAACTTATTCAATCATTTGTGTTGTCTACTTAATACAAGAGTTAATGTCCTCATAATTTTACATATCACTTCATTCTCTGTCTTTGTTCCTCGACAAGATTTTATGCCTGCAACAATTTCTGACATTCTACCAATATAGCTTCTAACATATTCATCTTCCATCATTCTTATATCTTCAAATGCACATATCCAATTATGTAATCTAACTTTATTTGCATGTTCATCACCTTCAAAAGTAGAGTGTAAAGATTTCCAAATTTCGTAAGTTTTTTTCAAACATTTTACCTTACTATACTCATTCTCTAGAAGGGCTGTCAAAAGTGCTTCTCTTGCAAGTATGTTACACATGAATAGATCTCTCTCATCGCTAGTACATGTTTCAAGATTGTCCTCTTCAATGATAGTATTATCATTCTTTGTAATCAACCAATAACTTGGTCCTAAACACAGTAGGTGTGTCTTCATCTTTTCTTTCCAGCTGTCAAAATTTACTCCATCAAACTTAGGGCTTTCTTTTCTAAAATTCATCATGGATCTCCTTAAGCTATTAAACTTCTTTTTCAAGGACCTGCCACTCTAATACCAATTTTTAAAAAGTAAAGTCCACCAAGATAACTAAGAGGGGGGGGGTTGAATTAGTTATCTGATAATTATAACTTTTATCAACTTCAACAATGTTAAACCATGTAAGCAATATAATTACCAACCATAGAAAGATATTCATACACAATAACACAATGACTAAAGATATGTTGACTAGGGAACCTCTTAATCAAAGAGTAAACTCCGGTGGGAATGATGCCCACAAAAGATGCACTAATATCAATATTCCTTGTGAAAGGATGGACTCTGTTAGGAGTCTTATGAAATACATTCAGTACATATGAATCTCTTTTAGGAGATTTTGAATCCCTGTTAAAAGATTCTAACCCTGTTAAGAGTTATGGAGGACAGAAGGACCCACTGCCCAAACAGCTTTAAGGTAAGATCATTGAACACACTATCCAACTAATCTTTGTATAACTCATTATAATAATACCAAAAGATTACTAATCTCAACAATATGTTACCTCTTCTCTGACTATGCCAAACCGCACTCACTGCTTCACCAGATCTCAATTTTAGATCTGTGTACTTCACATGTCTTCCTTCACAAATTCACTTTCACAACTGCATTAGCTCTTTTCTTCACTTCATGCATACATCAAAACATCCAACCATATTACAACAAGGAAAAACATTCCTTCCTTTATACCACACTCAAGTAATTACAAATGAGTCGGCATCCAATTACAAAATAAAATTTTTCACACGCTACATCAAAATTACATAAAATTGTCAGCTTCCAATTACAATAATTCTTCACTCGTGCAACCTCAAAGTTTGTGTTGTCATCCATGTCAGTATCAATGTGTCTTCAACTTCCCTTTAACTATGCAAAACTAGATTCCATCTCGATTAGGAGATATCATCCGATTTCCACAAACCGCTACTCAGGAACATTGCCTGAATACTGCTTCCACCAAAATGCTCATAACTTCCATGAACAAATGAATTAATGTCTACACTCTTAACCATAAACATATAACATATCAAAGAGTATATCCTCAACATCACATTGCTCCAACTACAATATCCCACATGCGCTAATCCAAACACTATATGCTTCTCTGTAAGTCTCTGGTAGATCACTGTGTTGACATCAATGACAATCATAGTCATGAATGCAACAATGACTACTACAAAATGGTTGCCAAACATTTAGCATTCATTCCTAAAACCAAGGACCTAAGATTCTCCTACATCAAACACCTGGGGTTATTTATAAATGATTCCTTGAATCATTCAGCATGTTAGGTCCGAGCTGCATCCAACTCAGAATGTGAAATCCATGAACTATCTTCAATCGGTCTCTTCTTCCACTTTACCAGGTATTCCATATACTATTTACCTCTTGTACTCTTGCCAGTTCTTTGCTCCAAAATTTGTTCAACTTCTTCATTCTGCTTCTTATGATATTCCATCAGTACTGTCATGTCTTCATCAGGTTCATGATACTCATACAAATTAGCAATGTTGAAAATTGGTGATATGTCCATGTCATCAGGTAACTCAATCTCATATGCATTTCCACTATCAAATTTCTTTAAAATCTTGCAAGGTCCAAAATTCTTCATCTTCAACTTCCCATATGTTCCAACAGGAAATCAACCTTTCTTCAAATGAACCATCACTTCATCACCATAATCAAAAAATTTATGTCTCCTTGATCTATCAGCTCTGTCTTTTTATTTCTAATTACTCTCTTCTAGCTTGATTTTCACATCTTCATGCAATGTCTTCATGTACTTAGAAAATTTCACTCCTTCAGCACTTTTCTTACTTTCATCAAAAATATCTGTCAAATCAGATATACCTCTTGGCTGTATGCCACTCACAATCTCAAAGGGTATTTTTCTAGTACTCCTATTCACTGAATTATTGTATGCAAACTCTACTTGTGCCAACATAGAATTGACACAAGGGCAGGGTAGATACAAGCAGAATCAAGAAGAATTGACTCCACTTGAATCAACAACAATCCCTACTCAGAGTTACATAATGGAAGTCATACAATATCACATGAAATAAATGAAATCACAATGGATATGAGGCAATCAACTGGCAGAAACAATAGAGAATTTATATTATTTCTTTCAACATGCCCAGTTGTGAGGCCTTCCGGGTTTCGGCCTTATATAGTGAGAATTATGAAATCAGGCTCATAGCTTGCATCCTATATTTGTCTCCAATGATGTATCTTGATAATCCTCCTCTTCTTAATTTCCCTACTACATCAATCTAGACTCCTTATATAGCCAGCTAAGCCACAAGTCGGCAAATCAGGCATTTAATTACATTATAGGTCCAGTCTGGAAGATTTAAATCAAAAATAATGAAAGAGTGATGACCAATTCATATGCCTTTGGATTTAGGTCCACACATGACCCAATAACATGCCCCTAACTTTTCAAGGCCCCATCTCATCACACAGAACTGCACAAGAAGAAACACTCCATGTTTCACGTGAAAACTGGCAGAAAATAGGTCCCCGAGAAAAATGGGCATAATTTTTTACTCATAATGAATAAGGACTTGCACTCTTTTTAAATGATATTAATTTAGGTCCTCTTAAATTTCTTAAGATCATAAAGGCTGATTCCTTAAGGATCAACGTCGCCACTATGCACAATCAACACCAAAACTGCAGGAAAATACGGCTTCGACGGCAAGGAAAATAGCTGTAACTTTGAAACAGTCCATCCAATATTTATGTGCTCATAGGAGAAGGTTCCCAAATAGTTCCTCAACATAATTTAATCTTTTCACAACATGAAACCATCAAATGCAAAGATTATAATGAAAACAACAGAAAATAGGTACAAAAATTAGGAAATGTTTTTGGTTGATGCAAGATTGCTCAAAGACCCAAGATGCTCCTACGTCAAGAATCCCAATTACTAGGTGTGTCTCCAACTAAACATCTCAAAATATTTCCCAAAATTCTATTTACAACCTCTATCTATCCATCAGTTTGTGTGTGAAATGTAGAACTATATTTCAACTCAGTGCCAAACTTTCTCCAAAGAGTCTTCGAAAAGTATCCAACAAATTTACTATTTTGGTCAGAGATAATACTCCTCAATAACCCATGAAATCTAAAAATTTGCTTAAAGAAAATATTTGCTACATGTACTGCATCTGATATCTTTCTACAACGTATAAAATGTGCCATTTTTTAAAATCTATCTACCATAACAAATATAGAATCATTACCTCTTACTATCTTCGGTAAGCCAAGAACAAAATCCATACTAATGTCAGTCCAAGGTTTCTTAGGTACAAAAATTGGTGTATACAATCCAGTATTCTAACTTACTCCTTTTGCAACTTGACAAATTCCACAACTTTTCACAAATGTCTAAACATCTTTATACAACTGTGGCCAAAAGTATTTCTCCTTAAGAAAATTCAAAGTTTTATCAATACCAAAATGTCTAGCCAAATGACTACTATTTTTTTCCTTCATCAAATTAGTTCTCATTTGTCCTCTCGGTATACACAATTGAATACCTTTAAACAACATACCTTCTTGAATTAAAGATTCTTCCCATTTTGTACTTGGTTGATCTTGAATAGGTGCTTTGGACTTTCTCCACGGCTCAAAAAAATTAGGATTAGTTTCATACAAATCTCTCATCTCATCAAAACCAAGAACTTCAATTTTCATCTCGGTCATCAAAGATCTTCTACTCAATGCATCAGCAACTTGGTTAGTGACTCCACTTTTATGTTTTATCACAAATGTATAACTTTGCAAATACTCAACCCATTTCATATGTCTCTGATTCAACTTATTCTGACTACCTAAGTATTGTAAAGCCTTATGATCAGTATACAACACAAATTCACTCAGTATCAAATAATGTCTCCATTTTTTTTGTGCTTGAACAAGAGCATAGAATTTTTGATCATACACAAAATATTTCCTTCTAGCATCATTCAACTTTTCACTAAAGAAAGCAATAGGTTTACCTTCTTGACTCAACATAGCTCCAATTGCACTACCACTTGCATCACATTCCACTTGAAATACCTTATTGAAATCAAGCAATGCCAAAATAGGCAATTCAACAACCTTCTGCTTCAAGGTCTCAAAACTATTTTTCATCTCCATGTATCCACTTGAATTCTCTTTTATCTCCTCACATAGTCTAGGTCATAGCATTACAAATTGAACTAAAATTCCTTATGAACTTTCGGTAAAAATTTTCCAAACCATGAAATGATCTTACCTCACTAGCATTCATAGGTGTAGGCCAATTCAGAAAAGCTTCAACCTTTTCATGATCCATCTTCAAACCATCATCTGAAATTACAAATCCCAAATACAAAATATCCTCTTTCATGAATGAACACTTTTTCAGATTTATCAGCAACTTTTATTCTTTCAGTCTCTGCAAAACTTGTCTAACATGCAACAAATGTTCTTCTCTGGTCTTACTAAATATCAGAATATCATCAAGATATACAATCACAAAATTACCTAAGAATTTCTTCAAAACTTCATTCATCAACCTCATAAAAGTACTCAGTGCATTAGTCAAACCAAAAGGCATAACCAACCACTCATACAAACCTTCTTTTGTCTTGAAAGTAGTCTTCCACTCATCATCTTCTCTGATTTTGATCTGATGATACCCACTTTTCAAATCAATCTTTGTGAAATACTTTTCTCCAATCAAACTATCCATTATGTCATCCATTCTCAGTATAGGAAACCTATACTTCATTGCTATCTTATTGATTACTCTGGAATTAGTACACATTCACCATTCTCCATTCTTTTTAGGTTCCAATACCGTAGATACTACACAAGGACTCAAACTTTCTCTGATCAAACCTTTATCCAGCAACTCTTGAATCTGCTAGTTCAATTCTTGATTCTTGGTAGCTGTCAACTAATGAGGTTCCTTTTTTGGTAAACTAGCTCTAGGGATTAGATGTATGCAATGATCAATACTTCTCTTCAGTGGAAAACCATCAGGTACATTATCAAAAATGATATCAATGTACTCAATGAGTAACTTATCAATCTCCTCAGGGACATTATCCTCTATTTTCTTACTTGATTTGTTAGGAATCACAACAAAACATACATCATTCTTCTTCAAATCCTTAACAAACTTTCTTCCTTCCATCAAGCAAACTTTCATAGATGTGAAAACATTACTAACAGGTTCTTCCATCAAAGATAACAAGACTTTTTTTCTTCCATCATCCACAATAATATACTTATGCAATCTCCCATCATATATAGCATGTATATCATATTGCCAAGGTATACCCAAAAAAATATGACAACAATCCATAGGCATGATATCACACAACACCTTATCATAGTACTTTCCAATCTTCAAATTTACATAACATTGTTCACTTACCAGGAGTGTATGCTCATCTTTGATCCATGAAATCTTATAGGGCTTCAGATGTTCCAACCTTTCCAACTGCAACTTTGTGACCATCTCCTCAGATGCAAGATTCTTTGAGCTACCACTATCAATGATTACCTTCCAAACTTTGTTAGAAACTCTACATCTGGTCTTGAACAAACTTTTCCTTACCGGATCTTCTTTTTTACTTTCATTCCACAGTGCTCTTCTTACCATCAATTTAGTTTCCTTCTCAGGTTCATTCGGTGACTCTTCTTGCACCAAAGCATTTCTACTACTACCAGTCTTCTTACTAGCAAGTGTACATTTGTTAAAATAATAATAAAAAAATATAGAGTTAGGAAATTGTTTAATCAATGAGCAAGGAAAAGAAGGTTTACCATGAATAAACACAAAGCTAGGAGCATTCACCAAAGCACAATGAAACAAGGAGACAACATTTTGAAGGGGAAAAGCATAAAAAAACCCCTATGAAATTAATGAAAGTGGCAACAAATGCCTAAGAATGAGAGAGAGAGAGAGAGAGAGAGAGAGAGAGAGAGAGAGAGAGAGAGAGAGAGCAAAGCTCATACAATATTTGAAAAGAAGAAGAATCTCTTCATGGGATGAGAGGAGGAGAGCCATCTCTTAATAGAGGTGTGGGAAAGGAGTTACATTGTAACTCCCATTTCTATGTATGCCACATTTCACTAGTGTGTGAGACAAGTGTAGGATTCCTCATAAGGAGGAATATCTATTTTCCTTAATAAAATAAATTACAAATATTACATGTCCTCCCACTTGGACTAGAGGACAAATACAATAGGATACCTTGGTTTATCCTTTAAATACATAAATATACCAAGGAAGGATTAAATTCTAACACCCCCCTTTAATCTTTACTTGGGGTAATTACATCAATAGGTATCAAACCCAAATGTTTACAATGAATTTGAGATGTTTCTTTAGAAAGAGTCTTTACTAGGATGTCTTTGGCTTGATCATCTTGCATGTCTTCAACTTGAGCTTTGGAGCTGGAATGGTACATAGGACTTTTGGAAAAGTGAATAGCATGTTGAGGAGAGCCCAAATCTTTAAGAGACCATTGAGATTCTTGAGATGAAATTATACAGTTTGTATATTCATTTCTATTTAAAACTAGAGGTGGAGCATAATCAATACTTGAGCCTGCAATAAGGCAAAAACCACTAGTAGAGTGCCCATCATTGGGATCACCTAGTGTTGAATCAGTAACACTTTGGAAAAAATCATATTGTGAATCATGGGTCAAAGAATCGTAAATGAAATCTTTAATTACATAAACCAAATTTGTAACATGTTCATGAGATATAAAATCAAAAATACAATCTTTAGTTGCATAAGAAAAAGTTGTAGTGTATTCATCATAATATGAAACATGAATAGGAGAGTTAATATAAGCATCATTATCATTGACCTCCACAATAATCATAGGATTAGTACTATCATCATGAATTTCATTTTGAGTAATAAACATATCTTGCAAAGTAACATTAACAAAGTTAGATATAATTTCCTCTTCTTGGTCAAACATATCATCAACATGAGAGCAAGGAGGAGTAAATAGATTATTACCATCATCATCAAACTATAACAAGTTGTCTTTATGAGGAAAATAGGAAGTGAGGGGATCATCCCTAAAATAGGCATCATCACATGGGTCATCCCAAATAGGAAAATCTTTTAAAGGATACATAATGTCACAGTGCAGTGTAGAGTTTTGATTTGCTTGATTAATAAGGGGAACAAGTCTCTCGTAGGTTTGAAATGTGTTCTCTAAGACATGCCAAGCTTGATGAGCTGTAGTACAATTTGAGATAAGATGATATAAATCTGGATTTAATGAGAATCCAATTAGACCAAACGCTTCATCATCTTTCAACTGCCAGGAATCCTGGTCAGCCCGAGGAGTGGTGGATGTCGGTTTCAAATTTGGTGAAGACACAATATCAAACAGGTGTTGAGATTTTAGAAGATCAGACATGTGAGGCCTCCAAACAGAATAATTGGAACTAGTGAGTTTAAATTTCAGCATTGACATAGACATGATTACAATAATATAGTACCGAAAAAAAAATACCCCCCTTATTTGAAAGAAGTATGAAACTATTTTAGAAAATAAATAAATAATAAAAAAATTCCTTAATGCAACTTAATTTAACTTAAAAGAATTGAAAAGTTTTATATTAAAATTAATTTTAAAAGCTCAATGAACATGAAAATTTAATTTAGGAATTAAAATTCAAATTAAAAGAACTTAATTTTTTTAAAAAAATTAAATTAAATTAAAACTATATTAAGTTTATTTCTTAATTTAAATAACAAAAAGAAAAAAAAATTCTAATTTTAACATAAAAAAAGACTACACCAAACTTAAATAACTAACTTTACCCAAGTTTAAGAAGAAAAACAAAAGGGATATTGATTTATTCTAAATCTTTAATAAACCAAATTTAATGGAAAAATATATAAATTCACAATATTATGGAGGGCTGTTGTTAAGAGGATAAATTTCCAGTAGCTAATTAGCTTCAAGAATCAAAAGGAATCACTAAGAAAGAGCCTGCCTAGATAACAGTATTTCAAAATGCTTGCTAACAGTAATCAGAGACAATCATGCAATCCAGTGTTGAACCAAATATACATAGAAGAAATTACAAGAAAAAAGTTTGCCTATAAAGAAAAACTACCGAGAATAGAAGTAGCTCCCAATGGAACATAAATGAGTTGTCACTAACAAAATTTAATTTTACAAGATACTATTTTCCATCGATTGTTAATTGTTGACAGTAGGTTGCTTTGGGCTAAGAATATTTACCGATACTTTGAAGAAATGTGAATGTATTATGCTATACATGCAATTTAGATAGCACTTCAGGTATAAATTAGAGTCTTCAGTAGTAAAGCACAGTCATAGTATGGTGATCATTCTAGTTATTGAGGTGCCCATGCCCTTATCTACTACAAAGACAATGACAATGCATGCAAAATGCGAAACTTTCACCAATGCAGACAAGGAATTACTACCAATTTCAGTGTGTAACTATGAACTTTTGCAGTATATTTGACAGACAAAGTTCCCCATGCTAGTCACTGCTTATTGCAGACACTACTGAAGAAAGTCTAGAACGAGAAAAAAATCAATGCTATGGATGTATAGCAAACACTAATATTAATAAAGAGCAGTGAAAAAAAAACTAAAACAAGCACTCAATAATAAGTCATTTTAGCACCTCTGTCAAAGAGAGATACTCAAGGCATTCACTGTATTTGCAAGACCAGACCAATGCAAGACTGTAGATGTAAAACAAATAGTAATATCTAATATCGATAAGGGGCAATGCAAAGGAATTATGAATAAAACAATCGCATATGTAAATAGCAATTTCATAGTTACAAGAGCCAACAAATTTGGAGAGCTTAACAAACCTACACTAATTAACTACAATTCTTTTTTGTAAGGAAACTCAGGTGCGGAAACAACTTCCTATGCTAATCTCTATAGGAGAGTATTGTGCAAATTCTTATAAATCCTTACAATTTCAGATTCGTTAACTACTTTAACAAAGATATTGCAACCACATACAATGCATACAGAAAAATAGAGAATGACACAATGATATACCCTGGGGAAAACCTTTCGGTAAAAAACCCCAGCACTCCAAAACCTGCATAATGTATTATCTCTAACACAAAGATTACAATACACTTGCAATGCAAGTTCTTTCAGGAAATGAGAGACAAAGCCAACAAGACTTAAACTTCTGTTATGTCTCTCCCATAGGAGCAGCAACATATATATAGGCTCCTCTGGACCCAAAAATAGGCACAACCACCAAGACCCATGCACAAAGCCACATGTACACAGTTGTTGCATGTAATCCCAAGAATAGGCATCCATCCCTAGAATAGACTATGACAGCTTGTCATAGAATCCGCCAAAAATAACGGTCACAAGAGAAGTGTAAGAGAATATATCATACCAACCTATTTTTGGCATATTCTCTTACACACACCAACCACTTCTTCTTGGGCGCCCAAATAGGCCCAAGTCATAAGATGCTCTTACACCTATCATAGCACATTCCTTAAATAGTTCTTACACATCATAGGAATCCATCATGACCATTTTAGTCATGATCTCCTTACGCACAAGATGCCGACACATCAAGTGGAGTGACACATCAACATGCCAACTAGACATGTACACTCACACTTAATTACATTATTTGCAAAAAATACATTTACAAAAAAAATAATAAGAATAGGAATTATCCAAGGTTGAGACACCTTATTCCTAACATTCTCCCACTTGTCAAACACCTTGTAAGAGCAACAGGAACATAACAGGAACTTTAACCGCTATAGGCCAAAAGGCCCATAGACTCCAAACACCATCTGAACTTCTCAGTGCCCACTGGTTTCGTTAATGCATCTACAACATTCTTCATACTATCTTCCTTCTCCAAATTTACCTTTCCATCTTCCACCATATCTCTCACAAAGTGAAAATGCACATCAATGTGCTTCGTTCTGGCATGGAAAGTTGGATTCTTTGCAAGGAAAATAGCGCTCTGACTATCACACCAAATAGTAATTTGTTCTACATCAACACCAAATCAGAACACAATCTTCTAAGCCAAATGGCTTCTTTACAAGCATGAGTAGCAACCATGTACTCAGCTTCTGTAGTGGACAAAGCAACCACAAGTTGTCGCTTACTCATCCAACTAATGGCACCACCAAACATAGTGAACACATAAGCACTGGTGGATCTCCTACTGTCAATATCACCTGCCCAATTTGAATCCAAAAACCCACAAATACAAACTAAATGCGGAGATCCAGAAGAGTTACCATGATAACATATCGAGTAATCTGATGTACCCCTCAAATATCTAAATACTCGCTTAACTGCATCCCAATGTACCCATCCAGGATTAGCCATAAACTGACTCAGGACTCCCACTGCTTGGGCAATGTCTAGTCTAGTACAGACCATAGCATACATAAGACTACCAACTGCAGTAGCATAAGGTACTCTACTCATGTCCTCTACCTCACTAGGAGATTTTGGACAATCATCTATAGATAACTTTGTTCCCACAAAAATAGGAACACATAGTGGTCTACAATCTGCCATGTTGAACCTGTCCAACACAGACTTCACATACTTACTCTGACTCAACCAAAGTTTTCTATTAGACCTATCTCTACTGATTTCCATACCCAAGATGTACCTAGCTGCCCCAAGATCTTTCATCTCAAACTATGCTGACAATTGAGATTTAAAATCAGAAATCATACCCTTACCCTTCCCAAACAGCAACATATCATCAACATATAATGCAACAATAAGAAGGTGATCATTTTCAACTCTGAAATAAACACAATGATCTGATTTTGATCTTACAAATCCAATTGACAACACAAAGGCATCAAACTTAAGGTACCACATCCTAGGAGATTGCTTCAAACCATATAGAGATTTCTTTAATCTGCAAACTAAGGGTTCTTTACCTTTAACAATGTAGTGCTCAGGTTGTGACATATAAATCTCTTCCTCTAAATCACCATGAAGGAAAGCTGTCTTCACATCCATCTGTTCTATCTCTAAATCATATGATGTAGCAAGAGATAACAGAAATCTAATGGATGTCAACTTTGCAATAGGAGAGAATATTTCACCATAATCTATTCCCTCTACCTATGAATACTCCTTTGCAACCAATCTAGCTTTATACCTTTCAACACTGCCATCTGCACAGAATTTCTTCTTGAACACCCATTTACAGCCAACAAATTTTCTCCCTTTAGGCAAAGGTACAAGGTCCCAAGTTTTGTTTTTCTCCAATGAAGCCATCTCATCATTCATAGCCTCAATCCAAGAACCTACATCTTCCATGCCCAAAGCCTCTTTCACAGATCTAAGCTCATCAGTGTTAGTAATCAAAGAAAAGGCACAACTGGAATCTAACATAGAATAACCAAACCTTTCTGGTTGCTTTCTTTCTCTCATGGATCTCCTCAAGGGTTGCGGTTGAGGTTGTTCTTCCTCTTCTTCTGAACTATCAGAGCTGCTAGAGCTCTCCTCATCATTAGGCCCAACATGGTCTCTCTGTATAGTCTTCTCAGGGGTAGGAGGCAACTGAACAACATCTTTTTCCTTTTCTTTTTCATCTAGTTGTAGCACAATAGGAGAAGATGTTAGCTCTCTAAAAATAACATTTCTACTATACAACACCTTACTAGTCACAGGATCCCAAAGCTTGTATCCTTTCACACCAGCACTGTATCCGATGAAAATACATTTGACAGCTTTATTTTCCAACTTAGATCTTTTCTCCTTTGCAACATGTGCATAAGCTTCACAACCAAAAACATGAAGATGTCTAATTGAAGGCTTCTTACTAGACCACACCTCCATGGGTGTCTTACCAACAAGGGCTGATGTAGGAGATCTATTAACCAGATAGCAAGCAGTGGCCATAGCTTCGGCCCAAAACCTTTATTCTAAACCAGCTCCACTAAGCATACTCCTAGCCTTCTCCATCAGTGTCTTGTTCATTCTCTTTACAACTCCATTTTGCTATGGGGTATAGGGAGTTGTCTTATGCCTCTCGATACCTTGTTCTTTACAGAACTGTTCAAACTCTGCTGAGCAAAACTCACCACCATTGTCAGTTCTCACACACTTAATCTTCTTACTAGTCTGATTCTCTACAAGAGCTTTAAATTCCTTGAACCGACTAAAGACTTGTGTCTTACTTTTAAGGAAATAAATCCATGTCCTTCTACTGTAATCATCTATGAAAGATACAAAAAATACAGACTTGGAGATTGAAGGAACTTTTACATGACCAAATACATCAGAATGAATAAGATCCAAAACATCAGAAGATTTGTGAGAACTAGAGTAAAACTGAACATGATTTTGTTTACCATAGACACAGTGTTTGCAGAAGTCAAACTCAAGATTGCAATCATTTAACCCCTTAATGAGAATTTTATTTTTCAAGGTTCTGAGACCCTTTTCACCAATGTGGCCAAATCTCATATGCCACAACATTGTCTTTTCTGTAGGAAGCTTACCTTCCAAAGTGTTTGCACTACCATCGAAACCAATAGCCACAAACTTCTTCACTGCTTGTTCAGATGGTGAGGATGAAGAACTATTACATAGAGGAATACATGCATCTAGCTGAAATAAGGTACCTCTCCTAGTACCCCTTGTAAGCACTATCGATCCTCTCATCATCTTGCATCCTTCTTTCAAAAAAACAACTTGCACACCTACATCATTCAGCATACTTACAGATAATAGGTTTCGTGCCAAACCTAAAATGTGCATAACTCTATTGATTCCCTTTACTCGTCCATCAGGAAATTTGATAGTGACCCTTCCGCGTCCAACTATCTTTAGGTGAGAATCATCACCCAAGTACACCTTTCCACCATCAAACTCTTCATATTTTGAGAACTAGTTTCGATGAGAGGTCATGTGAAAAGATGCACTCGAGTCAACCAACCACACATCATCAGATGCATGGGCTACCAAAGTTGTGATGAATTCATCGCCATCTTCCTGAGATCTTTTTGAAGCTAAATCTGAACCTTTCTTCTTCTTCTTCGGCTCTTTGCAGTCTTTACGGAAGTGCCCAGATTTATCACAGTTCCAAAATTTTGCCTTGGACTTATTGGAAGTCTTTGACTTCCCATAGGATTTGGATCTACCCTTATTGTCAGACTTATTGTCATTTTTCTTCCCTCTTTCAGTGGATCTCCCACGAATAGCAAGGGCTTCTTTTTCTGAAATGAAAGCATTTCTCCGCATCTCCTCTGATAGCAGCGAAGACACCACATAATCCATTTTGAAGGTGACTAAAGTACTTCTGAGAGCCATCACAAGATGGTCCCATGAATCTAGTAAAGAACACAAAAGTGTGTAGCAATGATCCTCCTCCTCTAACTTGACACCAACTGATGTCAACTGTGCAGCCAGCAGATTAAATGCATTTAAATGATCCATTAAGGATCCACCTTCCTCCATTCATAGAGATTACAACTTCTTCCTCAGGAACAACTTGTTCACCATAAATTTGGCCTGATACATGGCCGCAAGTCTTCCCCACAAACTATTTGCGGTTTTCTCATCTAGAACATTCAGAAGAACTGCATCAGTTAAATAGAGTCTTATGAGACCCTTAGCTTTATAGTCTTTGATATCCCAATCTGCTTGAGCTATAGTTTCTAGTCTTGTAGCACTTGAAGTCACTTCCCATAGGTCATGATCTTCCAACATGTCTTCCATCTTGAGTTTCCACAACTTGAAATCAGTGCCATTAAATTTCTCCACCTCCATTCTTCCATATGATGAACTTGCCATCTCAATCTGCAAATAAGATTCAAAATGCTTTGCACAAAACTCCCACTCAACTTGAGATTAGCTCAAAAAACCCTACCCAACAACTAGGATCAAAAGTTGATCAAGCTCTGATACCACTTGTAAGGAAACTCAGGTGCGAAAACAGCTTCCTACACTAATCTCTATAGGAGAGTATTGTGCAAATTCTTATAAATCCTTACAATTCTAGATTTGTTAACTACTTTAACTAAGATATTGCAACCACATACAATGCATACAGAAAAATAGAGAATGACACAATGATATACCCTAGGGGAAAACTTTTCGGTAAAAAACTCCAGCACTCCAAAACCTGCACAATGTATTATCTTCAGCACAAAGATTACAATACACTTGCAATGCAAGTTTTTTCAGGAAATGAGAGACAAAGCCAACAAGACTTAAACTTCTGTTATGTCTCTCCCATAGGAACAACATCATATATATAGACTCCTCTAGACCCAAAAATAGGCACAACCACCAAGACCCATGCACAAAGCCACATGTACACAGTTGTTACATGCAATCCCAAGAATAGGCATCCATCCCTAGAATAGACTATGATAGCTTGTCATAGAATCCGCCAAAAATAATGATCACAAGAGAAGTGTAAGAGAATCTATCATACCAACCTATTTTTGGCATATTCTTTTACACACACCAACCACTTCTTCTTGGGTGCCCAAATAGGCCCAAGTCATAAGATGCTCTTACACCTGTCATAGCACATTCCTTAAATAGTTCTTACACATCATAGGAATCTGTCATGACTATTTCAGTTATGATCTCCTTACGCACAAGATGCTGACACATCAAGTGGAGTGACACATCAACATGCCAACTAGACATGTACACTCACACTTAATTACATTATTTGCAAAAAATATATTTACAAAACAAATAATAAGAATAGGAATTATCCAAGGTTGAGACACCTTATTCCTAACATTTTTGTTGTTAACGGAAAGTTTAATAGATATGTTTAACAAAAATATTAACAGCAAAATAATTATGAATAAGGGAACTGAAATACAACATGCCCTTTGAGAAATGCCTCAAAGTAAAGTCGAAAGGAAAGAATAATGGGAAATAAAGTAAGACCGAGCCTTTGTCACTGCCAAAACCAAAGGTAGAAATGAAGGACAAGGCACCACACTTCCGCTACACACTACAAGGTAGGAAACAAAGGATGCAAAAATAGAGCACAGCAAGAAAAAACTTGAAATCTTATAGAGAATAAGATAAAAGAGGTCTCCCTTGGTAAGATAAACTAATTAGAATGGATTACAACTGGTGAAAAAACTGAGGCACAAACCACATTAATAAACAAGGACAGATTAGTAACAAAAATAAACTAGATACCGAAGATCCCTCCTCTGCTAACGTGGTCGACCAAATCGAATCCAATGAAGATGAAGAGGATTATAGTATCAAACCAGAATTTAGATTTTAAGCTTTGAAGCTTTTAAAGAGAATACTTTTTGAGACTATGAAAAGGAGAGCTCCGATCAATATGAAAAGAAAACCAGTGCATGCAAGCAAACTTGTTCCTGAATAGAAACGCATGCAACCTATTAACGTACAAGAAATAGAAATGCATGCAAGGAAAATTACAGAGCAGAGATACATAGATCTAATAATGGAAAAACATATACAGAGAAGCTGATAATGAAATAGTATGCATGCAATAAATAACAGTGCAATGATAACTAAGAACAAGCAGAGAATAATAAGGTAAAAAAATGCATGCATTGAATAAATATTTTCAAAATGCTTGCAAGGAATAGAACTAAGTTTAGAAACTAATAATTGAAATTTGAAAAAAAATCCATTCATGCAAGAACCCGAATTTAGAAACTTTTAACTCTTTAAAAGTTTGCAATATTATGATATTAAGAAATTATATATAACCAAGAACCTATATTAGAACAAAAAAAAGAAGCTTTAAATTTTTGAATTCTATTACTATTAAAAATATATATAATATTAAAACAAAATTTAATAATATGATAAAATGAAGATTTGATAGATTTAAATTTCCATATTTTTCTTTATCAGAAATGAAACCAAACCTACACAAATTAAAACAAAAAAAGAGACCAATAGTTAAACGGGTTTTGGCGGTAAACCAGCCAAAACCAAAAAAAACTTTGATTTTTCTCTCTTAATCAAATTAGTAAAAAAAACTGGTAAAGAACTCTCTCAAGAGTCTCCGAATTGGAGTGCTTCAAGATATGGTAGCTCCTTCACCTGTACACTCAATAAATGATTAAACCAACCTGCTCTGATACCATGTTAAAATAATAATAACAAAATATAGAGTTAGAAAATTATTTAATCAATGAGCAAGGAAAAGAAGGTTTACCATGAATAAACACAAAGCTAGGAGCATTCACCAAAGCACAATGAAACAAGGAGACAAGATTTTGAATGGAAAAAGCATAAAAAAACCCCTGTGAAATTAATGAAAGTGGCAACAAATGCCTAAGAGAGAGAGAGAGAGAGAGAGAGAGAAAAGCTCATACAATATTTGAAAAGAAGAAGAATCTCTTCATGAGATGAGAGGAGGAGAGCCATCTCTTAATAGAGATGTGGGAAAGGAGTTACATTGTAACTCCCATTTCTATGTATGCCACATTTCACTAGTGTGTGAGACAAGTGTAGGATTCCTCATAAGGAGGAATATCTATTTTCCTTAATAAAGGAAATTACAAATATTACATGTCCTCCCACTTGGACTAGAGGACAAATACAATATGCTACCTTGGTTTATCCTTTAAATACATAAATATACCAAGGAAAGATTAAATTCTAACAACATTCAAAAGATCTATGTCCTTCTTCTCCATAATTATAACAAGTTCCTTAGAAATTACCTCTGCTATAATCACCTCGGTAGTTACTGCCTCTGCCTCTAGATGAACTTTCACCTTTCCACTCAGTCTTGCCTTTGTCCAAATTTGTCTTTTTAGGTTCAAATCTACTATTTTCACCATAAGATCTACCTCTTCCTCTAGAGAATCTACCATCTCGACCTCTTTGTCTCTGCTCATGTCTATTTTTCAAATTCTCCTTGACCTTCAATGCAAATTGATAAGCCTCTTCGATGTTGTCCAACTTGACCAAACTGATTTCCTCTTGGATGGAAACTCTCAAACCATTCAGGTATCTAGCAATTCTTTCCACATCATCCTCATCATGTCCAGATCTAATATCTAATCTATAGAATTCCTCAGTATAATCCTTTACCGAGCTCTCTTTCTGCTTTAGACTTTGCATTCACCTAACTAGGTTAATCTAATAATCACAAGGTAAAAACTTTCCTTTCAACTTATTTACCATTTTATTCCATACCTTGATTTTTTCTTTGCCTTTCTTTTTGCAATCCAATTGTAGATGTTCCTACCACAAGGATGCATGACCTTTCAATTTTGTGCTTGCAATTTTCACCTTATTTTCTTCAGATACATTTTCATACTCAAAATACCTTTCCATCTCGGTGATCCAGTATATCAATTCATCAAAATCCAATTTTCTACTATATTCAGGAGGATTGAAATGTGGTGTTGAATTTAAAATTGTCAAAGCCTTCAAGAATCTTTCCTCACCTTGATCCATCATAGGCATAGGTTTTTCTTCACCTTGTTCCACTTCAACTTCATCATCACTAACATCTTCAAGATGTCTACCTCTTCTCTGGGCTATTTCAACAGATTCTAATCTAGCAGCAAGTTGTCTCAACATGCCTTCCAATCTTGGATCTGATTCTCACCTCCCACAAACCATCTTGAAAACCCTTTGTGATTGCAGGTCAGATCGCAATCTGCCACCCCACAAAAATTCAACTAGGGATTTGCAAGAAGGAACCTACAAACCTAGATCCATAGACCTAGATCCTGATCTCAACTCTCTCTAATACCACATGATGCAAGGGCAAGGACCATAGGGGCCAAAGGATGGCACACCCTACAAATCTAGCCTGCTCAACAACACATGGAAGCAATACAATAGGAACAGTGAGAGAGAGAATGCAAATCTTATTTATATTATTCATTCAAATTTATTCATACATGTTGAGCTATAAGGCCTTCCTAGTTATAGCCAAATATTATAATGAAATATAGAAGTCCTCAAACATGTGAGGATCTTCCAACAATCTTGATTCTACTATCTTCTATCTTCTACCAAAACTGACTAACTCCCTAAACTCTAACCAAACATCTATACTTATACAAGAGGCTACCAAATTGAGTCGGCCTTTAGATCCACAATCAATGGAAGGAATAGTTAAATCTAGGACCACATGTTTCCCAATGATGGATACCATCATTAAATCTATGACCCATAATCAATGCACAAGTTGGCCTCAATAGAAACTCAAAATAAACTACTCGGTAAGAAAGGATGACCAAGCAATAGACAAGCATCGCCAAGTGTCAGTGAAACAACTGACCACCCAGGAGATAACTGACCATACTCAGTAACCAAAGGAAACTGGCCAACTACCGACCAACTTGGTTAAAGAAGGAATTGAGAAACACAAACAAACTCAAATATGTTTTGGTGACATAGGATTGCCAAGGACCCGAGATGGTCCTGCATCAGATCCACAACTGAGATCATATGATCTCTTCACCAACAAGGTCAGCTTCACAGGATCAAACTTTGCTCAAGAAAAACCTTCACTCTAATACCACCTAATGTAGTCAAGGATGGTGGATCCAATGTACAGTCGAGCCTTGTAGCCAAATACCAACATAGTAGAATAACACAACACAATAATTACTTCAACTAAATTTTCCTTAACATGCCCGGCTGTAAGGCCTATTACAAATATAAATAGTTCTGCAAGATCAACAACGATCCAATCCAACTCTAGATAGTCCAATTCTAAAAATATTAGCAACTAATGAAAACCCTAAGGCAGATCTGAACTTGATCTCGCAAGCCACCAAGTAATCTCCTTTTCTCCAAGCCAACAACCACTAGCTTTGCTATTACAACTATCAGAAATCAATTTGATCTTCAAGATCTCATAGAATCCAAGTCTAATTACTCCAACCTTCTCTCCTAAACAACTACCCCTAATACTCCTTAAATACTAATCTCCAACCACAAGTTGACTGGATGAAATAATTAACTCCTACAAACAAATATTAAATGCAATACAAGTTAGCTCACAAATAGCCTTACAATTATTTAATTCTCCATGTCAGCCTCTAGATCTACATAGGAGAATGCAACAAAAGATACTAACAATAAATATACCAATTCGGCCAACCAAATCACTAAGAACTCCAGTCAGTAAACAAGAACTACCAAGCACCAGAGAAAAAACTGAGCACCAATGAAACAATCGACCAAGCCAAGCAACACCGAGCAACAAAGGCATCACCGAGCACAAGTTCCACCAAGTTCCTTTAGTGACCGAGCCTCCTTTAATAATTGAGACCACTAGTTAAAGCTACAACTAAGTACCACAGAACCAAAACAACACACCTCCATGTAGATTCACTAAGTACCCTAGAATTCCCCTACATCAGAAATACCACATGCAACACCATAAACTACATATGCATAGACACCATACAATCCAAAAAGTATGTAATGAAGAAACTTTTGTCAAATCTCCCTATGTTCAAATCTTCATTAATATCCTTAGCTTCATCCTGATTCACATCCAAATATTAGCTCCCTCTTGGATATATTTCTCCCTTTGTCTATTCATCATTTTACTGAATCTCTCACTAAATCTTTTTATGTATCTCTCCCTCAGGCTCACTAAATCTCTCCCTCTTTGATAACAATGCAAAAGATGTTCATCTTTACCATGTAGATATCTTCATGTCATCTCTTTGAACTATATACTCTCTCTATCATCTTTCTTATGACTTATCAACATCTTGTGCCTTACTCTTCACTGTTGGAGATTTGCCAGCAAGCTAGTGTTGATTGTATGTTTGTCATTGATGACAACATATGGTAAGTAGCATGTGTGGAAGACTTATATAGTTAGCTTCTAGTATATACATCATGGACATTTTATCATCATGATATCATGGACACAAAGGTCAACTATTAGTACAGATAATTATATAGCAACTTGTGTCAGCAATGTTCCTGACAGAGTTACAGGTAATGTTCCGTGAATGATTATCTGTAAAATTATGATGGAGCCTTGTGCATTTGGATATGTGATGGAGACATGTTAATAATGTTACATTCATGGATGCAGAGTTTGATGATTAGTAGAAGTGAAGTTATGTAGATGCTATTCACTAGTAGCAATTTCCTGTGTTTGTTTGGAAGAATTGATAGAGATTGTATTGGTTCTGGAGTTGCACCTATCATTTCGGTATGCACCTTTAGATTAGTGCTTGGACAAGAGTTATTAATTTTTGGTTAAGAATGCATGATGTAATTCAGCTTGAGGAGAAAGTTTCAGTTACTTTGGTAGAGCTGACAATGTGTAGCGTGCATCTACATTTATTAATATTAGACAGGTCCCAGATTTTGTTGCATGCTTAGTAGAGATGACAGAATTATTATTGGAGTATTTTATGGTTTCTCTAATATGATTTCAAGGTGGTTCTAATAGTTCAACTTGATTATATCATTTAGAGGAAAGATATTTATAAGCAGTCATTTGTGATTTCTAAGTCATGGTTCAGAGTTGATTGTGAAGAGCAGAGCAGAGTGTGAGAAGTGTTGAGCCATCAGTAGAAGGTCTATGTGACCAAGTAAAGAGGTTATGCTATACATTGGAATTGATCTAGATAGTAGGTCAAAGTGCAATTCACCAAGATCTAGATATAGTGTGTATCTATTATTCAGAAGGTTGTAGCCTTCGCCCCTTTGAGCAGTGTGCTCCCGAATAGTGCGTCCTCACCCCTAATAGGGTTAATTGTAAAAGACTCCTAACAAGGTCTGACCCTTGACCAAGTCACTATACTAAATATATTTTAAAGAAACTCCTAATAGGGTTAAGGATCTTCTAACAAGGATCATAAAGCACAAGTGTAGATTATCAATGGGTGTCAATTCCCACTAGGGTTTTTACCTATTTAGGTTTCCTCGTAACCAAAATATTGGTGTTGAGTTCAAGTGTTCTTTCATTGTTTTTATGCTTTATGTTGAAGTATACTTAATTGGATAAAGAATTGAAACTTGTAGATAACTGATTCACCCCCCCCCCCTTCTCAATTATCTCTTGGGATTATTCCTAACAATTGGTATCAAAGCCAAGTGCCTCAGAGAGAAATTTTAATAGCTTGAGGTTGATCAGATGGCATTCTTTAGAAAATACAGTCCTAAGTTTGATGGAGAGAATTATCTTTATTGGAAGAACAAGATGATGACACATTTGCAGTGCATTGCTTTTGAAGTTTTTGAAGTGGCTATCAAGGAAGTTGAGATCCCCTCTCTAGTAGATCTTTCAAAAGATGATGCTACTAGCAAGCAGGATTTTTTCCATAAGAATGCAATAGAAAAAGAATCCCTTATCAATGCCCTATATGATAGTGAGTTTTCAAAGATAAAGAAAGTAGACACAGCCTACAAGATATGGAAGCACCTACAAGACATGTTTGAAGGAGATAAACAAGCAAAGAATGAATGCAAAAAGACATGGAAGAAAAAGTACAATACTTTTGAGATGCTACCTGAAGAGAACATATGAGCCTAATATTAGCAAGTTGGCTATACTAATGTTTATGACTTAATATAGTTTTTTCATTATGGCAATAGATTCATATAGTAGTTTGGAGTCAATGCACTTGATGAGAAGATCAAAAATCAGTTAAGTGTTGAAGAATGGATAGTGTACAGAGTTCCTATAGCTCAGAGCATCAGTGCATGTGCGTACGATCAAGTTATGATGTGCACCCTAGAAGTTAAGTTGGTTGGACAATATTCATGCTTAGTCTATGAGCACATGATCAGATATGAAATTATGAGAAAGATACAGGCAGTTAAAGTTGCACAGCTAGTGTGTGCCAGTGAAGAATAGAGTAAGTAGCCAACTATTATCATTTTGAGTTGCGGATATATTCTAATGATGTAAAGGCTTTGCACCTATTTTAATTAGGTTTTTGACATGTATATATGTTTTATTGTAAACATGCTTAAGCCAATTCATTTGGAAGCATTGTATGTAATAGGTTTAAGGGCCGACCTAGTTGTTTATTTTGTATGCGCATATAAATATAAGATGTGCCCATTGTAATTAGGATGGAAATGAATAGAGAGTTGTGATAAGAAGAAGAGAAGTGTGCGAAGATCCTATAAGATGTATTAGAGCTTTGCAAGAGGTCAAAGCATCAACGCATCAAATGAACTGATCTAACAAGCAGTGTCACAGTGACAGTACATCCAGTAGATATAGTGTGTATCTAAGATCAAAAGGTTGTAGCCTTCACCACTTGAGTAGTGAGCTCTAGGATAGTGCATCCACTCTCTTAATAGGGACTATTGTAAAAGACTCCTAACAGGGTCTGACCCTTAACTAGGTCTATTGCACTTAATGCATTGTAAAGCAACTCCTAAAAGGGTTAAGGATCTTCTAACACGGATCACAAAACACTAGTACAAAATATTAGTGGGTGTCAATTCCCATTGGAGTTTTTCCCTATTTGGGTTTCCCCATAACCATAGTGGTGTCATGTGTTGATTTCATGTTTTATGTTTATGTGGATGTTTATTTCAGTACTTAAGCTTTTAAGTTTAGTTTAAAGATTAAAGCTAAAAGATAAAATACAGTGAACACTAATTCACCCCCCCCCCCCCCTTCCCTTAGTGTTCCATTCCTAACAGTTGGTATCAAAGCTCTGGTCCTCAACAAAGAAGTTTAACCACTTGTGGAGATCATGGACAAAGAAAAAATGAAATATCTGAAAAGAAATTTGGAAGCTTCTCTTAAAGACCTGGACAAATCTGAAAGAGAAATTGAAGAACTAAAAGAAAAAGTCAGTTATGCTCAATTAGTTATCAAAAGGCTAAGAAGGGATCTGAAAGAATGTTCCACCAGTGAATTGAGGATAATGGTCAAGAAGATGAATGAAGAAAATGCATCCTTAAAATATCAACTTGAAGAATTTGATGATAAACTGATCAACAATCAAGAATTTTATAATGAACAAGTCAAAGATAACCTTCAACTCAATGAGGAATTAAAGCAAGAAAACACGGAAATCTTGGAGATAAGGAATAGAAAAGAAAGCTTGGAGTTTGAATTAAAAGAAGAAAAGAATCACATTGACAAATTACACACAATTTCTAATTTGATAGAATCTCAGTTATATGCAAGAAGAGCTAAAGGAGATACTAGCTGCATCGGATACAATGATAAAACAAGTAAGTGATGGCCACTCCCATAGTGTTTGATGTTGCAGAAAAGAAAAGATATGTGTTTAAGAAGCATCCATTTAAGTCTACCCTAGATGACTTAGAGGGAGAATTCTCTTGTATGTCTATGGGCATTATGCATGTCGAAGACATTAGGGCATACATTTACTATAAGAAGGAACCAATAGGATTGGACAGATTAAGGGCGCACATGGAAACCATGCTAAAACTAGACAAAACCTTCTTGGATTAATATGTGAATTGGAATGATCACCCTATAGTGGAGTATGCTATGGCATATGAGTTCTATGAGACAGAATGGATTAAAATACTTCTGAGTAGAATTCATGATGACCTATTTTGGATAGGTGATGTGCTAGTAAGAATCACTAATGACCTAATATATGAGATGACAGGCCTATCTAAGACTGGCGATGTCCTTCCTATGGGCAAGGATGTCAAAAAAATTGTTGAGCAAACATGTAAGTCAAGGAGTGATAGGCACGGGATGACAATTGAGCCTATTGAGCAAGCTGACATCAAATTGATGTCCATGATACTTGGATTCAGATTTCAACACACCAGCAGGGTGAATAGTGTGTCTGCAACCACAATTCTAGCAACCATTAGACTTTTGAAGGAAGATGGAGAGTTCAATCTGTGTGAGATCTTACACGCACAGTTGATTAATAACATCAAGGCAATCAAGCATGATAAGACCAAGATATTCAGGTTTGGGTATTTGATCATTTTCATGTACCTTCATATAGTTGGGAAAGTATCAAATTTGTATTTGGACAAGTCCATTCCAACCATGCCATAGATATCTTACAAGGCATCCACTGAGAGTTCATTGAGAGATTACATAACATTTTAATTGAAGACCTTCAGGGCCAAGATGCAAATGAGGTATAGTATTACAGAAAAAATTGTTGAGAAATACAAGGATACTATTTGTTTTATGGTTGAAATAGATACAACATGCATCGAGGTAGTTGTACCCAGAACAAAGTGGATTCATCCACTTGGATATGAAGTAGATGAACAAGTTTTAGAAGCATATGCTCAAGTATTCCTTTCAGCTCCTACTGACCCTAATGAGCCAAGGTGGGGAACTTATGAGGAAAAGACAAGAGAGATAGATGCTAAACTTAACAGCGTCACAACAAAAAGAAAGGTCTTTATGAACAAGCACATGTATCCACCTACTGCACCCAAAGCACAAATATCCATAAAGGAATTCAAGGTGGCAGAGCCCACTAATGCATCAGTAACAGGTCCTCGGGATTCAGTGCCTACAGTAGAAGCAAAATCAGAGGCAAATAAGTCTACACCCACTATAGAGCCACAAAAAGATAGCACAATTATCATTGATAATGTGGAGATAGCCATGGTGGCCACAGATAAGGATCTAGACAAGTTTGAGGAAGCCTTTGTCAATACCCAAGAAGCTGAAATTCTTTGTGGTAGCATGATGAAGGGTGCTCCCCTTAATACCACAAACACATAATAGAAACAGAGAAACAACAACAATATGCAAGAACAAAAAATTGGCTTATTATTATCTCCGCAAATGTGGAATTAC
The DNA here is from genome assembly GCA_027943335.1 of Chamaecyparis obtusa. Taxonomy (NCBI): domain Eukaryota; kingdom Viridiplantae; phylum Streptophyta; class Pinopsida; order Cupressales; family Cupressaceae; genus Chamaecyparis; species Chamaecyparis obtusa. Next base: position 3,034,960 of record BSBK01003238.1, on the reverse strand, counting down.
AAACTTTCAAAATTACAATATGCAAAGCCACATGGGCATTCCCTTACAATATTCTGTAGGACAAAGCCTCGAATCAATATCTAGAACTACCTAGACAACACTACAGGCCTTCTTTATATAGGCAATTTCCACCGCCAGAGAAGGTTCTAGAAATTTAGCCCTTAAGGCCGACTATACATAGAATTAATTTATTTTCACAATTTTTACAGTAGGGTCGGCTCAAAAGAAATAAAAAATATGATTTTAGGTAACCTAACTTCCAGAGGCCATAAATTTCTAACCGTAGCTCTGTTTTTCTATTGTAACCACTTTTTTGAAATGCCATGATGAGATCTACAACACCTGACATGAGCTAGCACTAGTTAGCTGGGGATCGATCATGATCCAGAGCCTCTAAGGCCTTCAAAATTGACCTGAAAGATTTCATACCCAAAAACCTCAATAACTTCACCAATACTGATGATGTGGAAATGAAAGTCAACTGGTAGGCTGAAATGAATAGGATGACCCTTCAACTATGAAATCAAAATATTCTGAGATCATATAACCAACATACTAAAAATAGTAAGTTTCCATAAATAGCAGCTTTGCACAAGATAGCCCTTATTGAAAAGCAAACAGAAATATTTTTGGGTGATGCAAGATTTCTCTTACACCCAAGATGCTCCTACATCAGACACCCGGGTAATTTGAGAAGTGACCCTATCATGACTCAGGTGTGTAGAGGAAAACTAAGATGATTAACCTCCTCCTTTGCTAGCCATGATGAATCTTTAATAGGTCATCCTTTCCATATGACCAAATACTCTTCATATGTCCTGTTCCTTGTGCTTCTACCAACACGACTATCTAGTATGTCTTCAATCTCCTTGATATCTGAACTAGTTGCTGGAATACTCCACTATGCTGTTGTAACCTCATCTTCAACACCTCCTTCATGATACTCTGTCAGATCTAAAAGATTAAATACAGGTAAAATATTCAGCTTAGTAGGCAACCCGACCTCATATGCATTTCCTGAATCATGCTTCTTTAGTATCTTACATGGCTCAAACTTCTTCATTTTCAACTTGTTATATGTACCAACTGGAAATCTTTCCTTCCGCAAATGAACCATGACTTCATCTCCAACCTAAAATTCCTTATGCCTCCTTTTCTCATCTACCTTAGCCTTATATTATGCATTCATCTTGGTAATGTGCTTCCTCACCTCCTCATGGATGTTCTTCAAATGTTCTGCAAAATCCTTAGCTTCAGCACTACTTATTTCTCCCTTATCTATCTTTCTCAACTTAGATATATTTCTTAGACTACTCCCATATACAATCTGGAATGGTGATTTACCAGTGCTCTTGTTGATAGAATTATTGTATGCAAATTTTTCCTATGGTAAAATCAAATCCCATCATGTTGGCTTATCTCCAACCAAACATCTCAGCAAATTTCCCAAACTCCTATTCACCACCTCTGTATGTCCATCAGTATGTGGATGATGTGATAAACTGAACTTCAAATCTGTCTTCAACTTCTTCCACAATGTACGCCAAAAATATCCAACGAACTTAGTGTCCCTATCTGAAACTATACTCTTTGGAAAACCATGTAGTCTCACCATTTCTCTAAAAAATAATTCTGCTACATGAACAACATCATTGGTCTTCTTGCAGGGAACAAAATGTGCCATTTTTGAAAATATGTCAACTACCACAAAAATTGAATCATGTCCCCGCTGTGTCCTTGGTAAACCAAGAACAAAGTCCATACTGACATCCTCCCAAGGCTTCTCTAGTATAGGTAATGGCTAATACAACCTTGTATTCTACTTTACTCCTTTTGCCATCTGACATACTCTACAACTCTGTACAAACTTCTTGACATCTTGCTACAAGTATGGTAAATAATAATTCTCACTAACCAAAGCAAGGGTTTTATCACGACCAAAAGTGTCCAGCCAATCCTCCACTATGCTTCTCCTTGATGAGATTCTCCCTAATAGAACTTCTTGGAATGCACAACTGACTCCCTCTGAATAGAATCTCATCCTGAATGATGAAATCCAGCCACTTCATTTTGTCTAGAGTAACGGGTTCTTTACAAGCATTCCAAGCTTCACCAAAATTAGGATCTTCTGGATACAAATTCTTGAGTTCCTTGAACCCAACCACCTCAATCTGCATCTCTGTCAACAATCTATCTTTGAGAAATACACAGCTCGACTCAAACAATCCATAATATCATCCATTCATGGCAATGGAAACCTATACTTGATTATGATCTTATTTATTGCTCTGGAATCTGTACACATCCTCCATTCTCCATTCTTCTTTGGTGCTAATACTGCTAGTACAGCACATGGACTCAAGCTCTCCCAAATCAATCCCTTCTATAACAACTCATGTACTTGTCTATTCAACTCTTCACTTTTTGTTGGTGTCATTCTGTGTGCTGCCTTGTTTGGCAAACTGGCTCCCAGAATCAAATCCATCCGATGACTGATCTTCCTTACCAGTGGTAATCCATCAAGTACATTATCAGATATAATATCTTAAAACTCATTGAACAAATTTGCAACCTCTACAGGTACATCCTCTACTTCCTCTTTACCATCTTTTGGAATTAAAGCAAAACATATATGCTCATGCCTCATACCATCGAGGAATTTTCTTCCATCAACAAAATTTATTCTCACATTACCACATACCTTTTCTTTGGTCTCCTTCAATGGTTTTAGCTTATGTCGCACTCCATCCTTTGTCAAGGAATAGATATTCGCATGACCATCATGTACAACACATCTGTCAAACTACCATGGCCTATCCAACAACATGTGACATGCATCCATAGGTATGATATCACATAGTACCTCATCATGGTACCAGCCAATCTTGAACTTTACTAGGCACTATTCACTAACCATGACCTTGTGGTCATCCTGCACCCAGGCAATCCGATATGGATGTGGATGTTTCAGTCTCTTGAGCTTCAACTTTGTCACCATCTCTTCTAACACCAAATTGTCAGTACTTCCAATATCAATAATCACATCATAGCATTTACCCTCAAACTTGCATCTAGTGTGAAACAGGCTCCTCCTTTGCTCAGGTTCATTCTCACCACTCAACAGGACTTTTTTGTTAATCAGTGTTTCTCCTCTTTCAGCATCTTCAAAATTTGATGATCTAGCATCTTTATCTACATGTGCAACTCTGGCCTAGCCTTCATTCCTCCTATCTATCCATCCTTAGCATTGAGGACATTCAAATGCCCTATGACCTTCTTCTCCATAGTGAAAACATGTTCCACAGAAGCCTCCTCTTCCTGAACCTTGTCCTCTTCCCCTTCCTCTTTGATCTCTATTGTTCTAATCTTGGAACTGATTGGAATTGTTTCCTCTCTAATTTTGACTACTACTAGCCTCATCCTTCTTTTTTAGATCTTCATTTCGGCCTCCATATGACCATTCACTAGATTGTCCACCGCGACCTCTTCCATTTTTTCTACTCTCGAACTTCTTGTTCAGCTTTTCCTCTACTTTTAGGAAAAATTGGTATGCCTCTTTAATATTGTCCATTCGAACCAGATTCAACTCCTCTTGAATACTTGGCCTCAACCCATTAAGGTAACAAGCAACTTTCTCCTTATCAGCTTCCACATGGCCTATTCTGATGAGGATTCGATAGAACTCCTCTGTATACTCCTGAATAGATCTTCCTGCTTGCTTCAAACTTTGCATCTTCTTCAGAAGGTCAAGCTCATAATCAATAGGAATGAACTACCGCTTCAATTTATCCACCATTCGATCCCATCCTATGATTTTATCTTTCCCTCTTCTATTTCACTCCAATTGAATCTCTTGCCACTAGATCTTGGCATGACCTTTCAGTCTAGCCTTCACAAATTTGACCCTATCAAGATCGTCAATATCTTCATACTCAAAATATTTTTCACATTCATTGATCTAGTCGATCAACTCCTCTGGGTTAAGATTTCCTGAAAATGCAAGAACCTCAATCTTAGGTCTTTTCCCAATCTTGGAAATGGCTTGAAAAAATCTTTCTTCCTCCTGGTTCACAACTTCGACTTCCCCTTCTTGATCTTCTTCTTTGGCTTCATCCTCGCTTTTGTCTCTAACATTAAGATTCATTCCTCTATGAATCTCTTCTTTCAATGCTCGCACTTGTCTCTGGAGCGCTCTAACCTCAGGTGTTACAACACCAGCTCTTCTGCCATGTTCCCTTTATGGAGGCATTATCGCGATGCGTGCTAAAACCCTAACCACGGTCCTGGTGCAAACTACCTCACAGCTGGTGATCTATTTACACACTCAGGAACTCCTGCTCTGATACCACTTGATGAAGGGTGCTCCCCTTAATACCACAAACACATAACAAAAATAGAGAAATAACAACAATATGCAAGAATAAAAAATTGGCTTCTTATTATCTCCGCAAATGTGGAATTACAAACTTTCAGAATTACAATATGCAAAGCCACATGGGCATTCCCATACAATATTTTGTAGGACAAAACTTTGAATCAATACCCAGATCTACTACCCAGAACTACCTAGACAACACTACGGGCCTTCTTTATATAGGCAATTTCCACCGCCCGAGAAGGTTCCAGAAATTTAGCCCTTAAGGCCGACTATACATAGAATTAATTTATTTTCACAATTTTTACAATAGGGTCGGCTCAAAAGAAATACAAAATATGATTTTAGGTAACCCAACTTCCGGAGGCCATAAATTTATAACCGTAGCTCTATTTTTCTATTGTAACCACTTTTCAAAAATGCCATGACGAGATCTACAGTGCCTGACATGCGCTAGCACTAGTTAGCTAGGGGTCGATCATGATCCGGAGCCTCTAAGGCCTTCAAAATTGACCTGAAAGATTTCATACCTAAAACCTCAATAACTTCACCAATGTTGATGATGTGGAAATGAAACTCAACTGGTAGGCTGAAATGAATAGGATGAACCTCCAATTGTAAAATCAAAACATTCTGAGATCATATGACCAACTTACTAAAAATAGTAAGTTTCCATAAATAGTAGCTCTGCACAAGATAGCCCTTATTGAAAAGCAAACAGAAATATTTTTGGGTGATGCAAGATTGCTCTTACACCCAGGATGCTCCTGCATCATAGCAATTCTCCAAATCCATAAGAAATTTTGATTGAGGATATCACAGAAAAAGGAGAAAAGATAGAAAAAGAAACAGAAAAGAAAGAAAATGAAGTAAGAGTTAAGCAAGAAATAATAGACAACACTCCCATCAATCCATCACCCTCTACATTGTTGTCAAGTTTGACACTAGACACAACCAGTTTGGACACTTGGGGAGAAGAAGATCTAATAAAATTCAGCGTCCTAGCCATGGAAAAGGCCAAAGAAAAACAAGTGATAAGGAATCCCCTCCTGCTAGAATCAATAAACATTCTGAACAATTTTTTGCCAGAGGACAAGAAAGTGTCAAAGATACACTCTATTGATGATGTGAGTATAGTCATCTCATATTTCAAAACTAATTTCTCAAGCCTTGAAGAATATGCATCCCTAGTTGCAGAAGAAAAGTACCTGAAGAAGAGGTTAAGTGAATTAATGAGCAACTTTGCACTTCACCTAAGCTCACTCAAGACTGGTCAAGCATCCTTAAAAGAGTTTGCAGATCAAGGAAGAAGAGTCATTGCAAAATGCATGGATCAGGATAAGCTTATTGATGCCCATTTCAAGAAAATAAAAGAGCCAGAAGCTATGATTGAGCAAGTCAAGAGTTTAGTGAAAGACACATCCACAGATGTAAACATGTGTAATAATGTATACCAAGGGAAAATAGACAAGATTGAGAAGGCAAAAAAGAAATGACAAAGATTAGGGCAAGGAAAACACAGCTCAGGAATGCTCTTGTACCCTTGTTAGATATACTCAATCAGAACATCAAGGACATAGACACCATAATGGTAACATATGATCATGGTCCTAGCACTGACTTGAAGAAGATGGGGAAGCTACAGTATGCACTATGCGCTCATCTCCAGATAGTAAACTCTTTGATCACATTTTGCAAGAAGGAGATCCAAAACCTAAAGATGGCATATCCAAATGTTTTCCCTCAATGAGTATATAAAGATATAATTTTTTAAACACCTTTGTCATTAATGTCAAAGGGGGAGTTGTGTATAGAATATGGATCATAATATGTATAGGGAGATATAAGTGTATGTATAGAAGACAAAAAGTTTTTTGTATTAAGGATAGTTAGCAACCTGGCCATATTCCTTTATTTCCATCAATGACAAAGGGGGAGATTGTTGGCAAGTTGGCTATACTGATGTATATGACTTAATATAGTGTTTTCATTATGGCAACAAAGTCACATAGTAGTTTGGAGTCAGCGCACTTGATGAGAAGATCATAAATCAGTTAAGTGTTGAAGACTGGACAATGTATAGAGTTCCTGTAGCTCAGAGCATCAGTGCATGTGTGTAAAATTGAGTTATGATGTGCGCCCTAGAATTTAAGTTGGTTGGACTATATTCATACTTATTCTATGAGCGCATGATCAGATATGCAAGTATGAGAAAGATACAAGTAGTTAAAGTTGCACAGCCAATGTGTGCCAGTGAAGAATAGAGTAAGTAGTCGACTGTTATAATTTTGAGTTGCGGCTATATTCTAATGATGTAAATTCTTTGCACCTATTGTAATTAGGTTTCCGAAATGTATATATGTTTGATTGTAAACATGCTTAAGGAAATTCATTTGGAAGCATTGTATGTAATAGGTTTAAGGGCCGACCTAGTTGTTTATTTTGTATGCGCATATAAATATAAGATGCACCCATTGTAATTAGGATGGAAATAAATAGAGAGTTGTGATAAGTAGAAGAGAAGTGTGCAAAGACACTATAAGATGTATTAGAGCTTTGCAAGAGTTCAAAGTATCAACACATTAAAGGAACTGATATGACAAGTAGTGTCATAGTGACAGTTCATCCAGTAGATATAGTGTGTATCTGAGATCAGAAAGTTGTAGCCTTCACCCTCTGAGCAGTGAGCTCTAGGATAGTGCATCCACTCCCTTAATAGGGACTATTTTAAAAGACTCCTAACAAGGTCTGACCCTTAACCGGGTCTACATACTGTACTTAATGCATTGTAAAGAAACTCCTAACAGGGTTAAGGATCTTCTAACAAGGATCACAAAACACTAGTATAGAATATTAGCGGGTGTCAATTCTCATTGGGGTTTTTACCTATTTGGGTTTCCCCATAACCATATTGGTGTCATGTGTTGATTTCATTTTTCATATTTATGTGGATGTTTATTTTAGTACTTAAGCTTTTAATTTTAGTTTAAAGATTAAAGATAAAAGATAAAATATAGTGAACATTGATTCACGCCCCCCCCCCCACTCTTAGTGTTCCCATTCCTAACACCTACAACCAAAGGATCAATGAAGCAGTTGCTGGAATCAGAAACAATGGTGGAGAAATCTCAAAAGAAGAAATCATGGATAAGGTGATGACTACCTTGAAACCAGAATATCAGAACAAGATAAACATCCTTGATGAGACTATGCAATTCTCAAAAAATTTCAAAAGAGAGACCTTAATCAGCAAGATTTTGGCATTTGAGATATCAAGTTTGAAGACAGAGCCAAAAAGTGAAACAACCTTGAAAGCTTCGGTCCATGGTAAGAAATCCTTGAACACCTATGGTAATTTTGATAATGATGATGAAGAAGAAGCCCTAGATAATTTCATTGCTATGATTGCCAAAAGAGAAAAGAAAGGAAAAGGAAAATATGAGGGTCAACTACCATTCAAATGCTTTTCAAGTAATAAGATTAGTCACTTTGCATCTAAGTATCCTACAAGAGTTAAAAAGCTCAAAAATGACTACCAGCCTAAGTATACAAAGGAATGTTACTATGCTGGAGATGGAGTATCAGATGAAGAATCAATAGAAGAGGAGATTGGATTCATTTCTCTTGAAGATGAAAAGAATTCACAAGAGTTAGCACTGATTTCACAAGCTAACATCAGGATAGACTGGATCATTGACAGTGGTTGTTCACATCACATAATAGGAGACAAAGATATATTTGTTCATTTAGATAGATATAAAGGAGACATGGTTAGATTTGAAGATAAAAACTCCTAAACCCATCATTGGTAGAGGAGCCATCACCTTGGATGGAAAGAAAGAATAGCACTGATGATGTTCTTTATGTTGATGGTTTGAAACATAACCTACTAAGTGTTGGGCAGTTGCTTGACAAAGGTTATAGGTTGGAGTTCAATGGAAACAAGTGCATCATTAACAACAAGGAAGGAGAAATGATTGCATCAGGATCAAAGACTAAAGCTAATGTTTTTCATCTTAATCCAGAAGCAAGTTGTTTTGTTGCTAAAGTAGATGGCAGTTGGCTATGGCACAAAAGACTGTGCCATATCAATTTTGATAACATAGTAAACATCAGTAATGTTAAGGCAGTTAGAGACCTACCTAGCATAGAAAAGCCAGTTGATACCATCTGTAGGGAATGTGTAATGGGAAAGCATGTGAGGAACTCATTCAGGAGCAAGCATAATTCAGTAGAGAACAAGTTGGATGCGATTCATACAGACCTATGTGGACCAAGTCAAACAAGATCATACTATGGTGAAAGGTATTTCATTTTGTTTGTAGATGATTATTCTAGAATGATGTGGGTTGCATTCTTGAAAGATAAGTCAGAAGCATTTGAGAAGTTCAAAATATTCAAAGCTAAGGTTGAGAATGAATCTAGACTAAAGATAAAATTTCTAAGGTCAGATAGAGGAGGAGAATTCACCTCTAATAGATTCTATGAGTACTCTAAAGAGCATGCCATAAAGAGATAGTTGAGTGCTCCTAGAACCCCTCACTAGAATGGGATTGTAGAGAGAAGAAATGAGATTATCCTTGATACAGCATGCACCATCATGATTGAAGGAAAAGTTGCACACACCTATTGGAGAGATGCGGTCAATACAGCAGTCTATACAATCAATAGAATACAATTAAGGCCTGGCATACACAAGACACCTTATGAGATATGGTTTGGTAATGTTCCCATAGTAAAATACTTCAGATCTTTGGAAGCAAGTGCTACATCAAGAGGGATGAAGCAATAGGCAAGTTTGATGCAAGAAGTGATGAAGGTATTTTTCTTGGTTACTCTACTAAAAGTAAAGCTTATAGATGTTTTAACTTGAGATTGAAGAAAATCATTGAAAGTGCTCATGTTAATATTGATGAAAAGTTTATGGTTCAAGAAATATATCATGATTACTCACCTATGATTGAAGAAGAACCCAGACCTTCCACTAGTGAGACATTTGTTGAAGAGATGTTTGACAATATCAATGTATTGTTCAATGACCCTGAAACAAGTGAAGAGGAAACTCAGAAGGAAGATGAGTCAATTTCACCTAAAGCTCCGAAGTATACATCTAGATATCACTCTAAGGATGACATCATTGGAGATCAGAGTAGCAAGGTCAAAACAAGATCAAAAACAAAGAATTCAGCAAGAAATGAGGCACTATGTTTACTATCTCAGATTGAACCTTTAAGTGTTGAAGATGCATGTAATGATTCAGATTGGCATGATGCTATGAAAGAGGAACTAGATCAGATTATCAAGAATGATACTTGGGAAGTGGTCCCAAGACCAAGTGATAAGAATGTGATTGGAACAAAATGGATATTCAAAAACAAGATGAATGAATATGGTATAGTAGTAAGAAATAAAGCAAGGTTAGTATGTAAGGGATATGCGCAGAGAGAAGGCATTGATTATTCAAACACATTTTCACCTGTGAGAAGATTAGAAGCTATTAAGTTGTTTCTACCTTATGCAACAATCAAAAACTTCAAAGTCTATCAGATGGATGTCAAGTCAGCATTCTTGAATGGAGAGTTAAAAGAAGAAGTATACATTGAGCAGCCAAAAGGATTCACCCTATCAGATAGACCTAATATGGTATGCAAATTGAAGAAAGCCCTCTATGGACTTAAGCAAGCCCCTACAGCATGGTATGAGAGACTTGATGGATATCTAACTAAAATTGGATTCAAGAAAGGAGTAGTAGATTGTAATCTATTCATAAGAGAGACATCTGAAGGACTACTACTTGTAGCTATATTTGTTGATGACATTATCTTTGGAGGTAATAACAAACTCAGTGCTAAATTTGCTAAGGAAATGCAGAGTGAGTTTGAGATGAGTATGATAGGACCTATCAAATAATTCTTAGGATTAAATGTGCAGCAGACAGAAAAAGGTATTTTTATTAATCAGTCAAAATATGTGAAATAGATATTAAATAAATTCAAGATGGATGATTGCAAGCCAGTGGGTACACCTATGATAACAGTATGTAAGCTTACAAAAGAAGAAGATTCACTAGTAGTAGATATAACATTATACAAGTCTATGATTGGAAAACTTATTTATCTTACTCAAACCAGACTAGTTATTTCCAATGCAGTTGGCATAGTTGGAAGATTTGTAGCAGAACCTAAACAAAGTCACCTCATGGAAGTAAAAAGAATATTTAGATACTTGCAAGGCACTATAGATTATGGTCTATGGTATCCTAATTCAAAAAATGTTGAGCTTAATGTATATACTGATGCAAATTGGGTAGGATGCATTGATGATAGAAAGAGTACATTAGGAGGGCCAGTGTTTCTTGGTGACAAACTTGTCACTTGGACAAGCAAGAAGCAAAATTGTATCTCTCAGTCAACAACAGAAGAGGAGTATGTTGCAGTAGCCCTAAATTGTTCTACAATTGTTTGGATCAAGAAAATGATAAAGGACTTTGGAATTTAGATTGACTATCCTATTGTTATACATTATGATAACACTAGCACTATCAATATGTCAAAGAACCCTATGATGCATGCAAAGACAAAACACATTGAGATCAAGTATCACTTCCTAAGAGAGAAAGTAGTAGAGAAAGAAGTCAAGCTGGACTCTGTGAGTACTTAAGATCAATTAGTAGACATATTCACAAAGCCCTTTCCAAAGGATACTTTTGAGTATCTCAAGGAGAAGTTGGGAGTAATTCCCTTCCTTGATTCTTCTTAGAAGAAAGAAGAAAAAGCATCAGTCCTCAGGGACTGGTGGAAGGTTGACTACTCTATCTCAAGAATAGTATCAATGCTTAAATAGAATGGCACCCTTTTCCATTAATGTCAAAGGGGGATTAATATATAGAGTCATGAAAAATAGAAGCAAAGAAGGAATAATACACTAAGGAGGAGTAGTATTCAGTCATGGAAGCAGTTCAGTTGAGGAAATGGAGAATATTGAAGAATATTACAATAGTTGGAGGATCCATCCTTGGGGGAGTTTTTTGATGAGGAAATGGAGAATGTTATAAAATAATTTCTCATTTGGGTTGTTGGTGTTTTTCATTCCATATGTTTCCATCAATGCCAAAGGGGGAGATTGTTAGAGATTTGCCAACAAGTCAGTGCTGACTGTATGTTTGTCATTGATGACAACATATGGTAAGTAGCATACATGGAAGACTTATATAGTAAGCTTCTAGTATATACATCATGGACATGTTATCAACATGATATCATGGATGCAGAGGTCAACTATTATTACAGAAACTTATATAGAAGCTTGTGTCAGCAGTGTTACTGACAGAGTTATAGGTAGTGTTCTATGAATGATTGTACGTATAGTTATCATGGAGCCTTATGCATTTGGATATGTGATGGAGACATGTTAATGATGTTACATTCATAGACACAAAGTCTGATGATTAGTAGAAGTGAATTTATGTAGTCGCTATTCACCAGTAGCAGTTTCTTGTGTTTATTCAAAAGATCCGACAGAGATTGTATTGGTTCTAGAGTTGCACCTATCATTTTGGTATGCAGCCTTGGATTAGTGCTTGGACAAGAGTTAGTAATTTTCAATTAAGAGTGCATGATGTAATTCAGCTTGAGGAGAAAGTTTTAGTTACTTTGGTAGAGCTGACAGTGTGTAGCGTGTGTCTACATTTATTAATATTGGACAGGTCCTAGATTGTGTTGTGTGCTTAGTAGAGATGGCAAAATTATTATTGGAGTATGTTATGGTTTCTCTAATATGATTTCAAGGTGGTTCTAATGGGCTGACTTGATTATATCATTTAGAAGAAAGATATTTATAAGAAGTCATTTTTTATTGCTAAGTTGTGGTTTAGAGTTGATTGTGAAGAGTAGAGAAGAGTGTGTGAAGTTTTGAGCCATTAGCAGAAGTTCTATGTGACCAAGTAAAGAGGTTATGCTATACATTGGAACTGATCTAGATAGTAGGTCAAAGAACAGTTCACCAAGATCTAGATATAGTGTGTATCTATTATTTAGAAGGTTGTAGCCTTCACCCCTTTGAGCAGTGTGCTCTCGGACAGTGCGTCCTCACCCCTAACAGGGTTAATTGTAAAAGACTCCTAATAGAGTCTGACCCTTGACTAGGTCACTGTACTAAATATATTGTAAAGAAAATCCTATAAAGGTTAAGGATCTTCTAACAAAGATCACAAAACACTAGTGTAGATTATTAGTGGGTGTCAATTCCCACCGGGGTTTTTACCTATTTGGGTTTCCCCACAACCAAAATATTGGTGTTGAGTTCAAGTGTTCTTTCATTATGTTTATGCTTTATGTTTAAGTATACTTAATTGGATACATAATTGAAACATTTAGATAACTGATTCACCCCCCCCCCCCTTCTCAGTTATCTCTTGGGACTATTCCTAACATTCACAACTGTAGGCAACTCCTAAAGTGTGACCTCCTTTGCATCAATTTTTCAAATATTCTAAATAATACATTTGATGCAATGCTCCTACTTTATTCTAGGTAGCCTCAGTTAGGGGAATCACCCCTAATTTACCTCTTAGATACTCATGAGAATCCTTCGGTAATGTGTTAGTGAATATATCTGCTAATTGTTCCTTTGTATTCACATATTCTAGTCTCACTTCCTTGTCTTGAACTATCTCTCTCAAGTAATGATACTTTATAGCAATATGCTTAGTCTTGAGTGTGCATCACAAGATTCTTTGATATATTGATAGCACTTGTGTTATCACAGAAAATAACTACTAGCTTAGTGATTTCTTCCTTCATACCTTTCAAAAATTATTTGATCCACACTAATTTTGAACAATTAATTGTTGTTGCTACATATTCAGTCTATGTTGTAGATTGGGAAATGCAATTATGTTTCTTGCATGTCCAAGAGACTAATCTATTTCCTAGAAAGAATGCGCCACTACTTGTGCCCTTTCTATCATCCATATTTCTTGCTCAATTTGCATCAGTATAAAATTTTAGTTCAAATTTTTCAATCTTCTTATAATACAGTCCATAGTCCTTTGTTTCTTTCAGATATCTCAGTATCTTTTTCACCACCATCATGTGATTGTCTTTAGGATTGGCAAAAAATCTTGCAACAATCCCAACTGCTAATGCAATATCTAGTCTATTGTGAACAACATATTGTAGCTTTCCAATCATAGACTTGTACAAGGCTTGATTCACTTTAGTTGTATCATCATTCTTTGATAGTATGGTTTAGTCATACCAAGTTTACTTCTAAAGTATTTTATTTTCAACCTAGCAGGGGCTTGGTGAAAGTATCAATATTTCTTTTAAGTCTTGATGTAAAATAACTTGATAATGTTTTCCACATAGTCCAACAAGTAACTTCCTGTTCTCCCTCTGATTCTTAGTTGTGTAGTCTTCATTTATTTTTGTAAGTAATTCATTTTCATTTTTCTTTATGACTAACATTTTCTTCAAATTTCACATCCCTACTGATTTCAACAACTCTTTGTCTTGGAACATAGATTATGTATCCATTTTGTTGAGGATTTTATGATAATGAATACTCCCTCTTAATCCCAATAGAAATGCAAAATTCTTTAAAATTCTTTAGAATAAGGAATATTCATCTTCTCTGACTTCAAAAATGTCTGCATGATTTTTCATCCTTTCTAGACAGAACTTGTGAGTGTGTCCAAACTTATCACACTTGTAGAATTGAACTTTGGAGAGATCTCTCTATTTTCCTCTTTTCCTTTTGAAATTATTTTCCCCTTTTTTGTTTTCTTTCGTATGTAGAGCTTGAATTTCTCCCTCTTTAGTTGGGCCTATTCCTCTTGAAACTAACCAAGATTCCTCCTGAGTGCAGTCATTCTTTAGTTGATCAAACTTGGGTAGACAAGGGTGACCAGTTATGCATTGAATGAATGATTCCCATGAAATAGGAAAACCTCTAAGGTCTAAAAGTTTTAGTTTCACATCATCCACATTGTTTCCCATGGTAGAGAGTTGATCCTTTATTTTGGTTATTCTTAGGAAATAAGATGTTATAGTTTCTCTCTTATTCATCTTTATGCTCAAGAGTTTTTGATTTAGTGTCAATAGTCTGCTCGTATTATTAATCTCATATATATTATTAATGGTGTTGAATAATTCATATGTTATTGTTAAATTTGTGATAGAAGGAAGAATGTGATCTTTAACAGCATCAATTATAATTTTCTTGGCTTTGTTTTTTCCTCTTTTCCATGTTGTTTTCTCGGATTCACTCTAGTATTTTTAGATCCTTCTCAACATAAGTGTCTAGTTCAAGTTCTTGTAATAGAGAGATTATTCAAATTTTCCATGAGAAAAAGTTGACAGCACCTTCTAATCTATCTTCAACTTTCATGTTGTTCATTATTATAAATTATAATTTTTGGCCAGCAGTTACTATAGATGTTGAATTAGAAGTGTTTGTATACTTGTTGTTAAGTATCGTTGAATGAAGTATTGACCAAAATTTAACAATACTTGTCACTGACCAAGTTTGTCATTGTCAAATACTTATCAATGTCTATAATTCTTGTCACCATCTACAATACTTGTCGCCAAGTATGGTGAGTATCGGCTAAGGTAAATGTATTTTGTTGCTAACGTCTGAAGGATTGACCATGATAAGTATTTGTTGTTGTGTAAAGTGTCAATTTTTATTGCAGAACTTCAATAAATCAAATATGATTTTATTGCAACGAATTACAAGATTGACCTCCTCCTCCTTGACGTGTATATGAGTAGTTCTTTATTGATCAATTTGTCTACATATAAATATATGTCTTATTTAATGGCAATGTCTCTAAATAATAGCCAATCTGTACGTATTTCCTATTTCCTATTTAGAGTTTATTACTTTTCTATAATTAAGTGATCTGATCTTCTATAATCCTTACTTGGAACTGAATAATTAAATGTTTGTTATTATCTGGTTTATATTGTTCCTCCACTCCAGTTAGTCCTTAATTATATGATCCTAACTCATTTCTCGTTTGATATGCAAGTTAGTATACTGGCTATCTACTCTAAACAATCCACTAAATCATTAGTTATCTACACACTCCTTTATGTAGTCTTATTCGACCCCCTTTAGTGAATTTGTGGACTATAGGGCTATTTGATTATATACATCAGTGTCTCCTTGGCATTCTTTTATCCACGTCATAGTCAATAGACCAGTTGCTATTATAGGGAATTGTTGAGTTTGTAAATGTTTTATGTACACATTGTTCTCTATTGATGTTGGTTCTTTTCTCTTATGGCCATGTAGACTTAGGTATCATTGTAATGATCTTATTGTTGTGTAGAGTGTCAACATTATATGTATTGTTGTTCTTTATCTTTGATTCTTTTCTATAGAGGCTCTGATACCATGTTAAAGAAAAGGATCATATATAGAAAGAATCTGAATACTTACTATTCCTTGATATTTCCATCGTGATTGATATCAACCATTGAATAAGAATCTCTTATCAATGCACTAATAGGTAGTCATATATATGTAGAGGTGTGACTCTTACAATAGAGTCACAACTCTATATATGTAACTACTAATTAGTTTTTTGATTAATTAACATTAGTTAAGCAGCACCAATTCATTTAGATGGTTATGTATATTACATACAATTACACACACACACACACACACACGTGTGTGTGTGTGTGTGTTTATAGTATACATTCCATCAATCAAATTGATGCTATTCTCTAACAGATTTGACATCCATTTGATACACTTTGAATCCTTTATAAGCTATGCAAGTAGATTTCTCACTCCTTCCAATCTAGCAACTGGGGAAAATGTCTCCCCATAGTGAATGCCTTCTTCCTATGTATAACCCTTGCATACCAATCTAGCTTTGTTCCTTGTGACTTCTCCATGTTCATTCAGCTTATTTCTGAACACCCACTTTGTTCCAATAACATTCTTATCCTCTGGTCTAGGCACTAGTGTCCAAGTTTTGTTCTTTTCTATCTGCTCAATCTCTTCATTCATGGCTTGAATCTAATCTTCATTCTCCAAGGTATATTTCACTATTTTAGGATCAAACTCACATAACAAGAATGTTTGATCTTTAAAATTACTTCTTGTCATAACTCCAGATTCTTTAGCTACAATTATTTGATCTGGCTTATGATGTCTTATTACATACTATGCTAATGTAGGCTCTGATCTCCTTTCTTCTTTCTCTTGCTCTTCGGGTTCATCTTGTATTTCTACTTCCTCTCCTAATTTCTCAGTAGCATCCTCTTGATGCTTGGCATCTTCTTGTTGTAAGTCAGCATCTTTGTTCTCTAGTTCAGATAAATTGTTGGCCTCTCCTTATTCCATGTATACAAAAGACATGTAATCTTCAGGTTCCTGCTTGCATTCAACTTCATTATTTTCTGCATCTTCATCAACTCTAACATTTCC
This sequence comes from Chamaecyparis obtusa, assembly GCA_027943335.1. Taxonomy (NCBI): domain Eukaryota; kingdom Viridiplantae; phylum Streptophyta; class Pinopsida; order Cupressales; family Cupressaceae; genus Chamaecyparis; species Chamaecyparis obtusa. The sequence continues at coordinate 3,018,138 of BSBK01003238.1, read as the reverse complement.
ACTTTCCACAACTTTTTTAGTGTTAGAATTCAAACACTTGTAAGCTTTTCTCTTAGTGGAATAACCTAAGAATACTCCTTCATCACTTTTAGCATCAATCTTTTCATTCCTATTGTCTTTGAGTATATAATATTTTCTTCCAAAGACTTAAATTATTTCACATTAGGTGCATAACCATGCCATAACTCAAAAGGTGTAGCATTTGTACCCTTCTTGATATGTACTCGGTTCAAGGTATAAACAGTTGTGCTTACAACTTCTCTCCAATACTTTTGTGCAACATTCTTCTCTATCATCAATGTTCTAACACAATCCATGATTGATCTATTTCTTCTCTCAGATATACCACTTTTTGGAGGTATCCTTGGTACAAACATTTATCTCTTAATTCCTATATCATTGTAGAATATGTTGAACTCATTAGATATGAACTCTCCTCCTTTGTCAGATCTTAGACATTTCAAGATCTTACCTGTTTCTTTCTCAACTTTTTCCAAATACCACTTAAACAATTGAAAGGCATCAAATTTTTCTTTAAGAAACATCACAGTCATCATTCTAGAGTAATCATCAACAAATAGAATGAAATATTTATCACCACACTAACTTTGCACACCAATAGGTCCACAAAGATCAATATGAACCAGTTCCAAAATATCATCAAAAGTATGTGTCTTTCTCTTGAAACTAGACTTTGTCATTTTTCCTAATTGACATTGTTTACACATCACATTATAAGGTTTCTTCAATCTTGGCAAACCTCTAACTCTTTTCATCTTACTAATGCTTACCAAATTATCAAAGTTCACATGACACAATTTCTTATGCCATAACCATACATCATCAAATTGTGCAAAAAAACATGTTTCTTCATATAGGTCTAGATAGAACAAATTACCTCTTGTTTGTTCTCCACTTCCAATTAGTTCACTAGTGGCATCAAATATCTTATTCTTTTTGTGATGAAACTCAACTCGGTAATCAGAACAGTTCAATTGTGCAACACTCAACAAATTATAGGTAAGTCCTTCAACCCAATAAGCATTATCACATATGATCTTATCAGTCATTCTTGTTGTTCATTTTCCCTTCACAAGACATGGTGCATCATTACAAAACTTAACAGTGCTACCTTTGTAATGATTTAAGGTTTCAAACTTACTTTTATGACCAGTCATGTGATGTGAGAAACCAATATCAATTATCCATCTATCACTTTTACTCACATATGAAATAATTTTAATTTTCTCATCGGAATCAAAATCATCTTTCATAGAAACATAAACAACTTCTACATCATAATCATAAAACTCACTAGATTCACTGTTAGTTTCTTCTTCAGCAATATAACAAGAATTCTTACCTTTATCCTTGTAGTCCTTATACCTTCTGTGATCTTTTTCATCCCTTTTGTCTTTGTACTTGTTTTCCCTTCTCTCATCCTTGTCATTCCTGTCACTATTCACACATCTTTCTTTTCCTTTCTTAAACTTTTGAAGAACCATTTGAGACTTGAATGCAAATTCAATATTACAAGTAGTGAAATTATCAAAAATCAACAATTCAAAAGCAGTAAGTCTACCAACAAGACCTTCCATAGTTAAGTTGTTACCAGGAGCACATCTCAGTTCTTGTATTGCAGAAACTCTAATAGCATAAATAGGAAGTAGGGTTCCTAAAACCTTGCTAATAATAGTCTCATCATCAATATTTCCATTATCTCCTCTAATAGCATTCACTACCTCTTTAACTTTGGAACAATATTGAACAATAGTTTCACCTTCTAACATTCTGATTTCATCAAACTTACCTCTCAAGATTTCAAATTTGGCTTTTAGCACATTTGTGTCTCCACCATAGATAGTTGTTAGTGTGTCCCGCATTTTCTTTGCATTATTATGGTTCTTGATGTCTTCAAATTTAGGATAACTTAAGGTTGATGAAATCTCCAACATTGCCTAATTGTGTTCTTACTTTTCCTTCATCTCCTCAACTGTCATAGTTGTAGCTACTAGTACATAATCATGTTCCACATAATATTTTTTTAAATTACCAATACCAACTAGGTGTAACTTCATCAAACTTTTTCATGCAGGGAAGTTCTCTTTGTTCATCTTTGGTACCTCTTTTTTGTACATCATGATCTTTAGCTACAAGTACCTTCAAACTTTTTCCTTACAAGCACCACAGGCTCTGATACCAATTGTTAGAATGATTTTAGAATAACTGAGAGGGGGGGTGAATCAGTTGTCCTTAGGTCCAAATGTACCAATTGTACTTTTATCAATCAACTTAGATATAATCAACAATACACTCGGTCTCTATAGAATATAATCAGTAACATAAAACTTGCAGCCCACTATCCAAAAGTAATCAGCTTGTAGAATATAAAATATAACATATCAAATAACATTCACACAAGTATGACATCAGGATTTAACGTAGAAACCCAATTTGGGAAAAAACACCAGTAACATGCTACCAAATTTTCACTCTTCTGAAGTGAGCTTTATGAGGAGCCAACCATGTTAAAGGTTACAATACACACTACTAGGTGTGACCCCGTTAAAGGATTTAATCACCCTATTAGGAGTGGTCTTGTTAGAGGGATTAAGAACAGCCCATTAGAATATCATCTTAATTAAAGGATTTTGCAAATGACTGTTAGGTCAACCTTGATTAAAGGATTTTGACTGATACAATGGTTAGAAAGTAGCAGTGGGTTCTAATCTGAAATATACAACTCAATTTGAAAATACAAATCCAATAAGCTCATATGCTAATTTGTTGGATCGCCTTCATTGTCATCTACATCTCTGGTCTACTCAGAAATCCCTTCAAGAAATCACCACAAGTTTGTTCAGCCCTTCACAGCTCTTCTCAGCCTTCTGCTTAGGTTCGCCAATCAATAACATCAACCTCTTGCTCTCTTTTTATAACCTACAACTAGATCATCTATATACCTCCTTGATTAGGTATTTTAATCTTGTGTCACTTAATCATCTCCGTAGATCATAGGTTTAGGTTAGATTCATCGAATCCTTCCAACATTTCATTCTCCTCCTCCTTCTAGATACTTCTCAAAACTTCTCCTTGAATCCATAAGAAAACGGTTTACCATGCATTAAATGCTTCAAGTCATTCAACTTTATCTTCAACACATTTTACATATCCCAAGAATTCAACTATGTCAGTTGGGAATCTCAATTCCGTCACAAATTATAAATTACTGACGCTCGGCCAATATTGTATTCATCTGCTCGGTCATCACTGGATAACTTGATCATCGCTAAAACTATTCTTCTTGGCAGTCATTGTCTTCACTTGGTTAATTCTCTAATACTCCGCAATTACTGATGCTCGGTTGACACTAAAATTTGCTTGGCTTATACTAGCGCTCAGTCAACACTAGCATCACTCGGCTTACACTAAAGTTTCTTTATCTTCTGCTCTTTTTCTCGGTTAAGCCTATGCTTTCAGACTTTCTTTCCTCATTTCTTCTAAGCTTCAAATCAACTAACTTCTTCACTTAGTGTTAAAGATAAATAACGCATTACCTTGCCAATGTGCCAACTAATCAAGTACCTATTGCAGTTTCTCATAACTCAACCTTTCCAAGTTAGGCCTTCTTGTTATCTCCTCTTTTCAAATCCTCTTCATCAATCAAAAGATATGGTACTTTATTAGATAACAATTGTCTCACTAGTTAAGGTTTGACATCAATGACAATATAATAATTGTTTCAATTGTAGTTTCCAACATGGGTTCCCTAGGGCAATGCAACTTTGATCATTTTTAGTATCAATATAATAAGGGGGAATGTTGGCGTTATCGTTAGAACCATGAATATATTTCATTGTTTATTATGTAATTGCATAGTTACAAATAGAATAACTGTATGCATGCATGTATAAAAAAAAATTATTTTCATTTAATAAATCACTCAAGTGTTCTTCTCTTTCAAATGTATCTATTTGTTTGACAAGAAAAATAATATTTTATTATAGATGATTGCTTGATGATTAATACTTTGTTATTTAATACTATCATATGTATATGAAATATTTAAAATGTATACTTTTCACATATAAGCTTAATACTAGAATATGAATTTAACATATATTCACAAGTTTATGGAACAATTGTTATCAATTTCGAATATTAATAAATACATTTATACATTTCCTATCTCTTCCATATGTTTTAAATAAATAATAAAATAAACTTTGAACATTGATTAGATCTTAAGTTATCTTTCTTGGTGCAGTACAATGTTATTTTAAGAAATAATTAATAATTTATACATCAAAGATAATCTAGACTCTACGTGTATTTATCATCCCTAAAAGTCTTTTGTTTCCATGCTTGTGAGCAGCAGATTTGAGAGTTGGAGAAATTTCATTGCACGTGAACTATTCTGACTACAAATCAAGAAGTCCTATATTTACAAAATTGACATGCTCTGTTTGAAATTGACTGTGTTTCAGATTTACAAGACATGAATTGATAAGTAAAGGAAATTTAGAAGGCGATGCGTGCTTTGAAATGGCAATTTAATCTGTAGGACGCACTTATAAACAAACTTTATTGTATTGAGGTAACTTACGAATTTGTGCATCTTAAGAATGGATGACCATTTCCAATATCATAGGACAAGTACATCCAATTAAATCTTTGGAACATATTTTGTATAGTTTTTGTTGTATACATGATCTGAACATCCATCTTATTATCGTCCTCGTTTTTTGGAGTATACTTCTCTATAGTTTGTTTTTTAATATATCTACGAAGTCATGTTATTATCGTCCTCTTTTGTTGTAGTACCTGGTTGCAGTCTACTTAACTGTCTTTATTTTTCTCATTGTCTTCATGTTCTCTTATTTGGACTATTTACTTTGCAGTATACTTAAATGTCCCTTAGCTTTTATAACTTGTAAGTTTATCTTCTTCTTTTTTTCATTCTTGTTTGAATTGTTTTGCTTCAATAAAAGGTACTTCTTTTCTTATCCAAATATGGTCATTTTCAATCACACGTTGTAAGAATGGCTATTTTGCAAAAGAACAAAGCTTAACTCTTGTGGAAATGAATATTCTAGATGTCAAATTTTTCTTTAAGTTGCATTTCTGATTGCATGCGATAGCGTGTTGGAGAGTTATTGTTCACATTTTAAAAGAGAGGTGGTCGTGGGTGGAGGTATTCAGATGGAGAGAACTCTTCTTTATGTTTCTAGAAAAAAAATGGACAAATTGTGGAGACAAGGCAACTAGAAGAAGGGTAAAAAGATTAGTAATGAACTACAAATATAAACAATTAATAATTATTTATTAAAGTTTGTCTATTAAAAATTATGAAATAATTATCTTATTTTTATTCATAAAAGTTATTGAGACAAAAGAATCCTAAGAAAGTTAAGAAGTTGTTCAAGTGACCTAAATGGCTTCAAATTTGACTAAGTTGAATGGGATGGAAGTCCCCTTTGTGACCTCCATCTTTGCAACTTTGGCTATAGTTTACCCATAACAAATGGGCACTTCAATTTTAAAAAGTGATATTAGATAAAGGTTATAAAATTGGCGTTTCATGATCATCTTCTCTAACCATGCCAGAGTGGGAGCATTAAATAGAGTATGGGCATTTATTAAATAGCGGGGGCAACACCAATTCCACAACCTATGCCAACATCATGCTAGGTATGTCAATATCATTTTGTAATTGTAGCACATGGCCTTAGATAGTGAACATAATGAAGTTCTATTTTTTTTAGAAAAACTTTGAGAACCCATTTATGATCATCCTGAGAGAATTACTAGGAATAGGTGAATTGAAATGGCATGGCAATTTAGAGAATCAAATTAAAGGTAGGATCTAAATCAATTCATCTTGGCAATTATTTGGTCAAATATATTTAAGGAAGATCCAATGTTGGATTTGGGCATCTACTAGAGAGGGGATAGAGGAAGTTACATAAAATATGAGTAGAAGAATAAATTGCAAGATTTAAAATGTGATTGGTGAAATGTAACGCAAGAGGGGTAGTTTTGGATGCATGGCTACTAGGATGTGGTTGCAGCCAATGTGACTAGAGTCTTTGAAATTGGGTAAGTGCACAAAGATGGGGGACCAAAACATTGCCACTCACTTTTTTGGTCCCACAAAAAAGTTATGGCATGAGTCATATGCTATATGGAACACACCTTATGGTTTGGTGTGTAGTTATCTATATCTAACTTAGCTCCATACTTTACAAAAGCTTCAATAATAGTTTTTGTTTCTGCAAGGGAGGCGGGATCATATTAATTTCCTACTACACTTTTACCATTATCAACTAACATATCAAATAATATTTATGAATTAAGAGGATCTGAACCAAAAGATTCTCGATATACCTCTTTTCATTTCTTGTCTTTCATTATATGGATCCTAAATTTCTCTTTGTCTGAGTTGTTGTCACACTCTATCGGATCATTGGACTCATTTCTAAAGTCCACAAGAATAGGTGTTAGGATTAAAAATGCAGAAATAACAATTATGTGCAAATATAACAACTGGAGAAAATATCTCATCAAAATCAATACCCTTTTTCTATGCAATCCTTTTACAACTAACCTAGCTTTAAATCTTTTCTTACCTCCATCCTCTTCTTTTAGCCTGTAAACCCATTTATTTTGTAAAGCCCTTTTACCTGTAGGTAACTTGCATAAATCCCAAGTGTGAATTTTTAGCAAGGAGTCCATTTCCTTTGTCATTGTAGACTCCCACCGAATCTTTGTTTCCACCTGCACAACTTCATTATAGCATTCAGGTTCACCAGCATCTATTAACAAAATAGAATACAAAGATGGAGAAAAAATTTCTAGAGGTCTACTTAGCCTTGTTGACCGTCTAACATTCACTGGGGTGTGTGGTATTTGTTGTTGTTGTTGTTGCGGAGCATAAGGAACTATTGGAACATCATCTTTTGGAGTATCATCCAGTACTACATAGTCATTTTCTTTCTTCTCATGCTGCTGCAACAGATCTTTGTACAATACTTTCTCATTGAATATGACATCCCTGCTTCTTATAATTTTATGATTTTCAAAATCCCAAAGCCTATAACCAAATTCATCAATGTCATATCCAACAAATACACATTTCTTTGACTTAGCTTCCAGATTGGTTCTATTTTCAGAGTCTATATGTGCAAAAGCTTCACAACCAAAGGTTTTGAGAAAAGAATAACTCACCTTCTTACCGCTCCATGCTTCCTCTGGAATACCACAGTCCAAAGGAGTAGAGGGGCCTCTATTGATTAAATAAACAATAGTGTTCATAGCCTCTGCCCACATGTTTTTGGGCAGCCTAGCATGCAACCTCATACTCCTTGCACGCTCCATTATTGTCATGTTCATGTGTTCAGCCACTCCATTTTCTTGTGGAGTCCTTGGTAAAGTTTTCTGCCTACGAATACCATTAGAGGAACAATAATCTTCAAATTCTATACTACAATACTCACCACCATTATCAGATTTGATACATTTTAACCTTTTACCAGTCTCATTCTCAACCAAGCATTTTCATTTCTTAAAAGTTTGAAATACATCAGATTTGTGTCTAAGGAAATAAATCCATACTTTTCTTGTTGCATCATTTATAAATGTAACATAATGTAGAGAGCCACCAAGGGAAGATACCTGAGCTGGTCCCCATACATCTGTATGCACAAGCTCTAATCTCTCATTTTTGTTTTCCTTCCCACTCTTCACAAAACTAACTCTCTTTTGTTTTCCATACACACAACTCTCACAGAAATCCATATTGACACATTTCAAAGTAGGTAAAAATTTCTTTGAATGAAGTAATTTCATACCTTTTTCACTCATGTGCCCGATTCTGTTATGCCACAATGCTGTGTCAGAATCTACAGCAATGGTTTGATGTTCTTCCTGCTCAACTGCAGCCACTGTTCCTGAACATTCATTATCTTCTGAAATAATTAAAATAGAAGGAACAGTATGACCTATACAAAGATATAAGGTGCCTACTTTCACACATTTTGCTACTACTAAGGAACCTTTTGAAACCTTCCAATTTTTATCATTAAAAGTAACTGTGCAAACCTCATCACCTAGTTGCCCTGCTAAAATTAAATTTCTACTCAACCTTGGAACATGTCTTACCTCTTGTAGTAGCCAATGATTCCCATTCTACAATTTAATCTTAATTTTTCCATTTCCAACAATTTGACAGGGTTCATTATCTCCCAAATAAACTAGCCCAAAATCCCCTTGGACATAATCAAGAAAGCAACCTCTATGGGGTTTAGCATGAAATGAAGCCCCAGAATCTAAAACCCATGAATCATCAATACTTTCTAAAGAAAGAATCAAAGCATCCTCTTCAGATTTATTACTTACCACATTTACCTCCTTGTTACCTTCTTGTTTGTCTCCTTCTTTATTCTTCTGAGACCATCAATCTTTCTTCTTATGACCTAGTTTTCCATAGTACCAGCAATCATTTGGCCCTTTGGATTCAGACCTCTTTCCCTTTGATTTTCCTCTTGATTTCCCATGATTTCCAGAATTGTTTCCTCTCTCATTGGTTCTACCCCTACTTTGTGTGTTTAAGACACTACCTAATGTGGATCCACCTAAGCTTTTCCTATGAATTTCCTCACTCAGAATAACACCAATAACATCATAATAATTTAGGGTATTAGAACCAGAAACTGAATTACTAATAGCCATTACCAAGCCATTCCAGCTTTCAGGTAAAGAACACAAAATCAAGAGAGCCCTAACTTCTTCATCAAAAATAATATTGACAGAAGTTAATTGACTAGTAACTGTATTAAACTCATTTAAATGATCAACAAATTACCCACCTTCCACCATTTTCATATTAAACAAATGCTTCATGAGAAATACCTTATTTGAAGCGGAGGGCTTTTCATACAACTTCTTTAGGGTTTTCATCAAATCTTCAATCGTTGTTGCTTGTGTAATATTGAATGCCACCGATTGTGCTAGGCATAATCGAATAAGTTACCAAGAGCCTTTCTATCAAGAATTGCCCAGTCCTCATCAGAAATGCTTGCTGGTTTGTTGTCTTTTCCTTCCAATGGCCACCATAGATCCTTCTGATAGAGATAGTCCTCCATTTGCATTTTCCATAACTGAAAGTTCTTCCCATTAAACTTGTCAACCTTCAACCTACCCTCATCTGCCATTGATCCCACTCAACCGTGAGACTCCCACTAAACTATGAGATCTTCCTACAGAGGATAAATGAAAAAACAACCTCACTCTGATACCACTTGTTAGGATTAACAAGTCAGAAATAACAATTATGTGCAAATATAACCAATATTAGAAATTAATAAACCACATAGAAGAGAACACAAGACACAAATATTTAACGTGGTTCACCCAATCCCTGGGCTACATCCACCAACAGTGAGTCCAATATTTTATTATCCAATGATTACAACCTGATTACAATCTGTAATCCCTTACAGCTCAATTCCGTTGCAAGTACATAAAATCATACATGATGAAAACCCTAACCCTAAACCATATTATACAATATTTTACCAATTTAGGGTTAGAAATGAGTTACAATATGTCGGTGAGGTCGGGAGAAAAAGTGTGCAGTACTTTCTTGGATAGTACTTTCTTGATCAGTCACCACAAGCTAACAATAGGATCAACTCAGGAACTCTTTCTTGTCTTCTTGGTAGTAACCGGAGTAGATACAGACTTCTCCCTTTTCTTAGAGGGACTCATCTTTTAAGTTCTCTCTATCTTCACTATAGGAGTAAAACTAGAAGGATTCCCGGTAGAGCTACCTGTGACTATCTTCAAAGAATAGCATGCTCCTCTTCTGCAATACTAGCATGATCCCTAGCTTATTTTAATACTCTTTGCACATTCTTTTGAATATTTTTAGCTATCTTCTTGCTGTAAATTTCTATCAATTTTTCTCCAGTGGGGTCGAACCTCTCCTTAGATGTATCTATGGGAATTTCAAGGAATTTCCTTGCATAATTCTTGATCAAATCTTTAGACACTTCATATCCAAGTGTCAATACCCATTTTTTTCTCAGTTGCACAGCCTGCATGATACAATTGTTGGTTGTCACAATGAAGGTGATGTCATCTATGTAAAAAAAATTATCACTGATCTAGGGATTCTATTCCGATTGTGCATTTCATGTTGTAGAATAGCACAAAATTCAATGAAGTATACATCTCTATCAATATTTTTCTTCAATTTCCTTCTTAACCACCTACCAATTTGATGAGCTATCAGAGTATCCTTACACCATACAACATGTCCATGTCTGGGTATGATGTTAGAAAAATAGAATAATAAACATATAGCCAAAGTTTTGAGTCAGGACGCAATATTCTTCTTGCTTATTTTTAATCAGCTTTATATTCTCAATAAATTGGTCTTTGGTAACCCACATAAGTCATAATCAGCATCACTCTTAACCATCTTATAGGCTAAAAAAATTGTCGTAGCCAAAATGGAATTTTCTCAATTTCTATAATAAACTTTATTTCCAATAACCTGAGCTGCATACCTTACAATCAGGTCTAGAATTGGATTGACAACAAGTACCCTCCCATCATAGACTACCTTCATGAGTGCTTTAACATCGTCATTTTTAACATATTTGATCTTCGCTACTATATCGGTGTCATTTAGACCAATCACATCTTTCATAACTTCCTTTTTCGACAAGTGACAATCATTTAGCCATAGGAAAGTGTCATTAAATTCAATCATAGCCTTCCTTACCCATTTGTCTTCATCATAGAAATTAGGAAAATAATTGAAGACATCCATTTGTTTGTCAACTAAAATCCTATACTCTAGTTTAACATTCCCATCATCGATAGCTAATTCTTTTTTTCATAAATCATATAACTTCAAATGATCAAATTCATCTAGCTTACATCTAAAATTGATTCTAACATCTTCTACAGGAACCACTCCATGAGGAATTCTTGATAAATAGTCCATGATATCATTCTCATTGGATATATAAGGGTGTAACTTAAATTTGGGATGAGGCTCAGTGGAAGCCATAACTAGCACGAGAGTAAACTAACCAGCCATTGTAAAAAATGGATTATAGAGAATACCTTGAAATTGTTGAACACCCTAAATCTCTCTAAAATCCCTAGCTTGCACTATGTTCATTTGTTTTCCTTAGCACTTGGAAATATTTTTGCATTGTGATAAAAAGACTTGTGAAATCCATATTTAAGGTAGAACCTTAGGATAAGATGCCTTTAATCCATTTATTACATCGTAGACCCACTATGACTACCTTTAGCAGAGTGAGTATTCCTTTCTCATTCCATTCTATCTAAATCTCCCTAATGTAGTAGATGTGGTATGTTCACTTTATTTAAGATAGAAGATAAATATTGAATAATCTCTCCCCCTGACCAACATCTGCGAGGCTTTTATTTACACATTCTGCACTGCATTCAAAGCTAATATCACCCTTCTTTATCCATATTTTTCTCATCTCTTCTCTAACCTCTTCTTTGTTTATTTTCTTTGTTAGTTTAGTAGTCTTACTATCAATAGATCTGCAAAACCTTTATATATGACCAACCTTGTTACAATTGAAGCACCAATAGCCCTACTTCTTTTGTCTTGACCTATTCTAGTTAGATTTATGTCCATATGCACAACATGTATAATAATAACCAATAAAATTATTTCTATCATTATTTGGTTTCCTACATTGACTTTCCTTATGACCATAAATATTGTAGTTGAAACATCTATCAGTAAAAGATCTATTTTTCTGATTCAACCTATTTCTATAATTTGTTTCTTTATGTCCTAACTTATTGCAATTGAAACAACCATTAAAAGACTGATATTTTATAATTACCTTGGGTTTGACCAAAACCTTACCTTTGTAAATTTTACTCTTATCTTCACTTGTCAAAATTGGTTCATCCTTTTCTTTATAATCTAGCATTGATCATTTCTGCATCCAATTCCTTTCTTAACTATCAGAGATCTCTGACTATTCAGTATCCCATGTAACTTCTCTAAACTGGATTTGACCTTTTCTTCGCTCTTCTTGGTTTCTTCTTGATTTGATTTGAGAGACTTGTTTTCTTGTTCCATCCAATTTCATTTATCATATTTTCTCTTAATTATGTGATTCAAAAGCTTCTTGATCTTTTCATCTTCTTCTCTTTTAGCTCTTACATCGATGATGGTTTCATTTGCTAACTTGATCTCATTGCTTACTTCTTTTTGCCTTGATTTGAACTTATGAATTCACTCTTTAAATTTTTGGATGCAGTCATTTTCTATCTGAAGATTTTCTCATAAGACTTTTTTCACATCTTTAATTGATTCTAGATCTTCATACACATATATAAACTCATTCTCATCCATGGTGGATTTTGGTGTAAAATGTTCAACCTCATGGATCTCCTTCGAGTGGTTAGACTCTTCTAAATGAATTAGCTCTGATACCAATTTTTGAACATTTGGTATACTGAGAGAGGAAGGGTAAATTAGTATACCATTAAAAAAAATTTTAAAATTAAGCAATTGTCCACATAACTACTTTAAACTTGTTGGAAATAAAAGCAATAAAAGTAAATAACATAGTAACACATAACACCATATTTTTTTTCATGGAAACCCAAGATGGGAGAAACCACAGAGAGGGTTAACTCTCAAGTATTAGATAACTAATTAATTAATACATAGGGTGTCTGCCTATCAACGTGCTCACTGCGGGTTGGGTCACTGTCAGTTGGGATCACTATCCTAATACAAAATAGTTGTAATAGTTGATTATAAAAATATTGAATTGATAAGTGTGTATCTACAAATGCACTGAGTATAGTTCTTGGTGAATTATAGATCTTCCACTTTATCCATACAATATTACATCAACAATTTTCATAAACATATCATAATATACATACATAGCATCATAGATATTACAATATATTACAAATCCAACTACATGAGGCAGCCTTGATTATGTTAGGATAAAGAAATACTGAGAGGGGGGTGAATCAGTATTGCAGAACTTTTATACTTTCTAAACCAATTCAAACTAATCATACAATAAATGAAATAAGAACAACATACACAAAGTAAATAACTCATAACACCATGATTTTTTCTTGAGGAAAACCTTTCCAAGGGAAAACCCCGGGTGGGATAGTACCTGTACACACTAAAATGTCCACTTCTCTAAGTCATTACTTCCAAGAGAATCCATGAATGGGAAACCTTGAGAAAGTGACCTAGAGCTCCCTAGGCATGGAGTCACAAGGACATGAAGAATGCTCTCAGCTAAAGCTATTAAGCCTATAACCTTTCTAGTAAACCACACAATGGGAGATTCAAAGAGACAAGAGCAAGAATGCCAATATTTTCAAGAATCAAGAATGGAAATGCAATGCAACTATGCTAAGAATGAAGATGCAAGCTAAGCTATGGAAATGAAAGAAAGAATTTTTACAAATCCTTGCTAATTAAGCTATGTGAGCTAATCTAGAGCATAAAGGAAACTAAGCTAGATGTCATGAAAGCTTAAGCTAAGAATGCAAGAATGAAAGCTAAATGCATGAAGATCTCCAAAAGCTCCAAAGTCTCCAAAAAATCCTACATCATAAGATTAGTATTCAAAGTTGGGGATTCAAAAATGAGAAGAGAGCTCTCCTTTTAAAGGAATTGAAAAGGAATGGACCATGGAGATTAAGAGGCAAAAGATTTAATCAAGGGTGGAGCTTGAAAGAGGAGCAATCCATGTGCACAAATCTCCTCCAATGAGAAAATAAGAGTTGACTTTTATGTCCCATATAAGACAAAAAGGCCTTTTCTTCTTTTTATAAAATAAGAATAATGTTTTGTTAGAAAGTAAAGATCCCCAAGATAACTGAGACGGGGGGGTGAATCAGTTATCAGATAATTTATCCATTAAACAGCTTTAAACAATATAATCAATGTACTGATCAACCATAGAAAGATAACCATACACAATTTCACAATAACACAAGATATGTTAACTAGGGAACCTCTTGAAAAGAGTAAACCCCGGTGGGAATGATGCCCACAAAATGATGCACTAATATAAAAGTTCCTTGTTAGAGGATGGACCCTATTAGGAGTCTTATGAAATACATTCAGTACATATAAATCCCTGTTAGGAGATTTTGAATCCCTGTTAAAAGATTCTAACCCGGTTAAGAGTTTATGGAAGACAGAAGGACCCACTGCCCAAACAGCTTCAAGGCAAGATCTCTAAACCCACTTTCCAAAAGATCTTAGAATTATTCAACAGAATAATATGAAATATATTACCTCCTTCACACTTTTCCAAACTGCACTCTCTGCTACACAAGATCACAATTCCAGATCTTTGTACTCACAAGTCTTCCTTCATCACTGAATTAGCTCTTTTCTTCACTTCATGCATATATTCGCATCACAATCTTCATAGTACACATTAAAATAAGGAAAACATTCCTTCTTATATACCAAACTCAAATAATTACAAATGAGTCGGTCCTCAATTACAAAATAATAAATTCTACACGCTACACAGAATTCACATAAAACTGTCAGCTTCCAGTTATTGTAACTTTCTCCAAACATATCCTCAAAGTTTGCACTATGAACCACATCATCATTAATGAGTCTCCAACATCCCTTTAACTGTGCAAAATCAGATTCCATCCCAGCTAAGAGATATCCTCTGATTTCTTAACATCGCTACATAGAAACACTGTCTAAACACTGCTTTCACCAAAATGCTCATAACTCTTACAAATGAATGAATTTCTTTTTGCGTTGTTAACCATAGGTTAATAACACACCAAAGAACATACCATCAACTGCGCAAAATCCAATCTATAATACAACATGTGCGCAAAACAAAACTGTACCTACTTTCTTGCTAATATCCAGAATATCACTGTGTTGACATCAATGACAATCCAAGTCATGAATGCAACAACAACTGCTATAGAATGACTGCCAAAACACTTTGCATTCATTCCTAAAATGTTTTATTTGTGCAACTTAGGATAAGAGGAAAGTGGGGGCTTTTTTTATTTAATAAAAGAGGAGGAAATTCCTTTAATTAAATAAAGGCTTAGGATAAAATGGTTAGCCCATAGAAAATAATCAAATAAATGATAGAAATAGGGTTTGATCAAGGAAATTGATTTTATTGAAAATATTGATTTTTGAAAATATTGATTCAAGGATTTGATAAATTGAAGAATGGGGGCCCAAAGTCTAGGCAACCATTTTAGGGTGCATACATTTGCCCCTCTTTGACTAATGTGAGATCGATTTGGGATCACATGCAGTCAAAGAATAAAATTGAAGTGTGAGATCAATTTGGGATCACAAAACAATCCAGACATGTGTTCGATGGATGGGAACATATCAGGACAAAGGTAAGCTGATTGAAAAAGACAAGGCCAACACCCCTATAAATAGGTGATTGTAAAGTCTGAAATAAGAGATAAGAATCTCAAGGTTCAATTGATAAGCTGAATCAAGGATTGAAGTTAGATGTTTGATAGGTACTTCCCCCTCAAGATTGGAATCGAAATTAGGTAGAGGAGAAACAGTAAATTGATAAAGTTGATCAAATCACTAGAAATCGTAATCGAAGATGATAGGATAACCATCAAGCAGTGAAGATATGCCCCAGTTTGACTAGGTTTGACTGAGAAAGATATAGGATAAAGATGAAGTCAAACCTCAGAGAGATGAAGCAAATGAAAGTGAATGAAAGACTAGAAGGTTGAAAGAGATGGGATGGAGATGCCCCAGCAAAGATCAAAGGATCAGGCCTCAAAAGGTCAGCCAACTTCATAGAAGAAGGAGAAAATTTGAAATGCAATTTTGACTATCAAGATGAACTTAGATTTTGATTTCGATCCTGAAAATGGATTCAGGACGTCGAAATTAGCCAGGGGTGCAATTTTTGTGAAATTCTGAGATGTTTTGAAATTTGGTCAAAAAGTCAAAATGTTATAAAAGGGGGTAAAAAGGTCATTTTCAAATCATTTGTCTTATTATGATTTTGAGAACTATGAAAGCTTAGAGAGAGAAAATGGCCTACCAAGCATCGATTCTAGTACACAGACATTGATTTGAGTGCACCCGGTTGCACAACCGGCCTCCTCAGTATGGTGCCCCGGTAAGTTTTCAGAAAAACTCACCCTTTTGAGTCATTTATAAGCATTTAGTGCATTTAAAACATGTTTTTAATTATGTCAAATTTCACTTGTGTGAAATTTCGTACGATACTTATAAAGTATCACACCCCTTTGATACAATTTGTCATGTGCTAGTTCATGGGACCATAAAGTATTGTACATGTGTTCAATCCAATATCACACGATACCAGATGAAACATCGTGTGATCCTATGCGAACTATCACAGAGCAAGATAGTATCGCATTAGTGCAAAAAATATGACATGTTTTTAAATTTTAAGCAAAATGACATGGGTCTAGACAATGTTTACATTTAAGATTCTTTGTACTAATTTTAGACATCCATTATGATATGTTCTAACATTTGGTTTGGGGTTATGACTTGCAGGAGAACTTTCCAGCACTAATTATCAAAGCATTGAGAGTGATTGGGTTACACTGTGTTCAAGATCTTGATGATCTGGGATGGGCATATTTGGGGGATATGGGTTTTAGGTACTTGTTGCAGATGCCCCATATTCAGGTAGATCATGGGTTACTAACAATGTTGGATGAGAGGTGGCATAGTGAGCATAACACCTTTCACTTGTCGACAGGAGAGGCCATGATTACCTTGGAGGATGTCTATCAGATCCTTTGAGTGCCTAGCCATAGAGATCCAGTGAGTATAATCATGTTTATAGATGTTCATAGATGTAAAGTTTCCATATGATAGAAACTGACAAGATTTTCTGTTGCCATAGGTATACTATGATCAGGATCCGACCAAGGGATGACAGGTCATCTAGGACATATTCCAGGATGTCACTATTATTGATAGACACCTTAGATGGGATCGGCTGATGGAGGAGTTCGGTCAAGATTTTCCAGTTCCATGCATAGTGTGCTCTATAGTAGCACAGGCACTAATTATCGACAGGAGCTAGAGAGGGTTCCCATTGGGGGCAGGTTGATTGCGGACCTGATAGCACACCCACGATGGATGGCATGGGGCCTAGCCATCCTAGCAGACATGTACCATGAGCTCCATGAGATCATTTATAGGGAGAGTAGGACATGGGCATGTGGTGCGGTCTTAGCACAGTATGGGTGTGGGAGCACATCGTCATTGTGCACCCACATGTGAAGCCTAGGGAGCGGAGATGCCCCTATATCTATAGGTACATAGGATTCATCTCACAACCACATAGTAGAGATGTGACATATTATAGGAGGCTTTTGGATGAGCTCACATCATTTCAGTGGAGACCATACAGGGCCTGTGAGCTATGGAGTGATCAAGAGTGAGAGTTTGGTCACATGCTATACAGCCAGCCTCTAGTAGGTCAGCACTCTGAGATAGTTGAGTGCTTCATGATCACTCAAGTCTGGAGATAGTTTGGGTGGCAGAAGAGGGTGCCCACAGAGACCACCACATACACCCGGGCTAGAGATGAGGAGGGACAAGGATGGTTGTCGATGCTGGACTACCAATAGGTAGTATAGGATACGGAGGGAGCCATGGGACATCTCCAAGATATGGTTGATGTAGGTGCAAATGTAGCCTATAGGGCAGAGCGGTGGAGGTATCCCTTCCCATGGTTTACAGTGCCTGATGCACAGTCGACGGCATAGGGTGGTGATGAGGATGATGATGGGGGAGATGGGGGAGATGGAGGGAGGGTGAGAGAGAGAGGGGAGGGATCCAGATCTGGTGGCTAGAGATAGTCATAGAGATATGCATAAGGTGATGAGGGAGAGGATGCAGTGAGACTAGTTTGTCGGTGAGTGGATGCTAGGAAGGATCAGCCTATAGGGGGAGGAGAGGATCTGAGAGCCAGGATCCAGGTTCTGGAGACTGAGATCCAGCAGCTGAGGATTACCATGTTGGCAATTTGGCTAAAGTGAGTACATAGATGTTTTCATTATGGAAACATATGATCCACATGAAGATTGCACAGGTCTGAGAGCAAGTATAGTAGAGTGCATTGCAAATTTTTCTAAGTGTAAGACAATGTTTTCACCAGTGCACCAAGATACAATTTTTGTTTGCGACGTTGACTAGAGTAAGTTCAGTGCTTTTGCACTTGAAGATAGACTCTATGATGACTAATGATGACCCATCTTAGAGAACAAGTTAGTATGGCATGTACAGAATTAGTTATGACAGTTTTATCGAAGACAGTGTTAAGCCGACAGGACAAAATATGAAGGTAGAATTGGTAAAGAGTTAAGGGATTATTTTGTTTATCAAAATAATGACTTAACAATATAAAGGGATGACATCCTAGATGTTAACTCTTGGATAAAGATATATGGAAGCTGACCATGTAAAGTTATTATCTTTAATAACTTGTATATATGTAATATGTAATTGCAAGAAGAAGATGTAATGACATGGAAATGTTGTAATGATATGATGTGAATGTAAGAGCAGTGAAAAGAGATTGATGCAAGTAGCATAAGGTTATATACCTTAATCCATTTTTGTAATAAGTATACATTGTATATTACTTATTTGGGCAGTGGGCTCATCTGGTAATCATATTTTGTATTGACAACTCCTAACAGGGTTGAGGCTTCTAACAAGGCCTATAGTCCCTTAATCAGGATTGATACACTATATGCTTGTAATAGACTCCTTACAAGGTCAACATTCTTAACAGGATACTTTTGATTAGTGGATCTTTGTGGGTACCATCCCCACCAGGGTTTCCTTAAGAACATATCATGTGTTATGAGTTCTTTATTTCCATTGCTATGCATATTGTTTAGCTTCTTATGTTATGCATGTATAAAGAAAAAAATTTATATCCATAATTGGGCAAAAGATAAAGTTTGTAGAATACTGATTCACCCCCCCCCCCTCTCAGTATTCCCTATTTCTAACAATTGGTATCAGAGCTTAGTTACTTGGAGAAGAATCATTCAAGGAAAGCCTAGCAGCTTGAGTAAGATCTCTATGGATATGGATCAACTATAGAAAAATCTTGAAGAAGCTCTTGAATAGATTGATATGCTTACTGATGAAAGAAACACTCTAAAAAGGAAATATGATGATGCAAAGAACCTTATTGAGAAACCGAAAAACAAGGTAGAAGATCTTAAATCTGAAAAGGAATCCAAAATTCTTATTGAAGACTGTGATGACAATTTAGAAAAAGAAAATGTGATCCTTAAGCATGAACTGAAGATAGAAAATCTGAAGCTTAGTTTGAAAGATGGAAATGACAAAAATGAAGCAAATCTAAGATCTGAGAATGAAAGGTTGAATATTGAGAATGAAGAATTAAAATCTAAACTTGGCAAAGTAAAATTTGAATTTGAGAAAGTAAACTTGCAGCATGCAAAACTTGAGAAATACAATAAGATTGTGAAAGGTGAATTGACTCAATCCAAACAACAACTTGAAAGGCTATATTCAAATAGTGAGAAGATTGATGAACAAGTATCTTATGGAAAACCATCCTATGATAAGACTAGACTTGGATTTAATATATTCAGAACAAATGATGAAAGCAAGGAACCAGATCTGAAAGAATCTGAAAGCATAGATAAGAAAAAGTCAGATGAGATCAACAAATTTGAAGACACACCTAAAGGAGAAGAACCACCTAAAGAAGAAGAACCACCAAACCAAGAATAATCACCCAAAGGTATGCAAATAAAATTCAAAGGTAGATGTTTTGGTTGTAATACTATTGGTCACATGAAGAGAGATTGCACAGGTAAACAATTTAGACCTCTTAATGGTTATTGTTATAATTGTTATGGTTTTGGACATAGAGCTACTAAATGTAGAAGACCTAAAGTTATTGAGAATAATTATGGTAGTAGAATGTTTAGAAATACTAACAATGCGGATAAAAGACCTGCTAAAGATATGAACAGAAGAAATGAAGTAGTATGTTATAGATGCAACAAGATTGGACACATAGTTAGAAACTGTAGATCACAAATCAATCAACAAGGACCAAGATATGGGAACAATGGAATTATTTGTCAGATATGTAACAAGATTGGACATACAACAAGGTTTTGCAGAATGAGCAATGAAGGTTTTCATCCTAACCCTAACCCTAGAAATCATGCAAGAAGAAATGAAGATGCAGGTAACAGATAGAAAGGTTGTTATAGTAATGCAGATGAAGTGAAGTTTGTTAAAGGCACAGATCAAGGAAAAATATTCAACATTGAAGGTAATCAGAAAGGTGAAGTATCAAGTGGTAAAAATGAATCCTTACCTGACCTAACTCAAAGCACTTAATTTATGATAATTACAGTAGATTAGGAACTTAGAATTAGTGTAGAAGTAGATTTTCGATGAATTAAGTCTTGCACAGTTAATGTAAGGTATTTTATGATGTACTAATGCTATGGTTAAGAGCACAAAAGAAAATATTATGTTTTGCGAGATCGCAAGAAGTTTTAAGTTTTGCAGGATAACAAAAATAACTTTTTGGAAAGAAGCGGCAAAAGAATTGAATGCGATGTCATATCTAAGTGAGATTGAAGTAATAAAAGGTTATGATCAATGTTATTTGATTATCAAAGTGAATTGAAGTGTTTAGAAGAGCAAAGAATAGATATTGGAAGCATTTTACAGTGATTTGGTGAAAGATTTGATCGTCGAATCTATGAAAGCCCTAAAATCGTGAACTTGAGGTATTTATCTTGACAGATCTTTGAATCCATATAAGGAATTTAAAGTAGTCATGGATGTATCCTTAATTCACAATATCAGAGATAAGAACAGACCTAGAATGAAGAGGGAACTAGTAGAACCCTTGGAAGAAGATGATCCTAGGTTAGCATTATCATCCATACCAAACAGAGTTTTGCATTTAGAAAATGTGAGAAGTTATCTTGGATGCAAGTTAGAAACTATCAGTGATAGTGATTTTACCAATGAACATATGAACATTTACAATCAGGATATGTCATTAAAACAAGGATATGAACATTTGAAAGATAATAAGATTGTTCAGTATGCTTTGAAGTATGAGTTTGACAATGAAGAATGCACTAAGATTATTTTGAGTAGAATTCACAATGGGAAGTTTTGGCTAGAGGATAGACTGATAGACATTACAACTGACTTGATTCATGAATTCATAGGTTTATCTAAAGTTGGTGCTATTTCTTTAAATGAGAAAAATAGTCATAGACAACATAGGTTCATCCTACAATGGCAGAGGAATTGTGATTAGCAAGATCAAACAACATGATGTTAGATATTAATGCAAGTACCTAACAACTAAGTTTTGTGCAAATTCTAGAGAAGATGATATGGCAGCTGGAATGGTGCATATTTCCTATTTAAAGTGTGTTGATAAAGTATCAATTGACATGTGTGAAATTCTGAGAATTCAATTATTTGAAAACTTGGAGAAGATAAAGAAATCTAAGTATGCACAATTTAGATTTTCATCCTTAATTACATACATGTTTTTCCACTCATTGAGAAGATTTCCATACACCATTGCACATGATTGGAATGATGGACAAAATGCTATGGAAAGGATAAATACAATATATTTGAGACATGTTATTGACAAATTTAATGAGAGTGCTATGTTAGTAGTGAAGACATTTCAGAACATGGTAACTAGCAGATCAAGAATTCCACAATCACTTGTGAAGAAGTATAAGAATGATATATGTTTTATGGTTGACACTGATTTTACCTATATTGAAGTAGTGGAACCTAGAATTGAGTTCATAGATCCTCTTGGCTATGAGATATCTAAGCCTGAAATAGAAGAATATGTTGGCTGATTACTTAAAAGTAAATTGGACACTCAGTGCAGCAGAGTTGGAAATTTTGAAGAGAACTTCAACTCGGCAAAAGCTATAATTGAAGAGAAGAAATCTAAGAAGAGAGTTGACAGCACTATCAGGAGAATACTGAAAGATACATGAATGTTAGAACTAATAGCTAAATAGACGGTAGCAGTAATCAAGGATATTGGACAGAAAGACGTCTTGATTGTACCACCCTTGTCATCCAGTGTAGCACAGCAAGAACCTACACAAGTCAAGGTGAAAGTAGAGGAACTAGAGAAGGAACATGTAACAACTAGATCCACTTCCTCCACAACTAGCAAGAGAATGAAAGAAATTGCTACTGGACCAGGAAAGAGACAGAAGACTTTAGTTCAACTAGTACCAAGAGAAATTGCAGAGATAAAAGATGATGACACTACAGTTAAGAAGAAAGCTTGGAAACCTAAAGTTGAAAAGCTTAATGAGCAGATTATTGAAAATGGAGACTTTACCAGAATGAACAAATACTACAGTCTTTATGGTTATTCAGACAAACTTAATTTGGAGAATGCTATTGTGAAGCATATGATGTTGGAAAACAAGAAATTTGATTCTATTCAAGGTCAAATACCTGATGAGTTGTACACCAAACTATTAAATAGAAAGCAGAGAGCAACTGAAGAAGACACTAATATCAGAAAGAATCTTGTGAAGAAGCTTTGTGATGTGAGAGATGATGAACACCTGGAGTAGATATTGAAGGCCTTAAGCATCCATTTGAGAAAAAAAAGGAGAACCATTTTGATTATGGGAGGCAGATATGAAGAAGTTCATTCAGATACAGAGCAGGCAATAATCAAGGTCAAGGTAGAAAACATTGGAGAGCGATCGGTTGCAGCAGAGCAAGCAGTTTAAGCTGAACAAGAGGATATTCCTTCTCCTTCAGCTATTAACATTGAAGATGAAACTATGAAAATAGAAGGTACTTGTAGACTAGGATTTGAGCGTGCACCTAAACCTGTTTTGAAGGCCAAAGACAAACAAACGTCATAGCATATTATCAAATCAAATTTAATGGTAAACAAACTAAAATCAAAGCCACCTCAGTTTAAGCCTAAAACGAATGCGCCCATGCACCATTTGATATGCTTGGATATAAATGGATGTGGGTGTGCAAACTCAAGCACTTGGAGCATGCAAATAGGATGATTTGAGGATCAAGAAGACCCAAAATGACACAAAATAGGTATGAGGAACCTATTTTGCCTCAAAGGCCTCAAGAACACACAAATATGCAAAAGCTAAAAGATGAACTAAGATTGATTAAACAAGAAATGAATCTATGTTAATCCAATTAAGCTAATTTAAATGTGATTTAAGCTTGAAAATGATCTAAAATGATGAGTTTATGCTTATGCTAGAATGAAAATGGCATTATAACTTTGCTATTGAGTTTGAGAGTTGAAAGATGATTTGCCTTAGGAAGTGAGGGTATTTATAGGAAAAGGGAAGGGCTTGGTTAAAAAGGATGAGTCAGAGTTAGGGCTAAGGTTAGGGTTGAGTCAAGGACAAGTGTCCTGACAAGTGTCAAGGGAGGATTGAGTTGAAAGTTTGAGGGCATGTGCACAATTTGGTAAATGTGCCCAAGGCCAAGAGGTGGCAAGGAAGGGATAAGAAGGTCTTAAATGCATAATGAATGCATGTAAGAAAGATAAGGAAGGCTTAAATGCATCCTTAAATGCATTTGCAAGAGGTGGCCAAGAGGTGGCCATCTTTGTTGACTAAGGAGGATGACTAAGAGGAGGTTAGCATAAGTTTTGGTAAACCTTTTGCTAATGGAATGTGACAAGATTAGAAAGGGGATTAGGATTAGGATTAGGGGATTTTAGGATTAGGATGGGTGAAGAGGTTGGGTTGAGAAGTTTCTAGAAGAGTCTAGAATTCTCCTAGGTTTTATGGAATAAAAGTTTATTCATTCCAAAAGCTTAAGTTTGGGAAAATTTATTGAAATATTTTCAATAAATATGAAAATTAAATATTTAATCTTAATTAAATATTTTGAGTTGAGATTAGGGTTAGAAAAGATGGGATTAGCCTTTTAATCGAAATTAAGAAGGGATTAGAAGATTTTGGAAGAGGTTAGTGGTCTTAAGAAAATTGGCCAAGTTTTGGTCAAAAAATAAATTAATTATTTTTTTGGGGGATTTTTGGTCAATTTATTAATTAAAATAATTAATAAATAGGGGATTAATGTTTAAATAAGATTTAAACATTTTTGGGAGGGATTTCTTAATTAAATATTTTTAATTAAGAAAAAGGGATTTAATGACATAAAAATAAATTAATTAATTAAATAATTAATTAATTAATAAATGATGATGTCATCAGGGATTTTTCAGAAAATAAAAATACTTTATTTTCTAAAGGATTTTTAGTTGTCTACATTTTTTAGGTGCCATGCTGAACAAGAGGATATTCCTTCTCCTTCAGCTATTAACATTGAAGATGAAACTATGAAAATAGAAGGTACTAAAGTCACCTTGGATACTGATGACAATGTATTCAAGAACTTAGGAAACATTGTTGACAATTTGGCTCTTGATGAACTAGATAGAACTGAAGAAGCAGAGCAGACTCAATCTATTAGTGAAGAACCTAAGGAGACTAAGATTCAAGCACCCATTCCTACCATAGAAGACATCAGTCTTACTCCTAAGACTAGAAAGAAGAAAGTAATTGGATCTTTGTTTGAAGATTTAGGAAAGGAAGTTGATGATGATGATCAGTTGGAACTGATCACTTCTTTGAATAAAATCATTGGCAAGAACAAGAAAGTGAAAAATCTTGAAGGGAGTCTGAAAGACCTTACTGAGAAGCTAAAAAGCATTGTAACTACACAAATCATAGAGGCAGACTCTTTCGAGAAAGCTAGGAAGGTAATGAGCACTTTTGACAATGAATTCACTAACCTATCTAATATTGCGAAAGTGAGAGCTCAAGTAGCTTATGAAGCTAAAATGCTTTTGAACATAAGTCAGAATATCAGGAATGATATTAGCAGTCTTGATATTTGTATCAAGAACTTGAGGAAACATTTGCAGATAGGAAAATCATTGTACATACAGTGTACAATACTAGAGATTTTGACAGCAGAAGAGGAACAGAAGATCAAGTTGAAGGAAGTTGAGATTCAGAATGAATGTAACCTTCTTTCTAGACCTAATGTGAAGGTATGTGATGCTAAAAAGGAAGTTCAGAAGTTTTATGATGAAATAAGTATATTGCAAGATGAGAAGAACAAAAAAATGAGGAGACTCACTCTTTTGAGAGAACACATCACTATGAAATTTAGTATCATTGAAGAGCAATTAGAAGAATGTCTTACAGCTAAGACATCCTTTTAGAAATTCAAATTTGAAAACCTCCAAGCTTGTCAAATAGTAGCTTATGGAGTGAGCACATTACTCAATGTGGTAGATTCCATCAAGAATTTATGGGAAAAGGAGATAGAAGCTATGAAATCTGATTTTGCAAATTGTGTTGCAAGCCTACCGGCTTTGCAATAAGAAAATGAAGGTATAATCTTTTTTGGGATACAATTTTGTAATCCTCCCTACGTTATTTTGTCATTGTTGTTAAAGGGGGAGAGATATTAGAGCAAAAAATTGATATATTTGATAAGGATTGATACTCTTAAGGGGAGCATTGTATTATATTTTATATTTTGAGGAGTTATAAGGATAGTATACATATTCTATACTATGGCCACAATTTTGATACAATTTTGAGATTTTGACTTATACACTTAGCCAATTTTCTCATATGTTGCCACCAATGACAAAGGGGGAGATTGTTGGCAATTTGGCTGAAGTGAGTACATAGATGTTGTCATTATGGAAACATATGATCCATATGAAGATCGCATAGGTCTGAGAGCAAGTATAGCAGAGCGCATTGCAAATTTGTCTAAGTGTAAGATAGTGTTTTCACCAGTGCACCAGGATACAGTTTTTGTTTGTGACATTGACTGGATTAAGTTCAGTGCTTGCGCACTTGAAGATAGACTCTATGATGACTATTGATGACCCATCTACAAGTGCAAGTAAATATGGCATGTACAAAATTAGTTATGACAGTTTTACCGAAGACAATGTTAAGCCGACAGGACAGAATATGAAGGCAGAATTGGTAAAGAGTTAAGGGATTATTTTGTTTATCAAAATAATGACTTGACAATATAAAGGGATGACATCCTAGATGTTAACTCTTGGATAAAGATATATGGAAGTTGACCATGTAAATTTATTATCTTTAATAACTTGTATATATGTAATATGTAATTGCAAGAAGAAGATGTAATGACATGGAAATGTTGTAATGATATGATGCGAATGTAAGAGTAGCGAAAAGAGATTGATGCAAGTAGCATAAGGTTATATACCTTAATCCATTTTTGTAATAAGTATACATTGTACATTACTTGTTTGGGTAGTGGGCTCATCTAGTAATCAGATTTTGTATTCACAACTCCTAACAGGGTTGAGGCTTCTAACAAGGCCTATAGTCCCTTAATCAGGACTGATACACTATATGCTTGTAACAGACTCCTAACAGGGTCAACATCCTTAACAAGATACTTTTGATTAGTGGATCTTTGTGGGTACCATCCCCACCGGGGCTTTCCCTTGGCCAGGGTTTCCTCGAGAACATATCATGTGTTATGAGTTCTTTATTTCCATTGCCATGAATATTGTTTAGCTTCTTATGTTATGCATGTATAAAGATAATTTGTTATATACATAAGTAGGAAAAGGATAAAGTTTGTAGAATACTGATTCACCCCCCCCTCTTAGTATTCCCTATTTCTAACATACCATTGTTCTGAGAGATCAGCAGCTGACGGACCTGCGAGCTGAGATAGATCAGCGGGAGAGGGAAACACAGGCTGACACTGTGGAGATCCAAAGAGAGGTGGCATGAGCAGCCTACTATCATGGGTTATACATACAAGTCATACCTAAGGGATAGAGAACACCACTCTACTCTGAGAGGGCTGGGAGATATGACATGGTACCGAACAGAGTAGCGGCACCACCTCTAGCACCACCAGCTCCACATGACAGTGCTAGTCAGACTTAGGTTTAGGGTGATTAGATGTATAGAGACATATCCTGGGATATTATCCAGATTTTGGATCCCACATTGTATTTTGTATCATGACATTCATATATATATGAGATTTACTAGATTTGTGATATATCTTGTGTATTTGTCCCACTTGTGATGGATGTTTCAGTTTTATTGTCTTGTAATATTGCTCAAAATGTATAATATATGTTTATGTATGCTCATGTATAATCTCTCTCATAGATGTATGTTTAGTTCTCATGTTTATGATGTAGACTCATGTTTCTGAAAATGATCTCTTTAGGATATAGATATGATGATAAGATTAACCCCTTTTGATGATAGGAAAAGGATGTGATGTGAAAGAAAAGGAGCGAAAGACATGATCAAAAAAGTTTGAAAGGTGAGCGCAGTTGACCAACAAGTCCACGAAAGATGAAAGGAGAGCTCTCTCCATCTTGCAAGATGCAAGACTAAACTAACATGAACCTAAAAATGCAAGCTACTATGAAAAGTGGTTTACTTGCAAGGTTAAAAAGCCATTAGTCTCTAATATTCATCATCAAGCATTACTGGTAGCGTTGCAAGATCATACAATGCACACTAGTATAACTATGTGAATCTGAATATGATCTATATCAGATAGAAATGTGGAAATCCCACCTAGGCACCAAAGACATTTAAGTCAAGATGACTAGTGCAGTGAGGTTCCCTAAGTTTAATATGGCAAGATTATACTTACATCGAGACACAAGGAAAGTCAAGATGGCTACAAGTATGCACTTGCGAAAATAGTCAAGGATAATACCTTGTAGATCCTAGAGTCAAGTGGAACAAGCATAAATGCTAATGAGAGTTAGGATCAACAAAATATACCCACAAGCAGAAAAAGCAATAAAACATGTCCTCATGCCCCCAGTCTTCTAGCTTGGCATCATTGAAAACTATTAGGGAGAGAACACTCATCAAAGAAATCATCATAGACAGCACACAAAGAAATAAAGTCAAACAAGTCTCAGTGAGTTGAGTGTTTAAGTGTGTGTGTGTGTGTAGGTCATAGAATCAAACTTTGAGTATTGCATCTGCTAGTGGAAAATATCATATCATGGTAGACTGTAGGTAGGATATCTGATAAGTGTTGAGAAACACTTGATGCTAGGGTAGTGTTAAAAAACATAGTTGGGGTGGTGTTGAAAAACACTGTTTGCAAGATTTCCTAAAGACCAACGCATCCCAGAGACCAAAGCTAACACAGGTATGCCCCCTAGACAAAGACAAAGACCAATTCCAAACCAAGGCAACAAGGACAAGGCATGATGGAGAAAGACTAAGTGTCGAGGACACATGCTAAGAAACAAGGGTGCAAAGGCCTCAAGTAGTGCCTGTTTCTAGGTTTTCACCACTTGACAAATTTTTTTATTTTTTCAATTTTTTTATATTTTTGCTACTAAGGCACCTATTTCCAATTTTTCACCAAGGCACTTTTCTATTTTTTTGAATTTTTTTTATTTTTTTGATGAGACATCAAAGCACCTATTGCTAGGTTTTCACTAGGATACTCATTTTTCAGGACTTTATATGCTTTTTAGGATTTTTTCAGCATCATATATGATTTTTTTTGAAATTTTTTCATGATCAATAAATATGTACAAAGGATGCCCCCAGATAGAATAGGCATCATGGATAGAACTTCTTGAGGTGCAAGATATTGATAGGCTCAGGGAGTTTTTCTCCCTCCTCAGTAGATAGTAAATAAGCACCTGTCCCAAAAGCAGCAGTAATGATGTATGGTCCAAGCTAGTTAGGTTCGAACTTGCCCTTTTGCTCTCTATGTTGTTAGTTCTTAGGGTTTTCTTGCAGGACAAGATCTCCCACTTGAAATTCTCTAGGGCGAACCTTTTTCTTGAATGCTTTGGACATACACTTTTGGTAAACCCTCATGTGGTCAAATGATGCTTTACACTTTTCATCAAGAAGCTCTAACTTTTGTAGTATCATGGCACGGTAGTCTTCATCTGTAACTAGATCTTTGAGAGAGACTTGAAGTGAAGGAATCTCTACCTCTAAAGGTAACACTGCTTCAACACCATAGGTAAGGGAAAAAGGAGTAGCCCCTGTTGGAGTATGAATACTCATTCTATAGGCCCATAAGGCTAGATTTATCTGTAGATGCCAATCTCTACCATTCTTGTGAACTATTCTATGGAGGATTTTGAGAATGGTTTTATTCGAAGCCTTTGCTTGTCCATTTCCTTGCAAGAAGTAAATGGAGGACCAATGTTGTTTTATCTTGAATTTCTTGCAGAGGTGTTTAACATCCTTGTTTTTAAACTGACCTCTATTGTCAGTGATGATCTCAGAAGGCACACCATATTGACAGATGATATGGTTTAAAATGAACAAAGAAACTATCTTACCTGAGCCAACAGAAAGTGGGATAGCTTCTACCCATTTGGTAAAGTAGTCAGTAGTAGTAATAATGAATTTGTGTCCACCTGATGAGTTGGGATGAATCTACCCAACAAGGTCAAAGGCCCAGCACTGAAATGGCCAATGAGAAATAGAAGGAATAAGCTCCCTACCTAGAGCATGTATCAGGTTACCATGTTTTTGACACTTTTCACAAGATTTTGCAAAAGCTACTGCATCTATCTACATGGTAGGCCAATAGTACCCCACCCTAAGCAACCTTCAGGCCATGGCAAGACCATTGGAATGTCCCCCACATATGCCCTTGTGAATGTCAACTAGCACTTGATCGGGTTCCTCCTTTTCTAAGCACCTAAGAAGTGTCCCATCTAAACCCCTCCTATACAAATCACTAGAGATAAGGGTATGGTGAGAGGCATTTCAAGTTAAGTTTCTTCATTTAGAATGGTTGAAGGTATCAGGGATTATGCCATCACAGAGATATGAGTAAATGGCACCATATCAGGATGAGTCATGGCCAAAAAGGGTATAGATGACATGGCTTTCTTGGGAGTCATAAATGGGATAGTGTAGCTCTTCCACCAGGAATTCAAATCTGGACTCATGTTATTCTAGTTGAAGAAGTGATACAAGTGTGGCCATAGCATCAGCTACTTTATTCTCTACTCTATGGATTTGCTGAAATGTGACAAATGTGAAATATCATCTTAATGAATCAACCATTTTCTTGTAGGGTACCAGTTTTTCATCTTTGGTTTGATATTCTTCATTAACCTGGTTGATTATCAGCTGAGAATCCCCATAGATATTTAGTTCTATGATTCTCCACTCTATAGCCATTTTAAGCCCATTTGTCAAGGCCTCATATTTAGCAATATTGTTTGTACATGGGAATAGTAGCTTGTAAGATTTTGGAATTGTGTACCCATGAGGAGAAACAAATAATATTCTAGCTCCTGAACCATTTTGCATGAAAGAACCATCAAAGAACATTTTCCAAGTTCTCTCAGTCATGTACATTATGTACTCATCTGGAAATTCAACTTGAATAGGCACTTTACCTCGAATTGGGAAATCAGCCAATTGATCAGCTATAGCTTGTCCTTTTATTGCTTTACGCTCAACACACTCTATGTCAAATTCTGAAAGAATCATCATCCATTTAGCAAGTCTACCCATGAGAGCAGCCTTATTGAGAAAGTATTTGAGAGGATCAATCTTTTCTATGAGGTGTATTATATGTGCAAGCATGTAACGTCACAACTTTTGGGAAGCAAACACCACTGCGAGGCAAGATTTTTCAATACTAGTGTAATTAACCTCATATGACACAAGAGTACAACTGATGTAATATATAGCCCTTTCTTTCCCAGTATCATCAAGTTGAGCCAATAATGCCCCCAGGGAAGATTTTGTTGCTGAAACATACAATATGAGTGGTTCTCCTAGGATAGGAGGCATTAAGATGGGAGGATTGGCCAAGTATTTCTTCATTTGGTCCATGCTTTTCTAACAATCCTCATTCCATACATATTTAACCCCTTTGTGCAATGTCTTATTAAAGGGTTGAGCTCTATCAGCCAATTGTGAAATGAACCTCCGTATAGATTGAAGGCATCCTTGAAGACTTCTCATTTGGTTAATGTTTTTGGGAGGCGGCATATCCAAGATTTCTTGAACTTTCTCTAGGTCCATCTCTATTCCTTTGGCTAAAATGATAAATCCTAGAATTTTTCTAGAGGTGACTCCAAATGCACACTTTTTTGGATTTAATCTTAGTTGAAACTATTCCATACGATCTAGAATGACTTCTAAATCATCCAAATGTGTGTTTATTTTCTTTGATTTTGCCAAGGTTTCATCCACTTAATCTTCCATATTCGTATGCATCATGCCATGAAAGATTGTTGTCATAGCTCTTTGGTATGTAGCTCCTACATTTTTTAATCCAAATGGCATAATGTTCCAGCAATAGGTACCCCATGCACAAGTGAATGCAATCTTTTCCTGATCCTTGGGAGCTATCTTGATTTGATTATACCTAGAAAAACCATCCATTAAAGAATAGATCTCATATCCCATGGTCATGTCCACTATCATGTCTATGTTGGGAAGTGGAAAATCATCCTTTGGGAAAGCTCTATTAAGATCTCTAAAGTCTGTGTAGATGTGAATGGATTTGTCATGTTTTGAAACTAGTACAATATTGGAAATCCATTCAGCATAATCAATGGCTCTGATAAATCCTGCACTGAGGAGCTTTTCTAATTCTGCTTTGACGAGAAGAGCTATATGAGGATGCATTTTTCTTAACTTTTGTTTCACTAGTTTTATACCTGGAGCTATGGACAAATGATGCATAATGAGATTAGTGTCCAATCCTAGCATGTCTGAATATTTCCAAGCAAAATTAACCTTCTTTCTCTGTAAGAACTTGGTATATGCTTCTTTTTCTTGTGTTGATAGAGATTGAGCCAAATGCACTATTTTTGGAGCCTCTTCTCTACCCAAATTAACTGATTGATTTGGCTCGACAAGTACTGAAGACTTGTCCTGAAAGTAACTTGGGATATGATCAAGTACCTCATCCTTAGGCACCTCAAAGAGGTTTTCACCCTTGGATACATCATTTTTTTTAACTATTTTTGGTTCTGACACTGCCACATAGTGGTTTTCACCATCAGAACTCTTTTTCTTTTTTTCTTTTCTTTTTATTTTTTGACTAAGGTACTTGATATCTGGCTCTATCATGCTCGTAACTGGTTCGCTGGTGGAAGAGACTATAGGTTCAATTGCATTTAGGTATTAGGTTATCTCATAGTCATTCTGAAAGGTTAAGAGCTTAGGCTCTTGGTATCTTTGAGACCAATCAATGAGATGGGGGTTAGCAAGGGGTAGGTCCATGACTAGTTCAATGTTGTGGATATGGATGATGTCATCTCTGGAGACCACAGAGTCAGAGTCTATTAGGTATCCCTCTAAGATACCCAAATTAGGATTGGTTCTATCAAGCGAAGAATCATCCACTAAAGCAATACATGGGCTCCAATCCTCTAATCCTACACATGAATCATTAGCTACCTCAGGCTGAGAACTATAAGTATGGACAACACCAATGTCCTTGTCGACTATAGAAGAATTGGAGAGAGACTCCCATTCATACTCATGTGAGTCTGTATCTGACTCCCGACTGGGGTGCTTACACCATGCATGCTTGCAACACCTTGATGTGGAAGCTTTAACATCATCAAGGGTAACATTTCTCTCCATCAAATGAACAATATTCTTATGTTGGCATTCTCTGTTGGGATCTTTGATGTCTGACTCTTCCTATTCTGGGCTTGTTACTGTTGCATGAGCAATTGGAGTATCTAAATCTCCCCAAAGGAGATTTTTGGAAGGGACCCAATCTTCACACATGTTATGTTGATTTGTGATATTGGGTATATAGTTTGATTCATCGTCACTATTTGTCACAACTAGGATATGAGAAATCTTCTTGTTACTATTCTCAAAACCTAGACCAACCGTCTTCTTAGAATTGCATCCAAAAAGAGCATGACTGAGAGGCTCAGCTCTAGCATCTAGTCTATGGCTAAGAGGACCATGTCCTGGGTAACCCATATTCTTGACCAAAGTATACCCTCTTCCATATGTCTTAGGGGAGGGAGATAAGTTCTCATTATACATGTATTTGTCTTCTCTATAGATCCAGTCATTGATAGCCACTTCTTCTTTTTCATCCTGAATAGGTACTAAGGATTCAACAAATGTGCTGAATAAGGTCATGGTTAAGGATGAGGGTTTCATCTCTTGTGAGGGCCTACCATAAGACCAAGGTGAAATTGGCATTTTTGCAAAGGAGTCAAGTTGATACCCCCCCATACCAAGGTCTATTGATTTGAAATTATCCCTACACTATTCTAGAGTTGCATTGAAATCCTCTGCTTCTCTGTTAAGGGGAACATGGATCCCTACTGAAATGGAGTTGACAGACAATGTGCTATCCCCAGGTATACAAATTTCTACTCTGTTATAGGGGAACTTAACACACTGGTGGTAGGTGGATGGAACTGCTTGCATCTCATGAATCCATGGCCTACCAAGTAAAATGTTTTATGCAAGAGGACCAACATCAAAAATTTGAAACAAAATGTCCTTTTCAATAGGACCAATTTTGACAAGAAGGACGGCTAATCCCTTAAAACTCCTCTCTGCTTCATTATAGGATTTTATTATGATTTTCTTTCAAGCATCTATGACCTCTTCTGAGTAACCTAATGTTTTCAATAGACTTAAAGAACAGATATTGAGCCTAACACCCCCATCAATCAACATGCACCTGACATGGGTTTTATGAATCATGACTTCAATGTGAAGGGCAAGATTATGTGGATAGCTCAAGGCTTTGTCATCATCTTTTGAGAAAGTGAGGTAATGTGGGCTAGCAATGTGATTAACCATGTTTTGGAATTGCTCTACATCTATGTTGGTAGGAACATTTCATGTGTGCAAGGCATCCTCAAGGACACACTTATGTCTTGGAGACAATTCTAGAAGTTCAAATATTGAGATTTGAGTCGGGGTTCTCTACAATTGGTCAACAAGATTATGGCTCATTTCAGGGTTGACTGCTGATTTTGTGGTGACATTCTTGGATGCCACTTGCTTTGGTTTGTTGGACTGGTTAGAACTAGGACCTCTAATAACCATAGGACCTTGGTTTTGACTTCTGGTAACAACGTTAAGAGCTTGGGATGACCTTTGAGAGAGAGGACCCCTTAGCAAAATCATTGGTTCTTCATCAAATATAGGAGGAGATCCCACATCATAACCATAAGGATATTTGTTCCCTATCATGTTGACATTTTCCTCCACAATATCAAGCACATTGACCACATTTTCTGCACCTGTGTAGGTGTAATTGATTTCGGCCTTACCATTTTTTGGTTTAGAGGTTTCCCCCTTTTCATATTTAGGCAAAGGCTCTTTAAAAGCTTTGTGATTAGCATTAGTGTTTAGACAACCCACCTTAAGATTTCCACTCTCAATTAGATCTTTGATAATATGCTTCAATTTCCAACAATGTTCGATGTCATGTCCAATACCATTGTGGAATTTTCAGAAAGCCTTCTCATCCCACCAATGTGGTTTGACATCAGGAATATGGTGCTTTGCTGGATCTTGGGGATGTGAAAGATTATTAGCAATGAGCATTTTGAAAACATCTTCATAAGAATCACCAAGTTTTGAGAATTGATGCCTCTCTTTCTTAGGCTTCTCTGGGTATCTTGGTTTATGCTCTTGTTGGTTAGATGTGCTGAGCTTCATTGCTTGAACAACGCTTGATAAATGGAGGACTCCTTGATCCTTGGGTTGGGAAGAGTCCACAACTCCATCATTAACCACTTGCTTATTCTTATTCCAGTGTTGGTTTTTTCCTTTATCTTTATTAGCATTATTTTTTCCTTTATCTTTATTATCATTGTTGTTGTTTTGACCATTATTTTTATTCTTGTTGTTATTGGTCAAAATTCCTTGTTCTTTTAAAACATCCTCAATTCTGCATGCGGTTTCAACCATGGTGTTGAAAGAATCAAAGACCATCTTCCTAACCTCATACCGCATCTCAGGAACAAAGTTGCTAATAAGAATGTAAATTTTCTCTTTTTCTGGAATGGTTTTGGAATAACGAGAACATTGGCATCTCCATCTTTGTAGGAAAACAACAAATGACTCCCCTTGATCCTGTTTCAAATTGCACAAGTCTAACATGGTGACTGATCTTTACAAGTTGTATGAAAAATGTTGAACAAATCTGTGGACAAGTTCTTTGAAAGTTCTAATAGGAGGGGTTATGTTGGTAAACCACTCCATGGCTTGACCCTTTAGACTCCTGGGAAACAACCTCATGAGGTAGGATTCATCTTGGTCAAATTCAAAGCTCATGATGTAAAATTAGCGCACATGATCATGTGGGTCCCCATTACCATCATATTTGTCATATTGGGGGATCTCCACTTTTCTAGGAAAATCCTTCATACTTACACTCTTGTCAAAAGGGTTTGGACAAATAGAGTCAAGTGAAAAGGAACTCTTTGGTGCCAATACTTTTTCCATCATACGCTTGAGTTGTTTGATCTCCTCCTCTTGAGAGGGTCCTTGTTTCTTGATTTTCCTATACACATCAAACTTGTAAGGAACTTTGGCACCTTTGTTGATCAAGCTCTCTAGGAACTTATCCTTGTTTTGATCTAGATACCTCTCCACATATTGTTGGAAAAGAGGTTCTTGTTGCATCCTCATAAAATCTTGAGTATCAAAACTTGAACTACTTCCTCCATGTTGGGAGCCATGATGAACTCGTTGGGAGGGTGTTCTTGAGTTCCTAGGGGGTGTTTGTCTCCTATGTTGTGAAGTCCTTCTTCCTCTAGGACTAGGAGATCTTGAAGGTTTCCTTGAATGCCTTCTACTTC
The DNA here is from genome assembly GCA_027943335.1 of Chamaecyparis obtusa. Taxonomy (NCBI): domain Eukaryota; kingdom Viridiplantae; phylum Streptophyta; class Pinopsida; order Cupressales; family Cupressaceae; genus Chamaecyparis; species Chamaecyparis obtusa. Next base: position 2,982,136 of record BSBK01003238.1, on the reverse strand, counting down.
ATGGAGTTCCTGAGGCAATAGATGGTGGAGATTTGTTTCCACTATTGGTACCCCTATTGTTGAATTGGGCATTGAGTTGTTATCATATTTTTGCACATTTTAGGAAACCTAATTACTAGATGCTATGTACCCTAGTTTGCATTATTATGTTATCTGATTAGGTTTGTGTTCATTCATTGCAATGTACATGAAAAGAAAGAAAGTATTATTGCAACTAAGGTTACATATCATATCCTGAGTATGTTGTACAGAAAGAGAAAAGAACTAAAAAAGAGAACATTCATATGAGCTCACATGTGCCATGAGCATAGAAAATGTAATAATTGCATAAATGAGTGCAAGTATACATGAATTAAGGAGCTAGATGTAGGGGTACCAGACATTGCCTGGTAGTGAGATGTTGATTCTTCTGTGTGCCCGGTGTGCTCCAATGATCCTGAACCTGCAGAGAGAGAAAAATAGAAAGGGGTTAGATCCAATGGATCTAAGCAATGAATGGTGCCACAACATCTATAAGCATGCATACATGTACTCAGTCATGCACCTCTAGCATAGGTTGTGCTTAGGGCATGTGCATCAAGGAGCCCCTGGAAATAAATGAAACACCATTGTTTTTTACTAATGTGTTTGTTCCATGTGCAAATGAATGATGATGCCCTGTGATGTGGGCTCTCTCGGGAGAATCTCATTTCCTGGAGAGAGACCACATCACAGGTCAAAAACACCCATGATCAGCAATGTAACATTTAGTGGATGGCAGTATTAGTGGGACACTCAAAAGAACCATAAAGCCAAATCAAATGTGAGCATGGTCAAAGCAGGGCATGAACCAGATCCAGGAAGCATTCATCATCAGCATGTTGACGGTACACAAGTTTCATATGTCCAGAGAAAGTACAACATAAAGGTGCTTCAAAGCTAACTCAATGCATTAACATTACAATATAGGTGTACTTTAAATCTGCATTCTATGCATAATGCTATGATGCTATATGTTAAATCTGCATTGTGAAGCAAATACATGGGGGCTTCAGTTATGAATCAATGATAGTTCTTTCTATGATAGCATGTCATCATGTGGAATAATAATATACAGTAGCTCAAATGAGGAAGCCCAACATGTTAGGATACCACAACAAAGATACTTGATGCCAATACAATATCATATCAGCAGGGCACATTAATTGCATTTCACTAGATCAAGTACAGAGAACCTATTTCATATAGAATATGTACAATCTACATACAATCTGCATTGCTATAGTATCCAAGTATGCAAGAAGTGAACAGAGATGGTACATGGCACCTAGAAATTGCTCACGAGGACCAAATCAAAATGGAAAAACAATACCATGCTCGGGTTGCAATACAATAAAGACAACAACAAACAATGATGCTACATAACTGGTGCCCTAGCTCATTAACCAGCTCACAGGGACCAAATCAAAATGGCAAGCAATAAACATGCTTAGTGCCATGAGTATAATCCAATACAACAAAATCAAAAAACTATGCCCTATCTCTCAAATAGCAGATACAACAGTGCCATGAAAGGCCGCATTCATGTTGAATGTAGAATACAAAGCAACCCCTGATGTGATGCCCTAATCTGTGCCACGGGCTATGAAGAACAGTAGCATTCAAATATAACAATGTCCTAGCTCATTTCGAGGTCAAATACAATAACAAAGTAATGCTCATGGTGCCCTCGTTAATGCAGGAAGGAATACAAACAAAGGTGCCATTATCCTCCAAATGGATGTAGATCAACACATTAAAATAGAAAGTAAAGAACATGATGCTCAGGTTTCCAAGTAAGGAAAGATGCAAGATTCAGAGTGAAAACAATAATTGTCTTGATGCCATGCCACAGTATTACAGAGCCTTTAGAAATACAAAGAACAATGCTATGTTAAAACCAGTGCCATGATCAATAACAGAGCTTTTTGAGATATGCAGGAGGAAGATGTATCATAATCAGTGCCTACCTCAAAATATGTAGTTGCCGGAGCATTTGCTGTTGCTAAATCTAGAATAGAAAGATGCCATCAGAAGTGCAGAAGAGTTTAGAAAGTGCCAAATGTTGATGTTGTAGTTGCCTTATGCAGTGGATGTGCCATTCTTGAATAAGGTGTTTCCCTTATTAGCATATTTACCTTTGGTATTCCCTTTTTTTTAGGGTTATACATTATTGTTATAGGAAGCTATTTTCGAGGGCTAGTTTTATTTTATTAACATGTTATCTCTTTTTGAGGTAATATGTTAATTTATTCTAATGCCCTAGGTTCCCTCATAGGAAGTCATTTTTTATTTTGGTGGCAAAGGTTATATTTTAAATGTCATGTATTCATGTATAGCGGGGGAATATTATTTTTTGTCTAGAATATTTATGCCATGTGGATATGTATTAAATGTAAATATTTTAGGTTTTTCTCCTCTTTTGAGTTGAGATCACCTTTAATATATTTAAATCCACTTAATTTTAGTATGAGGGGGGAATAGTTTTTTCCTAAATGTTATAAGTCAATGCAGGAGCTTATTGTAAGATATTTCTGACATGTGGTGTTCTATAAACCACTGTCAGAATATCATTATTCTGCATGACTTAGTGGGTCTTGGATCTTCCTTTGACTAGTCTATTTTAGGGACTCCACTTTTTTCACTTCCCCTATATTCTTGAGAGTGTGGCATCCAGATTTTAGAGTGATGGGATCATGGTCCTATGGCTAAGGCTTTTCTATTCTTGGTGAGGTAGTGGGGTTGATGGCAGATTCTATAGATTTCCTATATATGCCTCTCACTTTGGTGATAGTAGGCTAGTTCTTCATTCTCTCATTCTCATGAGGTGAATTTTGTAGCTCTTGTGAAGCAATCTGATATTGTAGCTCCTTTTATTCCAGTTAATAACAAAATTGTTCCCTTCTTTTATACAGTTTGTGAGTTGGTTGATGAACTTAGTTTTATGTATTATGATTGATTCTGATCCTTTACATGATAGTATGTTCATTTGATTATTTTGCAAGAATTGATCTTCTTTAAGGTTTTCAAATCTATGTGCATCTAACTATGTTGAGTTGTGAAAATCATCTTTCCTTCTCATTCATAATCAACACCTGATTGTTTTCTAAGGGTAAAATCAAATTTGGAAGAGTTGTGGAGTTCTTGTTATGTGTTGGCGTTATATTGTGAGTCTGTTTTCAGTTTGTGGATCCATTCAGTTTGGTGAATCACCTTAGTTAGATTTAGTCATTTTAGTTTTATGCAATCCCTCTATCTGTTTCCCTTCAAAGTTAGTACAGTTCAGGTGATACAAATGGGGAAGCTGGCCCTTAATCTGGAGGTCTATTCTCAAGAAGTAGTCCCACATCTTGAGAGTATTCCCATGTTTCACGGGATTGCTGGGTTTTATACTTAGCCATCACGAGTGCAATCCCTAGTGACAACAATTTTCCTATACACATCAAACTTGTAAGGAACTTTGGCACCTTTGTTGATCAAGCTCTCTAGGAACTTATCCTTGTTTTGATCTAGATACCTCTCCACATATTGTTGGAAAAGAGGTTCTTGTTGCATCCTCATAAAATCTTGAGTATCAAAACTTGAACTACTTCCTCCATGTTGGGAGCCATGATGAACTTGTCGGGAGGGTGTTCTTGAGTTCCTAGGGGGTGTTTGTCTCCTATGTTGTGAAGTCCTTCTTCCTCTAGGACTAGGAGATCTTGAAGGTTTCCTTGAACACCTTCTACTTCATGGAGTTCCTAAGGCAGTAGATGGTGGAGATTTGTTTCCACTATTGGTACCCCTATTGTTGAATTGGGCATTGAGTTATTGGGCTAAAAGCCTATCTTGTTCTTCCTGAAATGCTTTTCTCTCCAATTCTAACAAGGCTTCTTGCTCTGCCTCTAGGAGTCTAAATCTCTCTTCTTTAGCGGCTTGTTCATCCAAAAAGGCTTTCTTTTCCCATTTGATTCTTTTAAGACTCTCACTCACATATCTTGAGGTTGTTTGGAGTGGAGAGTTGGGCCTTGAATGTTTGAACAAGTCGTTAGTAAACATTGCATTTACATGAGCATCACAAGATTGGTTGTTTTGGTCTTCGTGTTGTGACTTTTCATCTTGGTGAGCTTATCTTGTGTATCTTTCATCTCTTTGATGAGCATCCAAATATCTGGTGTTGATGGGAGGTGATTCTGGTTGATTGTCATCACCAAATAGCATATTGTTTTTGTGTCTTTGGAATATGTCATCAAGGTTTTGATCCATTGCTTCTCTCTCCTTTTGGTTCAAGGTGTAGCTCATGTCCATATCCGATTGAGAAGGTACTAAGGAAGTACTCAACTCACTAGGATTTTTCTTAGGATCAAACCAAGTTTCTGACTCACTCCTAGGGGATTGATCAAAGATGGGCTCTTTTCCTTTTCGCTTTTGATGAGTTTGGACTAAGGGTAACTATTCAAAGACAACTTGAGGTTGTTTTCCTTGATTAACTTGGTACCTTGTCGTAACCAACATGAAAGAAAAGACCCTTGGTGATAAGATGACCTTAAAAAATGTCAATACCAAACTAGGATATTAAAAGTGTTCAATTGTCCAAAAAGAGATGGTGAGATAGAAAATTGCAAAAGGTGTAAACCAACACTATCACAGAGGTGCCCAATCAAAGGATAAGTATCCTAGCACATATGAATCAGGAGGATGGATTTACCCAAATTTATATTTGAAATTGAAATTGATTTTTTGATGGAAGTGAAATGGACAAGAGACTACTAAGACTCTCCAAGTGTGTTACCAAAGAATATAAAGGTTTACTTTTTCAACAAGGATGACTCCTAACATAATTATCAATGACAAGCAAGATCTCTTATGAAATCAAAGAATACTAATTCAAGGGGTCAAAATATAGAAACCCAAGGTACAAATAGGCTTCTAGCTACAAGGTAGGAGACCTACTAAAATTTGGATCAACCAAAGGAAGACTGAAAATGGCATAAATTAGACAGATAGAAAAAAGACCTTGTGCGACAGTTTCTAGGCTACTGGGATGATACAATATTGTCAAGCAATAATTTGCACTAAGGTCATGCGATAGTTTCCAGCAGCCTATATGATAAAATCCAGGCAAGCAGTGCGACAGTTGTGTAGCAACAAACTATCGCACGATAAAGATTAGAACAGTGTGCGATGGTATTTTAGTGTCGTATGATTCTTGACCAGTGAATGCTTAAATCTTAGTTTTAAAGGCAATTCGGTCAATGTTTCAGTTTGATGGTTGGATTTTTCAATTTCAAACATAGTATTAGTAGTAATCAGACAAGTTTTCAAATGGTAGGTGATCAAACATGTCATAAAACACTTGCACAAGGGAAAAAGCAACCTTGCCAAGACAAGCAATTGTGATATCAAAGCAAGAAAATCCTATGAATGCTACTGTGATGTTTAATGTTTGAGAATGTTTGCATGGGTAGATCACAATGAGAACACTTCAAGCACTTACTATCCTAAAAAGAAAAAGGCTCAATACTTAACAACTTGGCCCACACTTGATGTCCCATTACCTCACACAAAGTGGTTGCTCACAATAGATATAGGCTTTGTCGTGGAAGTGCCAATGACACAACCAAAGGAACACAAATGGTGAGTAATCTTGGGGTGATCTGGGTTAGTCCACTAGGATCAATCCTTGCACCAAGAAGCTAAGCGAAAAAATAGGGTGGCTTTTATCTATGGTTCTTAGTAAGGGCTTCCATTTGTAATACCCCTCTTGCTCCCCAAAGGGACTCCTTACCTCGCGGCAAGTAACGGACCTCACGACCACAAGATTACCTTAAGCATTTTTGCTCAATATTCTCCTCATGGTCACAATCCCACAAGTACTCACATCAAGCAGAGACAAGTACTACATCTACCAAGGTTTTGTGTCCTTGATAGCCTTGATTTTATAGTGGGTCAGAATAGTCGGCGAAAAGCTTGTCCCCACTTGGGTCGTTCCTCTTGATTGCTCAAGAGCAGGCCCACTAAAGGATTCTAACACTAAATAAAGAGTGGATTAATATTTGAGGTTCAAGATTTTTGGTTCATCTCAAGGGTGAAGAGCATACTCTCCTATCTCAAAAATTTCTCCAAAACACACCAAGCAAAGGTTCAATTACCCTCTTGCCTTCAAAATCCAAAGATAGGTCAAGATTTATGTTTCACCACAAGGGTGAAGAGCATACTCTCCTACCACCAAAAGATTCCTACAACAAGATATTAAGTGCCTAATAAATGAAACAACTAGTATATGCTACACTTAAAATGAAAGAAATTAAACAAGCACTTGATTTGTTTTTATGCTTTTGGGCAGCCCTGCAAAAACAATTAGTAGCCCTTTAGCATTTAGAGCTTTGACATGCATTCCTTTAAGAAAATATTTCAAACAATGAAGGCATCTACAAGCACAACTTGTTAGCCCCACAATGGTTAGCACATCAAAAACCAATTAAAATCTGCAAATCAAACTCTGTTCTACCACAGCAAACCAAAAATTTGAATCAAATCAATCAAATCTTGCAAAGAAATGTCAAAAATTACTCACTGCTAGGCCTGGGTGATAGTTCAGTCAGAGAAAGAATCATATGATACTTCATTTTGTACTAGTGCGATACTTCCTCTCTATGTGATAGTTTGTGATACCTCCATGCGACAGAGAATAATATGACAGTACGACAGAATCTGCAAGGGCGTGTGATACTTTAATTGGTCAAGTATCACACTGGTATACAAGAAACTATTGTATGACATTAGAAGACTATCACATGATAATTCTATTAGAAAAATAGAGAGCCGAAACAGCAAGCTAAAATGATGATGAAAAATTGACAAAAATACATAAAATGAAGGACAAAACAAGAGCATTCTGCCCCATGGTGGGTGCCAAAAATTTACACACTAAAATGTGCACTTATCTAAGTCATTACTTCCACAAGAATCCATGAATGGGAAACTTTGAGAAAGTGACCTAGAGCTCCCTAGGCATGGAGTCACAAGGATATGAAGAATGCTCTCAGCTAGAGCTATTAAGCCTATAACCTTGCTAGTAAACCACACAATGGGAGATTCAAAGAGACAAGGGCAAGAATGCCAATATCTTCAAGAATAAAGAATGGAAATGCAATGCAACTATGCTAAGAATGAAGATGCAATCTAAGCTATGGAAATGAAAGATAGAAGTTTTACAAATCCTTGCTAATTAAGCTATGTGAGCTAATCTAGAGCATAAAGGAAACTAAGCTAGATGCCATGAAAGCTTAAGCTAAGAATGCAAGAATGAAAGCTAAATGCATGAAGATCTCCAAAATCTCCAAAGTCTCCAAGAAATCCTGCAGCATAAGATTAGTATTCAAAGTTGGGGATTCAAAAATGAGAAGAGAGCTCTCCTTTTAAAGAAATTGAAAAGGAATGGACCATGGAGATTAAGAGGCAAAAGATTTAATCAAGGGTGGAGCTTGAAAGAGGAGGAATCCATGTGCACAAATATCCTCCAATGAGAAAATAAGAGTTGACTTTTATGTCACATATAAGACAAAAAGGCCTTTTTTCTTCTTTTTATAAAATAAGAATAATGCTTTATTTGTGCAACTTAGGATAAGAGGAAAGTGGGGATTTTTTTTATTTAATAAAAGATGAAGAAATTCCTTTTAATTAAATAAAGGCTTAGGATAAAATGGTTAGCCCATAGAAAATAATCAAATAAATGATAGAAATAGGATTTGATCAAGGAAATTGATTTTATTGAAAATATTGATTTTTGAAAATATTGATTCAGGGATTTGATAAATTGAAGAATGGGGGCCCAAAGTCTAGGTGACCATTTTAGGGTGCATACAGTACCCACAAATTATACACTAAGAGTATAATGTCCCTATTAGGAGACCTTGCCTTGTTAAGATAATAATATTACATTAGCACATGTCATTGTTAGAGGATAGGCCCTTTTAGGAGTCTACAACCCTATTAGGGGTGAACACAAAATGGAGCTCACTTCTTATACAAAGGACTCAATGTCCACTATTACAAAAAGGATTTTATAACAACAAAAATGAATTGTAATAGAATCTTCTATGCCAAATTCATTCCATTTGAAGCTCGCAACAATAATCACATAATCTCCACTTAATCAATCATCACATATCATCACTATCTCATTCTTCCAGTTTGCAACTCAAAACCTTCATATATATATATATATATATATATATATATATATATATATATATATATATATATATATATATATATATATATATATATATATATATATATATATATATATATATATATATATATATATATATATATATATATATATATATATATATATATATATATATATATATATATACCGATCAAATTATATATATATACCCGATCAAATTAATTTCCTTGTTAGCTCACTAATTCTTCACAAAATGTGTCTTTACACTTCATTCAAAGCAAAAAGATATTATGTAGTCATACACACACTAAGATAGGTGAGGACCTATCATAAATCATAAATCATGTCACAAAATAACTTTTGTTATTATTCCAATAGTCGTGTCTACTTAGGTGCCCTGTTCTCACTGCATACTATGCTCACCCAACTTCAGAAGCATGTAACTCTGTCCAGACAAAGCCAAAAATCAAGTGATCTAAATAAAATATTTACCATATATCATATAGCATATTTTTATGTTCAAAGACCATAAAGATAAGTATCACATGCTCACTGACCAAAATAGTATGACTATCTTCTGAAAACTATCTCTATACTTAGGCATTTTTTACTTAACTAATTACCAAAAAATTATTTCCACTCCAGGTGACCATCATAGAGGTATGTGTTGTCAGAAATGAAAACATATACACCTTCATGCATTTCTCACTTTCCAACAATCTCCCCCTTTGGCATTGATGGAAACACTTAGTGAAAAATGACTAAGTGTCCAATACCAAACTACTATCTATACACCCCTTATACATTTTTCACAACTACTACTCCCCTTTTGACATCAATGGAAAAGGTATATACAAAAATGTATCTATATGCAAGGAAAAAAATTAGAGTTGTACATAAAAACTTACACCATGCAAAGTATTTCTTGGAAGGAGGTTTCCAAGACCTTGACATGTGCTTTCCATGTCATCTTCAATGTCTGACCAATCTAAATTAAACCATTCAAATAAAAAGATGAGATCCCAGCATCCTTTAGTACTATATCCATAGATCCATCAAAAGATTTATTCGCTCTCTCCATGTCCTCAAGATGCTTCTCCAAAATTGACAGTTTAGGATTAATCAAACTCCTAAACTCAACAAATCTTCCCAACACTCTTGACTTCTCAGTTTGTAGCACGTTGATTTTATCCTATAATTCGGACACTTCCTTGTCCAATTCAGTAACTAATTGTGAGGAGGACCCACAATTCTTCTCCAAGTTGTCCAATGTCTTCTCATTATTGTGAATAATGTCTACCACATTTTGCACATAACTAGAAGGATTTATGTAATAGTTGTATATCCTCTTCCCATGCTCAATGCAAGTCCTAATTATAGAGATAGTAGTATCTAGTATGCCTAAGTCCCACTTTATTGACATGCATACCTCTTCAAACTTCTTCGTGAAGAATACCTTTTCAATCTTCATAGTTGTGGCCTTTTCCAAAGAAGTGAAGTGCATATCAAGGTCATCAAGGACTTTCCCCAAGTTGTCGGATGCATCATTACCTTGGAAGGTAAGGTATGGGTAAGACTTTATTAATTATGTCCACTGCCCTATCCATTACCCTAACTTTCCTATCATTTTTTTGTTCAGATCTTTCCTTAGCTTTAGCAAAATCCATAAGAGATCACTTCTTTATCTCATCTTCATCCATTTCATCGACATTGGTGATCAGAGGATTACTGTCACTTGCCAACAATTGAGTTGTAGAAATAGATTCCTCATTAATAGGAGTAGAAACAGGAATAGAGATGGGTACTTTAGTTTCTTTCTCAACTAGAACCTCTATTTCAGCATCCTTATTTTCTTCAGCCATAAATTATTTCAATTCATCTTCAGTTAGTGTGCCAAGATCTATCACTTTTATTATTCTATGTGCATTATTGTCATCTATCTTAGGAATAGTGTCAACATTCTCTTGAAAGGGGTCATCAACATCTTGTGAAGTGTACAATAGAACTGATTAGTACTTTCATCATCATCATACCTCTCATATTACCTAGGTAGTTCATTTAGCTTCCCTTTCTTAATTATCATCTTTCCTAATATCTTCAAGTTAGGTTTCCATAGCTATCTCTCAACTGACCTCTCTTGTTCAGTGGTTTTCACTTCATTTTTCTCTTTTTCTTTCGCTTATTTCTTCTTGTTCATAGGAGATTCTTCCTTGGGTGGAGTAACCAAGGTCTTTATTTTAGAACCATTTCTAGACCTCATCACCTTAGGTCTAGAGGACCTCATTTTCCTCGTAGGAGTTTCTTCTTCCTTCTTCTCATTTTTTATTGTTGTTGACCTCTACAATGTTCTCCTAGGAGGGGTAGGAGTTTGATATTGCACTACGACTACTACTAGAGGTGAATCATATATGTATACATGTTCTGCAATCTTTAGGGGTGTAGGCTTTAATCTTTCCTATCTAGTGGACTTCTTTGTGACCTTTTTCCTTAATTCTTCCATTAGATCTATATCCTTAATCCTAAACCCATCAAATTCTTCATCCTTGATCCCTCTTCAGGCCACAAATCCCTCATCAATGAAATTATATGTGTAGCACCTATGTCCAAAAAATTAATTACACATTGCCCTTAAGAACTCCCTGAATCCTCAAATAACACTCTCTCTAAATGCTAGAAAGTTTTTAATAGGTCTACCATCTTCATGTTCCTTTCCTGACTCCTCAAGTGCACTTTCAGTCTCATTTTCACTCACTTATATATGTTGATCTAAACTTTCAGAATATGTTTTAACAATAGAATAGTACTCTATTATGTTTGTTTTCCACTTTGTAGAAAACTTATGTTTAGGGTTGCATGGATCCTCGCATTTGAAGCATAATTTTCTGCATCTCAATTTAGTTAGAGTCTCATCAATGTATTTTATGAAGCTATTGTTTTGGTCGGTCTAATCCCTCCTAAAATACCTTTCGGTTCTTATTTCTAGGGAATAGTTTTGATGAGAACTTGTCCTTAGGAGTACAAAATTCCACAATAATAGCTTTCTTCATGGAAACTATACAATCTATCTCCTCTTTGAAACATTTGACACCATCACTAGGAACCTCTAAAAATCATAAATGTAGACATCTAAAGATCCATACTTCTTGATCTAGGCAAGCTCCCTAAAATACATTTTCATATCTTTTTGGTCAAAGCATTTGATGATTTTATTAGTGAGTGCATCATAGGAGGTAGCATCACTATTTATTAGCGATGATTTTATTACTTTCTTCATAGGATGGTAGGAAATTATTTTTATATATACTACTATAATAACCACCCTTAATTGGACAATAGCAAGATTCTATTTCTTCTAAAAAAAATCCAATGTCTAATTTTTTGGCTCTCAATGAGTTCATAGGAAAAAAGAGACTTATAGAAGGTTCTATAGGAAAATCACATCATGGGTCTTCACATGGTAATAGGGATTTCTAGTAGGTTGTGGTAAAGTTGACCTTGCCACATTTTGATGGAGGAGATCAGTGTTTAGCTTGGGCATGGGTGCCAAAACTTAACAACTACCTATATTTGATGCTCGTGATGGAGAATTAGGTGATTAATTTATTTACACTACATCAAGATGGTGTATCCCATGAGTGGTGGTACCATGATTTTATTACTTTAGAACACCAAGTATTGATTAGCACCTCTATTTACATGTCTTGTAAGAAAAAAATGATATGCTAAAAATAAGAATGGTCTGTACTATATCCAAGTGGCCTGATATAGAGTATTTACCTTTGGCAGGTAAACACTTTCAACCACCCTCATCAATGCTCAGAAGCCCTAAATTCTTGAGATACTTAACAAATATCCTCACTTGTCTAATTGGAAAACTCCATTCTCATTGTGCAACTTCAACACATGCATTTTTTAGAGAGCTCTTCATACTTGTGCATTTGAAGACAAAATCATCCTTGCTTGAAGATTGAGAAAATATGGAGCATCATGTTATTATTCTTATGTCAAAATTGTGAGCACACATACCATCAAACTATCTTGGAAAAATCATTGCAATGAGGAGGCTACAACATGGTTACTATGGTTTGCATACATGTTTGTTTATTGCTTGTTTATGTCTTATCATGTATGTTTCTCTAATTGTGTATTCCAAGTGTTCTTAAATATCTATTTGCATTCATTTGGTTCACATTTATTTGCACACATTCTAGCACACCCAGTGGGACCCACTTCACAGGTTTGAAACTAACATTTTTGGTGTTTTTAGCACTTTCTAAAGATTGTAGGTTTCAAAGATTTTGGCATGCATTTTAGTGGATTCGCCTAAAAAAAGGTAAAATTACATTCTCAGATTTATAAAAAGATTCAATCACACTTTTCATAAATTTGCACATATGCTAAAAAATTTCACCAAATATGCTCTGTGATTCACTAGATACATCCTTATCTTCTTTGGATATGCCTGAGCACATCGGTCATTCCATGGAGGTAAAAATTTTACATGTTTTTATAATCTTGTAGATTTTTGATTCTGTGGATGTGCATTTCATGGAAGGACTCTTTCATTCACTAGATATGCTATGATATCCAATAGATGAGCTTTTACATACATTTTCTAGAATTAATCTTCTAACTCTACCTGTTTGTGTGCATTTTCACTGCAAAAGAAAGCCACCTACGCCTATCAAAGACCCCATAAACATTAGCAAGTGTGTTTGCAGGACTGTCAAAGAAGAGGGGATTTGATTTTACAAATAAATAGGATTAATCAATGAATTGTGTATCTGAGTATCTTAAATCACTTTATTTTCTACATAAAAAAGGAAAAAACATTTCTTATGTGTTTCTTGTGTTCTTTAGATTGTTAATCCAAAAGAGAGAATGAACATATCCTCTCCTCTCAGCTTTACAGAACTTGGGTGAAGAGAAATTCATTATGATTTTTTAGAGGACCTACCTTCTGAGAATCCTATAAGGCCAATTGAAAGGAATTATCCAAGTGATAACAGGCTTAGGCCAAATCTCCATCCAAACCACTATGTAAATGTGTGATCGTGATCAATGTTGGATCAATAGAGTCACTGCATGATAGCTCTCCTCTAGTATCCTTGAGATGCATAAAACCTTGGTTCTCAAGGTTGGAAGACCTCTTGTGGGAGTTGATCAGGCACCCTCTAAACTAGATGTCCTAAATTAAATGCCTTGCCATAGTTTTCCGAATCCTTCTATTTTCTAATGATAAGGGTTCCTAAAGACATCCCACATTCTCGTGGCTCTTAGTAGAGATAGAAATCCCTTGGGAATTGATGACCCTTAGAATTCAAAGCTTGATGTGCCTAAGAAGTGAGTGCATAAAGGAGGAGCTTGTGTCTCTAAAATTTTTATTGATCCATCTCCAGTAAGCACAATTGGTTTTATTCAGGTGGGAATTCAAAAATTACTTTCTTAAATCCTAAGTTGTATGCATGCTTGATTACCAATCTATCTTTTTTTGCTTGTTTTGTTTGCATCACGTATCTTTTTCCAAAAAGAAGTCAATAAAAAATTTGTGTCATTACAAGCCTAGTCCACTAGATACACACTAATTTTGACCATATATGCATCATTCATTGGCTGATTTGAACATATTTAGTGTAGTCACTATTCAGTTGTTCAATGGATTTGTACTTTTTTTTGTGCATCTACTAAAATATTTCACCAGATATGCTCTGTCATTTAGTAGACATGCAAGTTTCACAAATCCTACAGATGTGCCTTTTAATAGAAACAAGGTCAATTTATACCATTCTCAAAAAAAATTGTGGATTTTCTCACTAATTAACTAGATATGCCACCTAAAAACTTGTAGATACACTTTGTCATTTGGAGGAGACGTCATATATACTTGCAAACATTTTTTTTCATCTACCAAATACATTATATTGTATCTCAAATGTGACCTTGTTGACATAAAATTTGTCCTAAAATCTTCCCAATCCTTCAGATTTTCCATTTGATAGAATCATCCTTATTAACATTTTATGAAGCACCATTTCTCAGATACGCCCTATAGTCCACCAAATATGACCTTGTTATTAGAAACCTCATGCAATTAGTCTCAAAAAGTAGTAAGTACTAATCTTGTGGATACACTTTGTAGTCACTCAAATGCGCCATTGGATACGTTATGTAATCTCTTAGATATGTCAATGTACAAATATGTCATTCCATAGATACACTCTATGTTTACCTAGATGCACCTGACATAGGTCAAAATTTTTGCTTCAGCGGATGCACCCTATCTTTGCAGATATCCTCCCTACACTTCACTATTTGAAAGATATTCCTAACAAGAAAAAATCCTTTAATCCAAAGATGTCCTCTTTGCAAATGAATTTTGTCTCCTTTGTAGGATAGAATTTAGTCTCACATCATCCATCATCCTCCATTCTATATAGTCACATAGATTAGAATCCCATATCATTATCCAAACCAAACCCTAGGTCATCATCAACCCAATCAAAATTCATATCCACGCTTGATCTCTTATCCTTGACTTGTCATGCCTATCTTCTATATCCCAATCTTCCTACTAGTCCTCCAATTGGATCTTGGCTTGATCCTAATAGCGCTATGATCCCCTTTGATCCTTTCAATCAATTCAAATTGAGGAGATCTTGGTTGACCAACCTGAGGTCCCTACTATGGATACCATGGAAGCCTTCATGAATTAACTAGGTAATGCAACCATAGTTAGTTCCATCATAAACCAGCATTGTAATGCCATTATTACTAAATTTATGTGAGAAGGTACTCATATCGCACCAAAACTTGCACCATTTGGTCAAACACCCCCTTTTCATGTCCTAGCTAGGGCACAGAATTTTTTGGTACAACAACTCCCAAGTCTTGGTATGGTGTCCACCCAACTTAGTGTATCTATGTCACAATCCATCTTACCCTCTTCACTTATTGGGGCTACACCTATTAACCAACCCACTACAAGAATCCACTTCATTACCATTGCAATAACTTACCACATAATAATCACAGTCATTTATCACCCAAATATAATAACCACATAATGTCATGCAAGCATCCACATCAAAAACATCCCAGAAATCTTCCACCCAAGTTGTTATGAAAGCATCATTGCCACATGTCATTACTCTAGTGCATTAGCTACAAACATAATTCACTACTGGAATGCCCCCTATAGGATCCATGAATCAACCATTTATCCCACAACCTATAGTTACTATGCAATTTTTCACATTTTCAAGTTCTTCCACATCACTACCCTTTGTAGGACACACCTTTACTACACAAGGTCCTCAGGCTACACAGACAGCTTCATCATCCTCTTGGAATCTATCACAAGTAAAACTGTAGGATTTAGATATTCCAATACAATCACATCTCACCAACCCTTTCACATCTCAACCAGCCATGTAGTTCACCACTCAACCTTCTCAACCTCAAAAAAAAATGCATCTACTCTTGCATATGTTAATTACTTGGCTATACCTTCAACTGCCACTACTCAAACTAGGTAAATCCCATAGCTTCCCAAGTGAACTACCTTGCACCTCCTCTTGGAGCCACAAACACTCAAGGTGCTTATCCATCCTTCATTGGAACTACCACATACCCAAAATACATGAGTCAAACAAATCCACATCCTACTTACCAACCATCATAGTAGCAACAATAACCCCCTTTCTAACAAAATAAATTGCAGAACCAACAAGTCTATGTGGCTCACCCACAAAAACATCCATCGTGACTCATATATGTAGATACTCAATCACCTTACCAAACCCTACTACATACCTGGCATATTCACCAGCACCATTTGACCCATACCAGGTATCAGACTCCAATGTAATGGATGCACCCACTCCACAACCTGTTAATTCTAAGTGGGAAGAAATGAAGAATTCTCTTAAAGATCTCCATGCATGGACTGAGGTAAAAACCTTCAAGTATGAGGAAGTTTGTTTGTATCCCTTTGATCCCTCCACCTCCACAATCTCCTTCCCCAATAACTTTGAGAGACCTAAATTTGATAAATACAGAGGGAAGGGTGATCCATTCAATCTTGTTAAATAATTATACATGGCCTACCAAGAGGTTTCCTACAGTAACAATTATCTTATGTGCCTTTTTCCCAAGAGCTTAGGAGGAACCATTCTTGATTGGTTCTATAAGATACCTTATGGATCGGTCTCAACCTTTGTAGAGCTATCTAAAAAATTTGTGTCAAAGTATGCACATAACATCAAGAGTGAATTATCTCTCTTGGATCTCTAAAATTCTAAATAGAAGGGAGGAAAAATCCTAGCTGGCTACCTTCAAATATGAAAAACCCTCACCATGAGACTATCATACCAACCTCTTGAAAATAATTTGACAAATATATTCATCGACAACCTACATCCCAAGTTGGAACATTACATATGCATAAACTGTACTCATGCATACAAATACATTTGAGGAAAGGGATCAGGTATTGAGAAATCCCTCCTAGACAAAGGTGTCATCAAAAACTACAAGGAAGGGCATTATGAAAAACCTTGTAATGATCATCCTCATTACTAGAATAAAAAAAAGAATGTGGTTACTCATGGGACCACATATACGAAACATGTCTAGGTTGTCATAGCTGGTCCAAAACCACCACCACTACCTATTTGTCAACTGATCCATCAACAAAAAAAATTTGTCTCTATCCCCTAAGGACAACCAAAACCCCACATCCAAAATACACAAAATCAAACATTCACCCATTTTGGTGAGCCTTTGGATGTTATCTTTCACATAATGTCTAAGGCCAATCTAATTGTCTATCTACAGACTCAACCTTTTGATCATTCTTCTCCTAAACCTACATAGTATAAGTAGAATTAATACTGTGACTATCATTGTGTTAAGGGAGATTCCACTACTAAGTTCATGAAGTTGAAACAATACATCCAAGATCTCATAGATCATAAGGAAATTACAGTTGATCCCCCATCACAAGGTTCACCAAATACAAATCTAAAAATATGCCAAAATGTGTTTCCTAAACATCATACGGGAAAAGGCTCAACCAATACAAACCAACCAGCCCAAAGTCAAGGTAAAGGTAAACAAGGTGACCACGGTGATGGAAAATACTGCACTCAGGCCTATATCAATTTTGACAACATTGTTGGTTGCATCACCTAGGTTGAATCCTCTTTTAATATGATATGTGTCAAAGGACTTGATAATCGATGTGCAGTCACTACATGAAGAGGAAGAATATCTATTATTAGTGCCTCTACCACATCTTCTTCTCTAGCATAGTATAACCTTTTGGAACACCTTGGGAATACCCATGCACAAATCTTTGTTTAAGGTCTCTTCAGCACATCACCCATCCATCAAGAGATCCTCACAAAAGCCTTGCAAGATTCACATGTCCCTAATGACAAAAATTCCTCTTAGTTTCAATCCCTTGTGGTCCATCTATTATCATCCAATGCCTTATCATTCAAACCATCCAACATGCCATCCATTTCACTAGATCATAACCTCACACTTTGCATCATTGTCATCATCAACTCCTTTGTAGTCAAATGAGTCATAATAGATAATGGTTTGGCCCTAAACCTATGTACTTTTAAGTTCATAACATAGGTGGGGTAAACTGAAGATGATATTGCACAAAAATGTATAACTATCAAGGAATATGACAACCTAGAGTGTACCTTTGAAGGTACTATTTCACTGTCGATTCAAGTGGGCCCAATAGTTTAGAATATAGTATGCCATGTTGTTGATCTTAACCTTCCATACAACATCCTCCTGAGTTGCCCATGGATTCATGCTATGCAAATCATTCCCTCCACATTTCATCAATGTATCAAATTTCCCCGTAATGGCCTAAAGTCACCATTCATGCTGATCCCTAACCTTTCACATATTTTTGTGTATTAGAATCCTCATTCCCCCATTCAAAATATTGTCCTAGAAATGAAATCAGCACTCTATTTCTAGTTCCTCCCACTCATATAATAATCCTAAGAAAATACTTTCATCCACACATTCCACTATCAATATCAATAACAAGGGCTATGGGGAATATAGTCTATTAGATGCATTTGTAGTAGGAGCACTACCCCTTGATACGAATACTCAAGTAAATTATGAACTCCACATTTATTTCAAGTGGGAACTTAAATGAGGAAGAGCTACATGAAAACATCAATAGATGGTTATGCAAAGAATCTCTACCTCTTAATAGATCACTTCTTGATTACTTTAAAGACAAATATCCAAAATCCCATGGATTGGCTACTAAGAAAAGGTGTTACCAAGGTGGTGGATTAGGCTGCAAGGAAACTAGCATGATGGCTCCTCTCGAGCCTACTAAACGACCAAGAAATAAAGGTCTTGGATTTGGCTTAGACATGACTAGGTACACCTTTGTAACTGGCTATAGCTTTTTTAATACCCTAGGCAAAATCATTAAAGTTGAGCCATCCATGAAGAGGAAATTAAGAGATCTTATGATGATATACTTAGTGGTGAAATCTTCTTAGGAAAATCCATCCTTCATGAACTCTCTATCAACCACATTGACCTCCCACTCATACATATTGAACTCATTAGTGCAGGAGCACCTAGGGTTAAAATCCCTTCTTTGTTTTGGTTGTGTTCTTTCCTACTTATTTAGGCTGATTAGGAAATATAAGGAATATTTTGAAGTGGTTAGAGTTGTTAGGTTAATATTTGGAGGCCTTTTTGTTCAATCCACTCCTTGTAATGTCCTAGAGGAAAAAATGAGTCAAAGGGTGGAATGAACCCTCTAGATCCTTAAGAGGTAAATTTTTAAGTTTTTTGAGACTTTAAAATTCAAGTTAGGGTTTAGGTGAATTGTCCATGGTGGAAAAAACAAGAAAACTCAATTTGGTTAAGAGATGTGGAAAAGTTGCTCATAGCAACTTTGCAATTTTGTAACTTTTGAAAAGTTGCTCAACAACTTTGTCCAAAAGAAGGATTTTGACCTAAATGGTTAAATGGATTAGTTGGAGTGGTTGTTTCAAAGAGGAGAAGACTTTTTAAGAACCTCCATGGTAATATCACAAGGTTGGATGAATTTTATATTACTTTTCTATTGATTATGAAGTTGTCAATAGTGACTTGAACTATTCCAAGACATTTTGGATTGAATAGATTTGTACATGGAATAGTTTTATTGGATTTTGAATGTAATTAGATTCTTATTTTAGTCTAATAACTTTGTCTTTTGATAGCTTTCTAAGAATTTTCCATTTTGTATCTTCTTGTTAATTTTCTTTAAGGTAGTTGTTCACTGGTCCAATCTGGACTGTACATAGAAAATGGCCTCTTGAGCTTCTTAAATCCATGGAAACAAAATGGGCCTAGATGGAATGCTAGAGGGGTCAGTGTACATATCTTTCCTTTTTTTTTAGGAATGAATGTTGATCTCTTTCCCTAGGTGAGCTTGGCCATAGCCCGACTAGGGAAAAAGAGTAATAGAGACCAAGAAGTTGCAAGGTTGGATTGGTAGAAGCAATCCGAGGTTTGGACAATGTTTAACCAATGAAGATACAACACTCCAAGTCATGGTGGCACTTGGTGATAATTTTTCATTATTCCATGAAGACAAAATTAGTATAAAGAGCAATTATCCCTTTTTTAAGGATTGTGTCCCTAAAGGTGTGAAGGTATTGTATGGAAGATTTAGAGAAACCTTACCTTGAAAATATTTTGTGCTTTTGTAAAGGGTATCTAGATCCTAAACTATTTTTGGGGACTCCTTAACCAAAATTGTGAGGAAATCCACATTTTGTACCTGGACAGGGTTACAAGGGGCAATTAGGCCTAATTCCTATATTTTAGGAACTCGATGTGAAGGAGGTTGAAGAAGGGTTCCAAACCTTAAATTTAGTTGAAATATGACCTAAAGTGATTGAAATTCAACTTTGCAACCCATTGTGAGCATGTTGGCATAGGATGGTAGAAAACACTATGTGGAGTTCAGTGAGTATTGAAGTACCTTGTTGATAGGGTGGATCTTGGTTAGAGGGGTAGAGATCTTAGTGACTTTCCCTTTGTATTAGGGATATAGAAGTCCCTAATTATTGTTGGACTACAATTGATTTGGAATCTGATTGAAGAATCTGTGATTAAAGATCACTGAGGAGTTACTAATTAGATATGTAATATGATTAAATCAGTATTATGTTGTCATTGATGTCAACTAGTTTGACAGCACTTATCTTGTAAGTTACTATACCAAGACATCTGAAGAAAGGTTAAAATGATGAATAATGGAGAAATCTACATGAGGAAAGATGTACATGACATATGAGGATAAGGAAAACATTGAATAACTTGTTGATGAGTCCATGACTTGATGTTATTGACTTTATTATGTTGTATTCATCTATGATGAAGTATAGAGCTGAAAGACACAAAGCAGTGTTGTAAGTAAATGAAGCATTTCTAGTATACACCGACAGAGTGTAGTGTATACCGATCATATTATTAACCGAGTAGTGTTCACCGATGCATTTCTTTGTTAACCAAGTAGAACAGAATGTATTAAATGATTAGTTTAGCCAATAAGATTGATGAGATGGCAAGAGTATAACATTGAGGTAACAGATAATGTTTGTTACATAGATCGATGGCTGACAAAATACAGGGAATATCTAACAGAGAAGATTGAAACATGTTATTGACACAAGTACTAAGAAAGTTTGAGGTGGCAAAATCTATGAATGAGGTTAAGCGGAAAAGTCTGATGGAAGAGAAGAAAATGATTTACTCGTCTATATAAGAGAATAGATTTTCTTTATGAAATAGGTCGGAAGAAGAAGAAGCTATAGGAATATCGCATGAACAAGGTTTTCATGTATTCTAGTCATATTGGTTAAGCAAGAACCGAGCTGTAGAACAATTACCGAGCTACAAAGAGCGATTACCGATGGATAGTAAGTTGATACAATATTGAATCTAAAGTGAAATATTGATCAGAAGGATTTGTATGGACTAAATATTGATCTGTAATCTGCAATTGAAGTTGTATTAAGGTGGGTCATTTACTGTTACATATTTAACCATTGTATACAGTCAAAATCTCTTAACTGAGTGGACTCTGAAAGTCTTATGATGTATCATTCATATAATGAATATTGTTATCCTGTCAACCCCATAGTGAATGCTAGTTGGATGATAACTTCTAGTCTAAAATCTTCTAACAAGGTCACACCTGACACTATGTTTGTAACCTTTAATAGGGTTGGGTTTTAACCAACCTCACTTCAGAAGAGTGAACAATTTTTGGGTTGCTGGTCCCAGGTGGTTTTTCCCTTTACAGGGTTTCCACGTTAAATCTCTTGTGTTATGTGTTGATTGTGATATTTTTTTGTTATCATTCTTTACATGTTACATGTTAGATTTGATCCGTAACTATTTTAGCATTAGACTAGTAATCGGTAAAAGCATAGACAGTAAGAGTTATTATTGTTTACCAACAAGAAGAAATTAAAGTAGTTTTGAATTATACATTTTGAATTGGGACACTAGATAACTGATTCACCCCCCCCCTATCAGTTATTCTAAAAATTGGTATCAGAGCTTTGGTTGCTTGGAATAGAGTTTTAAGGACTTAAGCATAAAGGTCTCAAGATGTATAAGAGGGAAGTACCGAAACTGAACAAAGAGAACTTCACAGTATGGCAAAGAAGAATGAAGCTGCACATATCTAGAATTGGGAACTCTGCACTAGAGCTGATGGAGAATGGCTACATGCAATAGCCCACTGGTCCCTTAACTCTTGATCAATTGAAGGACAAACATGAACACAATGTTACTATGATGGAACTTGTTGCAACCTCTACCAATGCTGAATTTGAAGATATCAAAACATGTACAACTGCCAAAGGAATGTGGGATAAATTAGCACAAATATACAGTGGAGATCTGAATGTCAAAAGAGCCCGAGCTGAAAGTCTGAGAGGCAGATTTGATGATATGAGAATGAAAGAAGGTGAGAACATTGTCCAATATTCAAATAGACTCAAAGAGGTGGTACATGCTATTAGAGCATCTGATGGAGTGATTGATGATGAAACAATGATAAGCAAGATTCTCAGAACTTTGCTACCGGTTTATGCAATCAGGATTTCTGCAATTCATGAAACAAGAGCTACATCCAACCTTACTCTTGACACTCTGATTGGTAAACTTACAACCTTTGAATAAAACAATTTTGATAAAAGTGTTGTTCTTGGACATTTTGGTGTTCACAAGACCTTGGAGTTAGTTAAAATATATTACTATTGGCCAAAGATGAATAGGGACATCCAAAATTATGTAGAGACTTGCATAGTCTGTCAAAAGGCTAAGGGGACTTCATCTAATGTAGGGTTGTAAAAACCCCTCCCAATTCCAAATAGGCCTTGGGAATGCCTCGGTATGGATTTTGTAGTTGGACTTCCTAAGACCAAGCAAGGATTGGATAGTATCTTTGTGATAGTGGATAGGTTTAGTAAGATGGCTCACTTTGTGCCATGCAATACCACCCATGATGCATCCTACATAGAAAATATCTTCTTTAGAGAGGCAGTGAGAATACATGGTGTACCTATAAGAATTCTATCAAACAGAGACTCTAAGTTTATGAGTCATTTCTGGAAGACCCTGTGGAAAAAGCTTCATACAAATATTTCCTTCATCTTTGCATATCATCCATAAATGGATGGATAGATTGAAGTATTCAATAGGAGCTTAGGGAACCCCTTAAGTTGTCTCACCAAATAATATGTACAAGCATGGGATCAATTACTTTCTCAAGAAGAGTTTTCCTACAGTGACACAACCAATAGGTCAACATGAAAGATCCCCTTTGAAATAGTCTATGGGATTCATCCTAGGGGTATATGTGAACTCAAAGACCTTGGAAGTAATGAAGAGAAGAGTGGTTATACTAAGGATTTTTCCCATTCTATGAAAGAAGTCCATGATAGAGTGAAGAAGGCCCTAATAGAGAGTGCTACTCACACCAACTCACACCAAGAAAAAGGTAGATACAAGAAAAAGAGAAGTTCAATTCCAGGTAGGAGATCTGGTTATGGTGCACCTAAATAAGGAAATGTTACAAAAAGGTGTCCCACATAAGCTTCAAATAAGAAGAATAGGTCCTTGGGCTATTCTAGCCAAGTATGGACCCAATGCCTATAAAGTTGAACTACCAGAAGATATGGGACTTTCACCAATCGTTAATGTCATAGATTTGGTGTCATGTAAAGGACCACATCCAAAGGGGGATCAATATCAAATAGAGAATGCAGAAGAGATCAAGGCACTAAAGCTACTGGTCACACCAAGGTCCCAAGCAGAGAATATTTTGAACTCAAGGGTTGCCAAGAAGACAAGAACCAAGGTATACATGGAACATCTAGTTAAATGGAATGGTAAGGAGGATTTAGAAGAAACTTGGGTCCTAGATATATATTTTCACAAGTTAGGCATAGATCCTAACTTAATTCCATCAAATGAAGCATAACTTATTTTTGTTAGCGGAGAATGGTGTAGAAGCACCTAGGGTGAAAAGCCCTTCTTTGTTTTGGTTGTATTCTTTCCTAGTTGTTTAGGTTGATTAGGAAAGATTAGGAATATTTTTAAGTGGTTAGGGTTGTTAGGTTAATATTTTGAGGCCTTTTTGTTCAATCCACTCCTTGTAATGTCCTAGAGGATAAAATGAGTCAAAAGGTGGAATGGACCCTCTAGATTCTTAGGAGGTCAGTTTTGAAGTGTTTTGAGTCTTTAAAAATCAAGTTATGGTTTAGGTGAATTGGCCCTAGTGGAAAAAACAAGAAAATTCAATTTGGTTAAGAGATGTGAAAATGTTTCTCATAGAAACTTTGCAACTTTTGCAACTTTTGAAAAGTTGCTTGATAACTTTTAAAAGTTGCTTGACAACTTTGTCCAAAAGAAGTCTTTTGACCTAAATGGTGAAATGGGTCAATTGGTGTGGTTTTTTCAAAGAGGAGAAGAATATTTAAGCACCTCCATGGTGATATCACAAGTTTGGGTGACTTTTATATTATTTTTCTATTAATTGTGAAGTTGCAGATAGTGACTGTAACTATTCCAAGACATTTTGGATTGAATAGATTTGTACATGGCATGGTTTGATTGGATTTCCAATGCAATTAGCTTCTTATGTTAGTCTAATAGCTCTGAGTATTGATATCTTGCTAAGAAGTTTCCATTTTGTATCTTCTTGTAAATTTTCTTTAAGGTAGTTGTTCACTAGTCCTATTTGGAATGTAGATAGAAAATGGCCTCTTGAGCTTCTTAAATACATGGAAAACAAAATGGGCCTAGATGTTAAAAGTATCCTTTGTCATTGCACCAAAATATTGACATGTCAATGCGTGATACAACCATTAGACTTATAGAAGACATAGGAGGCAGTTAAGCCATGTCACGAATCTTGAGGGGAGTGCTGACCATTTTTCCAACACTAGATGGAATGCTAGAGGGGTTAGTTTACATAGATTTCCTTTTTTTTTAGGATTAGAAGTGATAGGAATGAATTTTGAGCTCTTTCCCTAGGTGAGCTTGGCCATAGGCCACCTAGGGAAATAGAGTAACAAAGACCAAGAAGTTGTAGGGTTGGATTGGTAGAAGCAATATGAGGGTTGGAGAATGTTAAACTAGTGAAGATACAACACTCCGAGCAATGGTGGAACTTGGTGATAGGTTTTCATTGCTCCATGATCGAAGACAAAAGCAATATAAAGAGAAATTAGCCCTATTTTCAAGGAATGTGTCCCTAAAGGTGTGAAGTTATTGTACATAATATTTAGAGAAACCTTACCTTGAAAATATTTTGTGTTTTTGAAAAGGGTATCTAGATCCTAAACTATTTTTGGGGGTCCTTAACCAAAATTGTGAGGAAATCCACATTTTGTACCTAGATAGGGCTATAAGGGGCAACTAGGCCTAATTCCTATATTTTAGGAACTCAATGGGAAGGAGGTTGAAGAAGGGGTCCAAAACTTAAAGCTAGTTTACATATGACCTAAAGTGATTGAAATTCAACCCTGAAATCCATTGTGAGCATGCTGGCATAGGATGGTAGAAAACACTATGTGGAGTTCAATGAGTATTGAAGTACCTTGTTGATAGGGTGGATCTTGGTTAGAGGGGTAGAGATCTTAGTGACTTTCCCCCTGGATTAGGGCTAGAGAATCCCCTAATTAGGTCTATTGAAGATACCTTGTGTGTGATTTAAGTTGACTCCAAGTGAAGAACCACCACTCCTATCAAACATAGACTAGGAAGAGGATGTCCTTAGTCACAAAAATAAAAATAAAAAAGATAAACATGGGTCTTCTAGTGAAAGCCCCCCTAGAGCACTTCTTGACTCTAAAAAAGAAAAACAAAAGGTTGTATCCTTTGTTGCAAACCTCTTTGAGGTGCTAGAGGATGAGGGCTCTCCTCTTCCTCTCATCCATGATTATCATCCATAATAGTCATCCATTTTGATTGAATAAACCAAACCTTTCAACTTGGAAATGGAAGAGTGTCCACAGATTACCTACATTACAAAATCATTATAAGAGGCCAAAGAGATGGCTTTCACAGTGCTCTTTCATGAGGCCACTATCAAATTTGCATAGTCTTATGCTCACATGCCTTGGTTATACCCCAACCTAGTGGTTCATCATCTTGCATTATACCAAATTCCAAACCTGTCAAGTAGAAGCTTCAAAAAATCCATCCCAACGTAGCCCTATTAATTAAAGAATAGTTGGAGGAAATCCTCCAGGTTAAATTCATTCATGCCATTTATTATTCAAAGTGGATCTCCAACATGGTGCCAGTGTCTAAGCCATTAGTTGATATCAAAATATGTAAAAACTTCAAAGATATCAACAAGGCTTGTCCTAAGGATAACTTTCCATTACCAAACATTGATATGCTAGTGGACCTCATAGCTAGACAAGACATGTTGTCACTCATGGATAGTTTCTCTGGCTTCAATCAAATGCGTATTGCAGAAGAAGCTCGGCATAAGACAACATTCACAACCCAATGGGTTACCTTTTGTTACAAATTCATGCCTTTTAGTCTAAAGAATGTAGGAGCTACATATCAAAGGGCCATGACTGTCATCTTCCATGAAATGATCCATAAAATTATTGAGGACTATGTAGATGACATCTTGGGAAAATCTAGAATTGGAGATGATCACCTTAATGTACTTGAATGTATCTTTAATAATCACCTCCATAAGTATGGGTTAAAACTCAATCCCAAGAAATGTTCTTTAGAGTCACATCTGGAAAGCTCCTAGGATTCATTGTATCAAGACAAGGTATAGAGATAGACCCTAAGAAGGTCAAGGCTATAATGGAAATGCCTCCCCCAAGGACTCTCATGTAGCTACATAATTTACAAGGAAAGCTTCAATCAATATGTGGATTCATTTCACAACTTTTAGACAAGTGTCAACCATTCACTCATTTGTTACACAAGGAAATAACTTTCAAATGGGACCCCCACTATTAAAGAGGTTTCAACAACATTAAATAAAACTTGGAAAACCCACCAATTCTTGTACCACCAACTCCTATAAATCCCCTCATACTCTATAGTTTAGCTACTACCACAGTACTAGGGGCACTTGTCTCTCAACAGGATGATAATGGAAAAGAGTGTGCCATCTACTACTTCAGCCGCACACTTGTGGACTATGAGCTTAATTATACTCCAATGTGAAAATCATGTCTTTTCGTAGTCTTTACCACTCAAAGTATTTGGCACTATATGCTTAGTCCTAAAGTCAAGCTCATATCAAAAGTGGGTCCCCTCAAGTATCTAATTTCTCACACTAATCTCATAGGCCACATGGCTGAATGGGTTATGCTTCTAAGTGAGTTTGATATCCAATATGTAGATAGAAAAGACATAAAGGTTCAAGTCATTGAAAATTATTTGGTTGAGGAACCATTGGTGGATGCTTACCCCTTAGTTATGAAATTACTAGATGAGCATATGTGCATGGTCAAAGAACAATCTAAGTGGAAATTATATGTTGATGGATCATACACATCTAGTAGATCGGGGAAAGTAATATTGTTTTTCACCCCTCAAGGTGATTATATTCCTAATTCATTGAAGCTCCTCTTTTCATGTACAAATAATATTGTAGAGTATGAGACCCTTATTTCTATTCTCAAAACAATAATCCAATGATATATCATAGAAGTGCAGGTGTTTAGAGATTCACATCTTATCATCAAATAGGTCCTAGATGAATTCCAAACCAAAGATGGCAAGTTTCTACCATACAAAGAAATGGTTGATGGACTAAAAAAACACTTTCAATTTTTGCAGTTCACATAGGTTCCTAGATTATAGAACAAGGCATCAGATTCTATGGCTACCATTGGTTCTCTTCTTGAGATCCCACATGATGTACCAAAATATGAGTTTTTAGTCAAGAATCTTCATATACCAACTTATGAGACTATTGATGTTGAAATGGTGTGTGTCTTGGTTGGTCCCCAGTCCCCATGGTACCATGAAATCTATGCCCACTTAAGGGATGGTTTCATATCCACCCATCTCACTCACACCCAACACCAAAACCTTATATGTTGATCTTCCCAATACACCCTTATTGCCAACACCCTATATCATCAAGGTTATCACAATGTACTCTCTCAATGTTTAGACTCTAATGAGTATGCCCTAGCATTACAGGAGGTTCACATCAGAACCTGTGGTGCCCACACCAGTGCTATAGTCTTAACCAAATAGCTTCTGAGATAAGGATACTACTAGACTACTATGGATCATGATGCTTGTGAATTTGTGAAGAGATGTCTAACCTATCAACAACATGAAAATCTCATCCATGCCCCAACACAGGATCTGCATACTAGTGCACCTCCATGTCCCTTATCATGTTGGGGCTTCAACTTCTTTGGTAAGATCACCCCCTTATCCTCTGATGGACACAAGTACATTATCACAAGTACTGGATATTTCACAAAGTGGGTAGAAGAAATTGTAGGATTTGAGCAATACAAATCCACAAAACTCGAAGATCACCTACATACAAAAACCTGTTACAAGGAAGTAGAGACAAGAAGAGGGCAAGGGTTTGACTCAAAAATATGAAGAAGAAAATATCCTCAAATAATGAATGAATAATAATGTACAATGGATCATCCTTATAAAGGAGATCGAAAGCCTTAAAAGGCAAACCCTAGTGCATGCAATAATCAGTTTGACTATTACATGACTAGTGCATGAGTTTAGAATAACTAGTGCATGTGCTTTTAACTAAAGAAAAAGGAAGTTGATATCTTAAGAAGGGAGTAAGTATTAATTAATATAATTAATGCTTTACTCTAACACCCCCCCTTAAGATGAGCAATGATGCATCTACAAATAATGCAAGAAGAAATAAAATGTGTCCCGGTAACATGGTCTGATCAGGTACCCAGAACAAGCAAATCTCTAAAAAATGGAGAAATAGAGAAAACCCAGTGGGAAAAAACCCTATTCCAAAAGGAGATAGAAAAATGCAAAAAAAGAAATGGCTCAAGAGACTCTCTCAAAACCATAAGTACAACCAGCCCCCCCATGAGAGAGGGGTGAGACACAAAAGCCCCCCCAGAATGATGGAACCCCTATGGTAATGATCAAACCAATGCAACCCCAATGCGGAAGAAACAAAGGCACAAAACAAGGAAACCCCTGAATGAGAGGTGAAACTGGAAGGCCTAACTGATGCTCAAATGAGAAAACATGAGGATCCTAAAAGGGAATCCCCAATGTAGGTGGTGTGATAGGTGTGCTGACACTGTCATGAAAGAGGAGATGAATGTCCTCTGTAGAATCCTCAACAAGTGCACCTGGTGGCTCAATGAATGGATTTGGAGGGTCAGGCGGTGCTGAAGAAGAATCCCGCTGAAGAGAAAAGGCCTCAACAGGATGTGGTGTGGCAGTCATAGTAGTGATCTCAGGAACAATACAAAGGTTCAAGCGACCTGACTACACCACATGAAGCTCTCGTGAAAGAGGAGAGCATTGCTTTGACAATGGAGATGGTGGACCAAAGTGTGAGAAGGTGTAGAGACAAGTGGAATGATCAACTATCCCTATAGCAACAATACCTCCTATCATACTGTCTCGAATGAAGATTGAATCTGTAGTGAACTCAACTGTCTTCCCTGAACCACTGTGTGTAATCTGATAAATTGAGAGAAGGTTTACAAACAAAGATGGAGCATACAATACATCATTGAATGTGTCATCTTGAATGCTAACTGAACCTTTCCCATAGACTGTTAGGATAGTGTTATTCCCCATGATAATATGAGGAATGGGAGGAGCCTCAATAGTAGAGAAGACCCCTTGAGAAGATGCCATATGGTGAGAAGCACCTGAATCCAATATCCAAGGCACCTGTGAAGGGGATGCAATGGATGCCCGTAATGCATGACCCTTTCCAAAATCCTATCTAGATGGTGAAGATGTGGAGAAAGATTGAAAAGCAGACCCTTGTGAGGTAGAAGAGGATGAAGAGGAAACAGTGGTCTTCTGAAGAAGAACTTGCAAATCCGTAATCTATTTCTCATAGCCATCAAATTTCTTCTAAAAATAATCTGACTCATCATGAGGTCCCTTCTGACAATAGGAACATGTAGGTCTCTCAGTCTTCTATTTCTCCTTCTTAGAAGAAGATGGTGGGCCAGTAGAGTGCTGAGAAGAGGAATCTGATATCTATTTTGGCTTCTGCTTCTGCTTTTCCTTGGATGGTTGGGAAACCAATGCATGGTTCTTTGATCTTGTTAGAGAGTTCAACTAAGTAAGCTTGGCCTACTCTCTAGTCAAATGATCATAGAACACCTCAAAAGTGGGCATGGTGAATGTAGGTCCCAAAGCATCCATGGTAGAATGAAAGGTAGAAGAGAAGATTTGAAAGTTTCCCCTAAGCTTAGATAGAATCAGATAAATACACTCTTTATCAGTCTTTTTCTTTCCACATCCGTGTAACAAAGATCTCTATTGTTTGAACTTCATCAGAAAGTCCTCAGTAGAGTGAAAAGAATCAGGTACAAGAGAGGTAAGCTCTGCCTCAATTTGAAGTGCTCGGAACTCATTCACTGTACCAAAAAAAGTGTTCAGCTTGGTCCACATAGCTAGAGGGGTATTGCACCCATCAAGATGAAACTGCAAGCTGTTTGATACCTCTAAAGCAATCAACCCCATAGCTTCATCCATCTTGTTTCGATGTTGTATGATCTCAAAGGGCCTCTATAATAATGGTTGCACTACATCTAGACAAGACCAGAGCCCTTTTGAATGGAGAAGTCATGTCATCAAGGTTGTCCATGTGTGATAATTATGTGGGGTTAGAAGTTCTAGACAAGAAGAGGTCTCGGCCATATTTTTTAGAAGAGGTTTTGTTTTGACAAAGATCTTGTTGAACTGAAAGAAACAAGAAAATAAGACCCCCCCACAAGCCAAATATCGAACCCCCAAGCCTAAAATGATATGCTTTATCAAGAGAAGAGCAAAAAAGCTTCAGATATGAATCTTGTGTACCTTGAAAAAAATTTGATGAAAATAGGTAGAAATTTGGATAGTGCTTGAGAAGAGCTTTCCGACGCTTCTTTCAGATTGAAAAATGGAGCTAATTTGAGCAAATTAGCCCCCTTGGAATGTAAAAAGAATAATCTAGCTTTGACATCAGAAACAACAAGCTAGATGGAAAAAAAAATACCAGATTAAACTCCATGAGAGCGTCAAGCTCGGAACCATCTTTCCAATGATATCTCATTTGTCAAAAAATGATGCCTAGAGCTCCCGGAAAGCCAATTTCAGTGAAAAGGGCTCCAAATGGCAAAAAAAAACAAAGAGTTATAAAAGCCAACTGCCAGTGCTAGCCTCTGGCCTTAGCGGCTAGTCACATACGGTCAGGCGCAAGCGGTTAAGGGTTTGGTGGTTTAGCTAGCCACTGGCGGCTTAGCTAGCTATTGGTGGTCACCGGTGGCATGGGCGGAGTAGGGTACCAGTGGCGGAGGAACCCGGGTGGC
The DNA here is from genome assembly GCA_027943335.1 of Chamaecyparis obtusa. Lineage (NCBI taxonomy): Eukaryota > Viridiplantae > Streptophyta > Pinopsida > Cupressales > Cupressaceae > Chamaecyparis > Chamaecyparis obtusa. The sequence goes on along the minus strand of BSBK01003238.1, from coordinate 2,950,834 downwards.
GGACCAAGCAGAGCGGAGGACTGAGCGGACCAAGCGGAGTGGCGGACCGGGCAGAGCATGGCAGAGGCTACTGGGCACTGGGCGGTGGCCGCGAAGGGTGCTGGGCAGTGGCCGCGGAGGGTGGTGGCTGCTTGGTGACACGAGGGTGGTCACTGGGTGGTACTCCCTAATTTTTATATATGTATTATTTTATTTTTTAAAGAAATTGCCTGTGTCAGCCTCGATGTGCATGCCAGGGCCGTACGGCCTTGGTACGCAAAAAAAAATTTCCTCAGATGGTAACTTGTCATAAATGGACAAGTTTTATATGTAGTTTTACTATCTCAGGCCTTCTAGATGCAACCGTGAGGTCCGTTTGGGCCAGAAGTGCTCCAAAAATCTATGATCACCTCGGGATCCATGTCGGGGCTGATTGCAAAAAAAATTTCTCACAAATTCCAACTGTGTCCAAATTGGACAAATTTTATATGGATCTTGGGGTTCTTGGATGCTTTGAATGCAACTGTGAGGTCCATTTGAAGCCAAGATGACCAAAAAAATAGGTCCCCCCCAGATTTGACAGGAAACCCTCTCTGTAAAAAGTGCTAAAAAAAATTATTATTTTTTGCAGGCAAAAAAGAAAAAAAATAACGTCCTACAGAGAATACCAAAACCTCTCAAATCAAAAAAAAAATCCTTAATTTGAATCCTTCAAACATGAACAAGCTGTAGCAGATTAGGCTCTGATACCATGTAGGATTTGAGCAATACAAATCCACAAAACCCGAAGATCACTTGCATACAAAAATCTGTTACAAGGAAGTAGAGACAAGAAGAGGGCAAGGATTTGACTCAAAAATATGAAGAAGAAAGTATCCTCAAATAATGAATGAATAATAATGTACAATGGATCATCCTTATAAAGGAGATCGAAAGCCTTGAAAGGCAAACCCTAGTGCATGCAATAATCAGTTTGACTAATGCATGAGTTTAGAATAACTAGTGCATGTGCTTTTAACTAAAGAAAAAGGAAGTTGACATCTTAAGAAAGGAGTAAGTATTAATTAATATAATCAATACTTTACTCTAACAAAAATTTCATTGACTCTCACTACAGGTGTCCAAATTTTCAAGTTCATTCTTTACCATATCATCTTCCGCTTCGGCATCCCCTCCACCATTTTCATAGATCACGGTACACCATTTCAGAATCAACACATGAAGGATCTATGTGACCAATTCCACATTCAGCACTAATTTTCTAGTACATATTTTGCAATGGCCAAGATGAGGCAACCAACAAAACCATTTTGAAAATCCTTAAGAAGGTTGTCAATGATACTGGTCACGATTTGCACCTCCAAGTTAATCTCTCTCTTTGGGAATATCGTACTTCATTCTTCTCTCCTAAAAACACCACCTCATACTCCCTTATGTATGGTGCTAAAGTCATCTTATCGATTGAGGTCTAATTACCATCACTACGTGTTTCACTCAAGAACCTAGTCATTGATGAATACTATCATGTAGCACAACTCACACAACTGGATCTATTAGATGAGAAGAGGTGGCAAGCATATGATCACCTAGTTGTATACCAGAATGGGCTTAAGATAAGTTATATAAAAAATATCCTCCCATGACAATTTTAAGTGGGATATTTGGTCTTTAAAGAGAATCAAAAATTTCTCCCAAATAGAGAAAAACAAGTAAATTTTGAACCTACCTGGCTAGGTTTTTATGTTGTCACAGCATGCTTTGGCACAGGGGCATATCAGTTGTCCACTCAAGAAGGAGAGCCTTTGAATGATCCCCATCAATATCATTCATCTTAAGTGGTTCTATTCCCGAATCATGTAGAGTACCCCACTTGTCTAAAAAATTGAAAAATTGAAATTTTGAAATTTTGAAATTTTGAAAAATCAAACAAAAAATAAAGAGAGAAAGAAAAATAAGCGTCCAATTGTGAAAACTTGGCAATCAAGTGTCTTAAATAGGTGCATGTGGTGAAAACATAGAAACAAGCACCATACGCACATGACCATTTAATTATCTATGAAAATCTCATCCTCCATACACTATATCTACTTTCATCCACATAGCTTCATCTCACAAACCCATATTCCCTAGGTGTTCCATTATCGCATGTACACATTGTATATCAGTTGTACTACTATCCCAATCCCTAATCTTTATACCTATTAGTTGTACTAATATCCCAATCCCTAAGCTTTGTACCTATTAGTTATATATAGCATCTATTTACTTAGTCTTGTATAGTTGTCTTTTCCATCTCTCCACATAGGTTCATTTGTATATAGTGTCCTTAAGATCTAGTCTTCCACATCGTGTGTTGTCCAAACCTTGAGTTGGAACTTTAACAATCATCTTTGAGTATCCTTGTCATCTTGGTCATCCTAGATATCCTTTTGTCAATTAACACTACCCAAGTAGTCACCAAATCACTAGTCTTCGTAGAATGCATCCTTCCTCAAATCATACCACAATCAGTCTTATTTGTCAATCACCCTTTGGCAAAAGATATTTGGGGAAATTTTTATGGCATTGACTTCTTTTGGATCTTTGTTTATCTTTGTTTTGAGCTTCCTTGTTTTTACCTCCTCAAAGTCGCCATGATCCTTTATATCATGGTGTGTTGCAAATGGTTCAACTTGGGGCAAGGTCTTGATCTTTTATTTTCAATTCATTTAGATTTGACTCTTCCACATTCAACGTGTGATCCCCATGGTCACACAGTGTACTTGGGAAATATCACTTGTTTGCATATTCTCCTAGCATCATATCCATCCTAGTCCTATGTGGCTTAGGCATGATGTTAGGATTATCCTTGTGTTTTTGTTATGTCAGTCCATGCATAGTCTACAACATGGCCTTGGTTCTTTAAACCTTGATAATTCTATAGAAAATTAAGTGTTCACTACAAGACAGCTCCCTTTTAGGGTGCTCCTGCTTAAGCTTCCCCCATCCTTAAATTGCCTAAATCAATCCATCATCCCTAGTTGATCTTTTCCTTTTCTCTATTCCTTATGGTTAGGAATGTATTCACTTCGAATCCCAACTATTTTCTTTATCCTCTGAAATATTCTGGCGGATACGCCTAATCCTTATCATTTCCTTCTTTGGCATATTCACTAAAATATTTTGGCGGATATGCCTAATCCTTATAATTTCCCTCTTCGGCATATCTGCTGAAATATTTTAATGAATATGCCTAATCCTTATAATTTCCCTCTTCATCATATCTACTCAAATGTTTTTGCGGATACACCTAATCCTTATCATTTCCCTCTTTGACATATCCGCTGACATCTTCTAGCGGATATGTTTAATCCATATCATTTCCCTCTTCGGTATATCCACTAAAATATTTTGGCGGATATGCCTAATCCTTATCATTTCTCACTTTGACATATCCATCAAAATATTCCAGCGGATACGCCTTTTCTTTTCCCATTTCTCTCTTCTTCTCCAATTTTTCAAATTGTGTGGGTAAAAATGATTTGAAAAAAGTTAATTTTTTCCTATTATAGGGTTATTTTTTACCCCCTTTTTTCCCATTTACCCTTCTATTGGCCCTCCATTTCTTCATATGGACTCATTTTTTGGCATTGTTTGTGCCTATAAATTCATTTTTTCATCTACTTTCCATTTCTAGCATTTGTGTTTTCCCACTCTCTTTTTGAGAGCCTATTTGGGCACTTTTCTCCTCCATTTCCCCTCTCAAGGGGGCATAACCTAATGAGTTTAAATCATTTTTGTTGTCTGGGGCATGTCATCATTTATTTGTGTCATTCATGTTTTGTTTTTCTTTGAAACAACGCTATTTTAATGTCATTTTGAAGGTGGGAAAGATATAGACACCCAAATCTGAACATAATTTATTTATTTAATTAATTATTTTTCTTCTATAGACTTAGGTAAATTAATTTAATTAATTTATCTACAATCCCTATCCTATTTAATTAAATGAATATTTTATTTTATTTAATTAAATAATTAATTCCTCATTCTTCTATAGTTAGTCTATTAAGTAAATAGCTATCCTATTTAATTAATCCCCTCCTAATGTCATCATTTCTTCGCGTCGACCATGTTTTGTTTTTCTTCAAAACAACATTATTTTAATGCCATTTCGAAGAGGGACAAAATGTAGACACCTAAATACGAACATAATTTATTTATTTAATTAATTATTTTTCTTCTATAGTCTTAGGTAACTTAATTTAATTAATTTATCTAAAATCCCTATTCTATTTAATTAAATGAACATCTTATTTTATTTAATTAAATAATTAATTTATCATTATTCTATAGTTAGTCAATAGCTATCATATTTAATTAATCCCCTCCTATTGTCCAAACCCCTTTTAATTAAATATACATCTATATTTAATTAAATAAAACCCTTTCCTCTATTTTGAATTAAAAAGAAATTCAAATATTCTCACCCACTTGCACCCCTTAAATCTATTTTAATTAGGCAAATATCTTATTTATCCAATTAACCCTCACCCACTAGCACTTTCCTAACCTATCCACTTTCCTCCCACTTAACCTAAGTCACTTAGTCCTAAACCCTCACTAAGTGTGCACATTTCTAACCATAAGGATTAGAGAAGCAAAGTCAAATTTTGCCACTTTCCCTCCAAAAATCTCAATTAAATTCATTTAAGGCCTTTCATTAATGTTTAGACTTTCGTACATTTGAGAGATAAATGTCATTTGTGGAAACTCTCTCCCAATCCTTTCTACTACCCTCATCTTGATGCTCCAAAGCCCTAAATTCTTGACAGACTTAACAAATATCCTCATTTTTCTAATTAAAAAACTACATTTTCATTGTGCAACTTTAAAACTTATGCATTCTTGAGACAGCTCTTCATACTTGTGCATTTAAATTCATTATCATCCTTGCTTGAAGCTTGAGAAAATATGGAGCATCATGTTGCTATTATGCTATTGAAATCGTGAGCACACATACCATCAAACTATCATGGACAAATCATTGCAACAAGGAGGCTTGATGTGAGTGTTCCAAGGCTTGCTTGCACTGCAACCAAGAGACCTAGCTTGTCTCTTCTAGGAACCTAGTCTCCTCTAGGTCCTGATTGGCTTAGATGATTAACTAAGTCCAATTCTAACTCTTCTCTAAGAGCTCTTAACCTTTGTGCTTCACCTTCAAAGACTAGCACCTTTTAGTTAGTTCAATCCTTTACCTTCACTTAGAAAGCTCTAAGTGCTACCTTCTCACAAACTTCATTCTTCATTGCAGGGGTGCCATCCTTATGAAAACATTCATAACTTTTCCAATTTGATCCATTTCAGAAGGATCTTGAGCCATATCCTTACCGAGTTCAAGGATTCACCATTTAGAGACCTTAAATAGGCCTAATTCTTGTAGCCTTTACCAGTGACTTTTTGCCAATTCTAGCAAAACTTTTCCAAAGACCCTAAAAATCTAAAACCATATTTGAATACCCATTTGGAATTTTTAAAATATTCAGTGGGTTTTAGGGTCTCACAACCTCCGTACACTTGCTTCCTACAAACTAGGACAAATAGGGCTATTAGGCCTAATTTCTAGGACTGACTGTAACCTAGTATAAATCTTGCTCAAAACTTGGTCTAATGGATTGGAATAAGCTCAATCCTCATAGTATGTTATGTTATGATGAAATCCTTCTTGAAACTGTACCTGTGTCATACAGTACCTCTCTATCCTACAAGAAATCTTCAATCTTTCATTCCTAGACCTCTAACCAGGCTCTGTCTGCTCACCTAGGGCCTAGTAGTAAAAATAGCTCTCCAAAATTTCATGACTCCTAATCCTAAACATATGTACACTAATGACTCCCCTAACATTTCCATCTATCCTTAGGTGATTCCCATAGCTAGATTTCATGGGGGAGTCATGAATGCATCGACTGGTCAGAACAGGACCAATAGGAACTCTAAATCAAAAATAATTTAACCGACACAATATATCTACTCTAAACAACTTTCTTATCAAATGAAAATGTCTTAGAATAGTCTAAAGAACACTAAACAACCACTATATTTAGTCTCTCAATCCATTGCACATGACTGCCACTACAAAAGCTCGGGATCTTCCTGGAAACAGTGTTGTAGAGCTCTATTATCAAACTCAAACTATTACAATTGCATGACTAGCCTCAAGATTCAAGCCTTCCTTAACTTAAGATGTCATTTCCATGTGTTTAGGGCCTATTGGCCGATCTCCCACTTCCTATAGTTTAGGGGATCCAAAGATAACCGAGTTGCATGCAACATTTGCAATAATTGCAAATGTTGTCATGACAACTTCTTAACAACATTTGACATCTTTCTCTATGCCTTGATCCTATTTCTTAGGACCTATATCCTCTCTATATTCCAAGTAACCAACTCATTTAATGACCTTATGGCATCTTTACAACATCACTATGTTCTTAGAACACATTTAAGACTCTATTCTCACCTTAGACTTCTAACACTAAGAAAAATTAATAACTACTAACAATGGATATTAGTGTGACCTTAGTCTTAATGACTAACTCACCTAGCCCACATTACAATGACCTTCTAAGGTCCTCAAAAAAATCAACAACCTTGACTTGGCTAGAGTCAAGTACAAGCCAAAACAACTAGCATCATGGAGGTTAGCCTAGGTGTGCTCCTGCACCATCCTCCCCAAAACAAAAAGTTCAATCCACCCTTGGATTGATGATGCTTGGATCAATTCCCATCTTCTTGAACTCTGGTTCATTTATCCATACTGCATCAGCATCGGTTTGACCATGCTTCTTTATCAAGTGTTTCTTGTATGCTTTGGTTCTAGTCTATTTGTAGACTCTTGTATCCAATACACTGTCAACTCCTGTGACTATAGCAGTGGGTAATTAGAGATCTTCCACATCTCTAATCACTTCATGAAGGCTTTGATCCATATCTTGTTGTGGTCCTTTGTAATGGACTAAGTCTGCAATGTTGAAGATAGGGGACAGTCCACTATCTTCTGATAGCTCAACTCTGAAGGCATTATCACCATACTTAGCTAAGATAGGACAGGGACCTATCCTTCTCATCTCAACTTATGAGGGACTCCCTTTTGAAGTCTTGATTTGTTAAGATGCACCATAACCAAGTCACCCACATTAAATTGAACTGTTCTTCTATGCTCATCCACCTTGGTTTTATGTTTCATGGTGTTCTTTGTCAAGGTCTTCCTCACTGTATCATGTATCTCTTGCATAGCATATGCAAAGTCATCAGCATATCCACTTCCCTTCACTCCATCCTTCAAATCTCTCAACTCATAAACTCCTCTAGCATGTATTCCATGGACTATTTCAAAGGGACTCTTCCCTGTGGATCTGTTTAGAGTGTCATTGTAGGCATATTTAGCTTGCCCAATCAACTGATCCCATTTTTTGCCATACTCCTTGGTCAAGAACCTTAGCAGATTTCCAAGGCTTCTATTGACAACCTCAATCTGACCATCAATTTAGGGATGGTATGCCGATCCAAAGGACAAGTTAGTGCCTAACCTTTGCCAAAGAGTCTTCAAAAAATGACTCATGAATTTAGTGTCTCTGTCTGACACAATGTTGATAGGTAATCCATAGATTTTTACAATCTCTTTGAAGAATAGAGAGGCTATTTGACTAGCATCATTAGTGGTCTTACATGACACAAAGTGAGCCATCTTGCTAAATCTATCCACAACCACATAAACACTATCCATACCTTGTCTTGTCTTGGGTAACCCAACTACAAAATCCATACTCAAGCATTCACATGGCCTAGTAGGAATGGGTAGTGGTTGATAAAGGCCTACATTTGAAGAAGTGCCCTTGGCCTTTTGACATACCACACAACTTTCCACATATCTCCTAACATCAAGATTCATCCTTGGCCAATAATAAAACCTTTGAACAAGTTCTTGAGTCTTAGTGATCCCAAAGTGACCACTCAAAGCTCCATTATGCTTTTCTTGAATCAAATTCTCTCTAATAGAGCCTCTAGGAACACATAATTGATTCCCTTTAAACAAGAGATCACTTTGCAAAGTATATTTAGCATACCTACTATGGAAATGATTCTTGTATTCAGCACATACCTTATAAATTTTTGCAAAATCTTCATCATCAGCATATAGATCCTTGAAGTGATTTATCCCCATGCTCTTCAACTGAATCTCTTGGATAGTGAGATCTCTTCTAGATAATGCATCTGCCACTTTATTGAGTACTCCCTTCTTTTTCTTGATATTAAAGGTATAATCTTGTAGGTACTCAACCCAATTCATGTGCTTGTGACTCAACTTTTCTTGTGAATTCAAGAAACTAAGTGCTTGATTGTCTAAATACACAATGAATTCCTTGGGAAGAAAGTATTTCCTCCACTTCCTTAGACCTTGGACCAATGCATACATCTCAAGGTCATAAGAAGAGTACTTCTTCTTTGCTTCACTTAACTTCTCTGAATGAAAAGCCACCAGTCTACCCTCTTGGCTTAGAACAACCCCAATTGCCACATTGCTAGCATAACACTCAATGGTGAAAAGTTTCTCAAATCTTGGTAACATAAAAATAGGTTGGGTAGATATCTTTTCCTTCAACAACTCAAAGCTCTTGTTAGTGTTCTCATTCCATACAAACTTGGTCTTCATGCCTCCCTTAATAGTATCCAACATAGGAGCACAAATTGCACTAAAATGCCTTATGAATTTCCTATAATATTGTGCAAGGCCATGAAAACCCCTTACCTCTATTTCTATCCTTGGAGTAGGCCAATTGATGATAGCCTCCACTTTTCTCTTATCATCAACTTCTCCTCATGTAGCTTCTTGAAAACAATCTCAAGATGTTCTAGGTGCTCACTCCTTGTCTTGCTAAAAATCAGTATATCATCTAGATATACTACCACAAACTTGCCTATGTAGTCTTTGAGAACTTCATTCATAAGCCTCATGAATGTGGAGGGTGAATTGGATAATCCAAATGGCATGACAAGCCATTCATACAAGCCTTCATTGGTCTTTAAGGTTTTTTTCCACTCATCTCCTTCATGTATTCTTATTTGGTGATAGCCACTCTTCAATTCTATCTTGCTATAGTACTTAGCTTCACCTAGACAATCCATTAGGTCTTCAATCCTAGGGATAGGGAACCTATACCTTATGGTTATCCTATTGATAGCTCTTGAATCAATACAAAGCCTCCAAGTTCCTCCTTTCTTAGGTGCAAGTACAGTGGGTACAGCACATGGACTAATGCTCTTTCTAATTAGGCCTTGGTTTAGGATTTCTTATATTTGCCTAGCAATTTCATCATTTTGTTGAGGGGTCATCTTGTAAGCTACTTTGTTAGGTAGGGTAGCTCTTGGAATAAGGTCTATCCTATGACTTATGGCTCTTTTAGGGGGTAAAGCTTATGGTTGTCCATCACTCACTATACCTTGTTAATTTTGCAGCATGCTTTGAATCTCCTTTGGTAACTCTATCTTCTTAGTCACCTTGCCTTCATCTTCCTCTCTTGGTCTTAGCACCAATGCATAGCTAACTCCTTCACTCTCTTCCATGGCTTGTAAGAACTCTTTTTCACCCACCATAATAACATTTGAGCTTGTTGTCTTCACCTCGGCATCTTCCAAAAATGATTATATTTTGAAGGTCACATTGTCCTTCTTGAAAGAATAAGAATTCTTTCCTCCATCATGTATGGCTTGGCGGTCAAATTTACATGGTCTACCTAGGAGAAAATGGCATGCATCCATAGGCAACACATCACATAAAACTTTTTCTTTATACCTTCCAATGGAGAACTCCACCCATCCTTGTTCATTCACTAACACATGTTGGCCTTTATTGAGCCAAGTGACCTTGTAAGGATTGGTGTGGGGCATCCTTGTCAACTTTAGCTTGTTGACTGCTTCCTCTGACACAATGTTGTCAATAGATCCTAAGTCAATGATGACTCTACATACTTTCCCCATCATCTTACACTTTATCCTAAACAAAGACCTCCTTTGGCTCGGATCTTCCTTCACAGGCTCCTTGATCAAAGTTCTCCTCATCATGAGCTTCTCTCCTTCCTCTAAATTCAATGGTACTTCAGCATGTTTCTCTATTGCATCAGACTCATCTTGAACTAGGTTAGTTCTCTTGTCACCTCCTTGAGATGAACTACCTTTCTCTGGACACCTATAGGCAAGATGTCTCATTTGATTGCAATGGTAGCATTTCATATTGGGAAAATAATTGCCTCTTCCTCCTTGTCCACCACTTCTTCCTCTAGATATAGAGCTTCTTCCTTTACCACCTCTACTTGATCTTCCTTCTTGTTGCTTACTGAATTTTATGTATCCTTGAGTTCTTCTTTCAGAACTTATCCCACCATAGCCACCTCTTTGTCCTCTACTATCTTTGCCTTTACCTTTACCTTTACCTTTAGAGGTTTGGTCTTGTTTTATCTTTCTTTTCTCTTCTATCTTCAAGGCCATTTGATAGCATTAGAGAATGGTTTTGAAGTTCACTAGACTCATTTCTTCTTGAATAGACCATTTGAGGCCATTCAAGTACCTTGCAAGCTTAATGATCTCATCTTCTACTACCTTTGATCTCAAACATAGCTTTTGAAACTCCTCGGTGTAGGCTTGGACATCTAGATCTTTTTGTCTTAGATTGTGTCTCCTCCTATTCATTTGGACTTCATAGTCATCAGGAAGGTAGGTTTGCTTCACTTTGTTTACCACGCCCTTCCAAGTAACTATAGGACCTTTTCCATCATTTTCTCCCTCGGTTTTCACAAACTTCTGCCAAGTAAGAGCTGAACCTCTTAGTCTAGACTTGGCCACCATCACACTCAAAATGGTTCTCAATGTTGTCTATCCAATCCACAACTAAATCTGGATCTATTTGTCCACTAAATAGTGGCACACCTTCCAAATCTTTGCCACTCAATGCCTTTAGTGCCTTTAAGAATGGTTCTTCAAGAAGAATAGGGTCAGGTGTTGGTGCTTTTTCCTCCAACTCTAATTCCTTCTCCCTTGCTTCTTTTTCTTTCTTTTGGTAAATTTTATCTTTGACCTTATCTTCTTTTTCTTGGACTTCACCCAAGAGTTGCTCCATTTGGAGTAACCTTTCTCTTAGCAACCGGTTATCCTCCTCTTGTTCCTCAACCTTTTTGGCTAACTCAGCATTAGTCACCATGGTTTTATCTTCCACTAATCCACTTAGTGTATTCTCTCCCACTGATTCAGTAGGCTGCAACATCCACCAAAAGCCTGATCAATTCAAGCTCTGATACCAATATGATGTGAGTGTTCCAAGGCTTGCTTGCACTACAACCAAGAGACCTAGCTTGTCTCTTCTAGGAACCTAGTCTCCTCTAGGTCCTGATTAGCTTAGATGATTTACTAAGTCCAATTCTAACTCTTCTCTAAGATTTCTTAACCTTTGTGCTTCACCTTGAAATACTAACACCTTTTAGTTAGTTCAATCCTTCACCTTCACTTAGAAAGCTCTAAGTGCTACCTTCTCACAAACTTCATTCTTCATTGTAGGGGTGTCCATCCTTATGAAAACATTCATAACTTTTCCAATTTGATCCATTTCAGAAGGATATTGAACCATATCATTACCGGGTTCAAGGATTCACCATTTAGAGACCTTAAATAGGCCTAATTCTTGTAGCCTTTACCAGTGACTTTTTGCCAATTCTAGCAAAACTTTTCCAAAGACCCTAAAAATCTAAAACCATATTTGGATACCCATTTGGAATTTTTAAAAGATTCAATGGTTTTTAGGGTTTGACAACCTCTGTACACTTGCTTCCTACAAACTAGGACAAATAGGGCTATTAGTTCTAATTTCTAGGACTGACTGTAACCTAGTATAAATCTTGCTCGAAACTTGGTCTAATGGATTGGAATAAGGTCAATCCTCATAGTATGTTATGTTATGATGAAATCCTTCTTGAAACTGTACCTATGTCATATAGTACCTCTCTATCCTGCAAGAAATCTTCAATCTTTCATTCTTAGACCTCTAACTGGGCTCTGTCTGCTCACCTAGGGCCTAGTAGTAAAAATAGCTCTCCAAACTTTCATGAGTCCTAATTGTAATACCCCAAAAATGGGCTATAGGTTCATTGACCTCCCACATCTTCAAATCAAATGAAATTGACATCAAAGTCCTAACCTAAGGCACATCTGCACATCATCAAAATCCTAATTGATTTTATCTTAATTCTGCATCAGGGAAAATTTCCTAAATATTCCTAATTTATCCTAATTATTCTTAATTTAATGATTATTTGGTGATAAATCTTATTTATCCTAAAATTGATTAATTGAATATGATGAATATTTAATTAATTAATTTAATTCTCCCACTAAATTATTTAATTAGGTTTAATTGCATTTATTCCTAACTAATATTATTTTTATTTTGACAATAAATCAAAATTCCTACAAACAATCAATTGAATATTTATTTAATTGATTTAAAATCAAAGTTGTCAAATTTAGTGATTTAATTGGAATAAAGTTTGATTTAATAATTGATTAACCCATAAATCAATTGTTTTAATTCAAAATCAGTTAAGTAGAAAATAAATCACTTTATTTTTAAATTAATTTATAATTAAATCATGCACAATCACAAAAGTAGGCAACTAGAAATTAACAATCAATTTTAAAATTAAAACTCAACATCTGATGATGAGTTGAAAAAAATTTTAAAAAACTAAAGCTCTATTTTGAGATAAAAATTGCTTTTGCATGATTTTATGAATTAAATATTCTTAATTTCTTGTTAACTCAAAAATCAACCTGAGTTTATCAAGAGTGATTTATGGCTTTTCTCTTGCATCCTCAAACCCTGAATTTCTATAAAATCAAGGCTTCAGCTCTTCTACAATCATCTCTCGAATTTACACAATTACTCTAGCGAATTGACATCTGAAGAATCAAGCACTTGTGACAGGCGAATTTGTGAGATCATTCATAATTTTCATAGTTTTTGCATAATTTTTCATATCATTTAGCATATCATTGTTAGATACTTTTACATATCAATTTCATACATTCTAGATCAATTTCATACATTCTAGCTTAGATTCATACAGTTTTTCATCCTATTGCATGTAAAATACAAAAAAAAAAAAATAGATTAATTTGCATTCATATTTCATTGCTTTCATCATTTTAAATCCTTCATTTAGGTGTTGCATTGTCACTGATCTCGATTCCAATCTGAGAACATCATACTCGCACCTACTAGAAGGCAATAAATCACCTAGTTAGCATAGTTTCAATTACTTGCAGATTTCGGTTTTTGCTAACCTCTAATATTTTACTGAAGTGTTGTGTCTACAGCTAGGTACAAAATTCACACACATTTTTGGCACCCACCGTGGGGCAACCCACCTTTACATGTTGGTTTTGGTTTTTTTTTTGGAGCTAACTCCCTTGTGCAGATTTACTTGGAAACTAAAATCCTAAATTTTTAAAGATTTAATTTTATCTCTGAAACGGCTTGGATTTTTGGTCTGAATTTTTTTTCTAGGTTGGAGGCATATCAAGGAAGCTTTGATAAAAAATTCAAAATGTTTTGAGATGTTTTGAATTTTTAATAATTTTTTCTTTATTTTTCATAAATAATTCATTTTCAGTGAAAATCATCATATTTTTTGGAAATTTTTATATTTTTGAAAATCTCTTTAAATTCTACAGGGGGTCCATTCTTTGTGTTTTAAATTTTGATGCAATATAATAGCTCAAATAGTCAATTTACAAAAACTGGTATGTTTTAGTAAAAGGGGTCTCTAGGGCACAAATAAAGAGATTTTTCTAAAAATTTTACATTTTTGGAAAGCTCTCTATTTTTTAGTAGGGGTCTTTGTTTTACATTTCTATTTTTATAGCTAAAATCATATCAAAAAAATTAGATCTTGTTGACTAGATCAAGTGCAAAAAAAAAAAAAAAAAAAAATTTGTGATGGGTATGCACTTATTTTTCATATGATTCAATGCATGATATGAGTTGTCATTTGAATTATTTGCTGGTTATTATTGCTCCTAACAATTGGTTTTCAGATCTGACCTTAAGTTTTTCATAAGTTGAATATACCTTGCATATCTTGTTTGCTTGTTGGCTTGTTGGCTTGTTGGAGAGTTTGTGGCTTGCTTGCATGGAAAAGCTCAACAAAAATTGCTAAAATAGGTAAACTCTACTAAGCGCATTGTGAGAAACTCATTTATTCTGTTACATCTGATAACACTTCATTTTGGGACATATAACAAACTCTCTTGTGTCAAGCTTGAGTGCCTTTACAGCTTTCATAATTTACACTTCAGTTTTGGGCTCTAAAATGCACATAGATTTGCTTTTCGCATATCTGTTACACATAGTAAATAGGCCCTATGAACACTATTTGTGGTTCTTGAGAGAGTGGGTTTCCAATGAAGCTCTTCTCAATGAGAGAACCCCTTGTAGGTAGGGAGGTTACTGAGAGCGTCTCACGTTCTACTAGATTTGTGTGTCTTCAACTTTTGATTGATACATTCTCTCTCCGGAGGGGTTGATAGATCACAAGCGGTTGACATCATAGATATTTGTGAGATAATCTTGGTCTTAGCATGTCAGATTAATCTATCTACTTTGTTTTGGTTAAAAGTGAAAAGGCTAGAGGACTATGCTCTACTCCTTTTTTGGGTAGTATCAGAAACTCAAATCCTTGAATCTGGAACCAGTCCCCATGTGGTATCTTTTGTGAGTCACCTTTAGAGAGGGTTAACCATAGTGGACATTCCCTTAATTGGGTCAACCATGTAGACAAAACCTCAAGCAGTAATAGCCATTTTCGCCATTGTAGTAGCAGCCGCTATATAAATGTCCTTGTGGAAGAAATCTTCATAGGTGTGGTCTCTTGTTGGGCTGTCAGATCTCCCTAGCAGCTCCTGATTGATTAAATTCTCGGACTGTGTCAAAACCCTAGTGTGCCTAGATTGGATTTTTCCCTCTTGAGATCACAAAAGTTGCAGAGTCAAACCATTACTACAAACGCTAGTGAGGCCAATTTTTCATTTTCTAGGAATATGTGTGTTATTGAAAAACTTTTTGGAACTTACACAAGTAGTATTTCTAGGGATTAGCACAATAAGTCACTATTGCTTGTTCATGCACAAGGTTGCCTTTGCCCTTGTTCATTATTTTCAGATGATTGCTTGCTCCCCTTGCTTGCTATTCTATGTGCTTGATATCTACTTGGTTACTTGAGACAAAATTTTACACAGATCTTCAAAAACTGGATAGAAATATTTGCAAACAAACTGATACTGAAAAATTAAAAAATTGCAAATCTGAAGCAAAAATCCTTTATGGTGTCAAAAGTCATCCTAAAATTTCAAAACTCGTATCAAAGCAAAACTCAAAGTTGTCAAAGATTGGTCAAATTTGTCATAAATATAGTTTTTTACAGCCAAATCCCAAATTTTGACAAAATAGCGAACTGATTCTTGTCATTTCTAGTCATCCTTGGTCGGTCTGGATCAAATCTTAGTTGCTATGACATGTTGTTCAACATCCAAATGAACTTAAATGATATCAAGTTGCACAAAATGACTCTTGGTCTTCTTTCTTCCACATCTCCCATGTCTTCCGAGTCTCCCATTTCCATCCTTTCTCTTCTTCCTAAACTCTTCATGTCTTCTTGATTATTTTCCTCTTTTTATCTAGTCTATTTTCTTCTATTCATCTCTTCTATCACTTCCATGCTCGATTCCTCTTCCTCCATCAATTCAAGGAGTCAATCAACAAACTCTACATCAATCTATTCCAGGGAGTCCTAAAACTCCTAACATGTCTCAAAGAATCAGTACACATGAGGAAGAAACTCTAATCACCGCTATGATGAAACAGATGCATGCTATGCAAGTCAAGCTTAACAAAATTGAGGAAAAAAAGGAACCTAAAGAGTTATCCATGGAAGCTCTATGCTCTTTTCCATTTGATAAAGACTTGTACATGTCACCATGCCCCGGGACAGAATGTGATCAACGTGACAACCCTTATGATACCTCTTCTACGAAGAGTGACACATCCATCTTTGGAGACTATGATGACTATGATGATAGACAATATAATGATACCTATGGCACCTCTATTCCCAAGAGTCCTCCTCATCATGTGCTCGTGCTTACTAGAAATGGGACATCACATTGGATAGATCAGGATGGTGATCCATATGATTCTAATTTTGAAAGAGACTTTGATGATTTTTGTAAACAATACCTAGATGATCCATCTATTTCACTTGAAGAGGAGAAATCTTTCCACGCTTATTATAAACATCAATACTATAAGGATCTCTCCTCTAAAAATTCTCATTCTAAAAATAAAGATTACACTCTCAAGAAATATTATGTTAATGATGGACCTTTGTCTTGTGATGGCTCCTTTCCACCCCCTACTTCCTCCAATACCCATACATTTCCTAAAGCTTCCAAACCTATCAAATCTTTCAGAAGTCCTTCATCCACCAAAGGTCTCAATACTTTTCATGTGGTTTCCTATAGTTATCCTCAAGGGCTACCTCTTAAAGAAACTCAAGCTAACCTTCACTTGGCTGCAAATACTTTTAATAATGATAAACCTAAAGAACCTAAGCCTTTATATGCTATAATGCCTACTCCAGCTAGTCCTTCACCATCTCTTTCAAAGTCTTCCATACAATCCCAACATGCTTCCTTGTCCTTAGAAGTGGCTCCATGTCAAGAGGACTCTAAAAATCATAAAGAAAAGAACATAAAGAAAGATCAAGATCAAGAAACCTCCATGTCATCCAATCCTTTTCATGATGTCTCTTATCCATTTCATGGTTCTTTTGATCCCGTGTGCCCTTTCTCATTCATTCCACCCTGTCTTAAGTCTTCTCCTAAGCAAGATCAAGTTACTACTTACACTGTTGAGCTTATTGACAATCAAAATAACCTTACCCCACTCCCAATTTCCAAAGATGATACTTCCATTAAGGTTGGTAAAAATGGTGTTTTTACTTCCAATGTTAAGCCTATTGAAAATCAAGAGAAAAATTATGCGCTTATGCTATCCAAAGATCCTTGTCAAGATCAAAGTCTTCCATCTTCTTATTCTACCACTCCATGTTCATTTCCACTTTCTACTCTTCCTAAGTCTTTGCAAGCTTTGAACAATCCTATCAAAGAAGGTGCTCATATTCAAGATGTCCACGATTCTATTGAAAATCTTAATGCTCACTCTAAAGATGCTGATGTCCTTGGTTGTCATATAAATATTGATGAACTTGTTGATTATCCTTTTATGTCTTCCACTTCCATCCTTGGACCTCTTCCACCACTACAAAGGGCTTCACGCCTGCCTTCCATCTTGGGTCCTTATGTCCCTTCACTTTCCCCTCCTAACTCTCCTAATTCACCATCCATCTTGGGTCCTTACATCCCTCCATCTCCCATCTTTCCTCAAGATCAACATAGATGCATACCCTTGAATCCTTTTCATCCACCCACCCATCTAAACTATTCATATCCTCCTTCTTCTTCCACAAATCCCAAGTCTTTTGGAAGTAACTTGAATGTTCAATACAAGAATCCATCAAAAAGAGAAGATCACCATGTCTCCTCTAATTGACATGGAGGCATAAAGTCAAAAGAGATATCTAAGAAAAAAGCTACAAGACAAGTATGGGTTCCAAAATCCATCATTAAAGATATTCTCTCTAGATCATCAAAAAGAAATAAAAAGCCTATGGCTATATGGATTCCAAAGTCTCTCTTGAAAGAGTCTATTGTTGAACAACAAGTGAAGTTGACATTCAAGCTTCCAAAGACTTCCACTTCATCTTCTTCCAAAAACATTCTTCCATTCCATGTGCCTAAACCACAACCTCTGTTATCCATTCACCATATTCCTTCACGTATTCCTTCATTCACATTTCCTCCATCCTCTCACCACCCTTCAAGGTGTGTGTTGATGTTGATCTTTCCTTCCTTTCCATATACCCTTTTACAATCCTTCCATTCATTATCCTCCTACCTTCTATCCTTTTTCCTCATTTGCATATTTCTCCTATCTTCCAACCTCACTCGCTTTACATAAAACCTTATCCTCCATTTTTCTCTTTCATCTCCCTTTCCTTATCAGCATCTTTGAGCATATCATCTTGAATCCTTGGCATATCATGGTTTATCCTTTCAAAGAGCATTATCTAAAAAGCTTGCCTTCTTCCAAAAAAAAATGAAAAAAAAAATTGAAAATGTGCCTTGGTGAAAACATGGAAACAGGCGCATTGGTAGCAAAAGTAAAGATAAATAAATTTTTCCTATGGTGAAAACCACTCCCTTGTGGCACCTTGGATAAGTACCATGATGAAAACTTGGCAATCAGGCATCATGCGTAGTTCTTCTACATATTTCATCCATTTCATCTTCTTTCTATGATCTTGACAATGTTGACCTATACACGAACATTTGGCTATCTTGTGAGCTATCTTATGATGATCTTTCTTTCATTCATTTCATGTTTAGCCTTCATATTTATTTTTCTTCATTTATTTTATCCTTTCACTATCATTTTCCCCTTCGGTCTTGATCTTATAAATAAATAAATAAAGAGAAAGAGTAAAACACGGTGCTATGAAGCCTCTTGACATGTCTACTCCTTTGGACTACATCCTTTCCTGCTCTTGCATTACTATTTTGTAACTTATCCTATGATGGCCTTTCATTGCTTGTCCAAATGTGATTTACATGACAATTTTTTCCTAACTTGGGTATTCTTGAGGAGTTTACCCTTGAGAATTTCTTCCCTTCATTCTCCTTCATTCTCTTGTCTTCCATCTCTTCCACCAACTTGCTAATCCCTCTTGTTCTCCACCTTGCTAGACATTGGGACTACATGATATGATCTTGCTTGGAAGTTTGAAATGGAAAAAGAGGCTATCAAGTATGTAAAGAATTGTCAAAAGTGTCAAGTACATAGGAACTTGATTCATGCACTAGGGAGAGATCTTATTCCCTTTACTACACAATGGTCTTTTCAGCAATGGGCATTTGATCTTATAGGATCCATACATACTCATTCTTCTAATGGACATACCCATATCATAACAGCTACAGACTATTTTACAATCTACCCTTGACTCAAGCAACCAGCAAGCAAATATCTATGTTCATCTTGAACTATATCATATGCAGATATGGGATCCCTCATTCCATAATCACAGATAATGGTGGACAACTCAAGAATAAAGACCTAGATGATTTATGTGCTAAATTCAAGATTACACAACATTGGTCTTCTATCTATTATCCTCAAGGGAATGGACAACAAGAGGCTTCTAATAAAAATCTATTGAAAATCTTGCACCGTACAGTTAATAAAACAAGAAGAGACTGGCATCTCATGATCAATCCAGCTCTCTAGGCCTACAGAACAAGTATCAGAATGCCTACTGGGGCTACACCTTTCGCTTTAGTTTATGGGTCTAAAGCGGTATTGCCTATTGAGGTTGAAATCCCATCACTAAGAATCAAAATGCATGGTCTAGTAATTGATGATGACTACAGAGTGTCTAGGTTGCAAGAACTTGAACTACTAGATGAGCACAGACAAGTAGCGTATGATCATCTTAGAGTGTATTAGAAGAGAATGTCTAGAGGCTACAATAAGAAAGTTAGACACAGAGAATTTCAAGTTGGCGATCTAGTCTTGAGAGAGAATCCTAAAAATCAATCACATAGGGAGCGCAAGGGTAAGTTTGAACCCAATTGGCTAGGTCCCTTTGTAATCACTACTACTTTTGGCTCTGGTTCCTATCAACTCTCAACGACTGAAGGAGAACAGCTCTGAGAACCAATCAACATTCTCCATCTAAAGAAATTCTATGCCTAAGGCATTTAGTGTATGGTAAAATGTCTTGAAAAAATCTTTAAAATCTAAAAAAGTCCTAAAAAAATGATCATCCTGGTGAAAACCTAGCAATGGGCACCTTGATGATTCACAAAAAATGGAAAAATATCAAAAGTACAAAAAAAATCAAAAAAATGAAAAATATAAAAAAATGAGAAAAAGAAAAAGTGCCTTGGTGAAAACCTAGAAACAGTTGCCTTGGTAGCAAAAATAGAATCTCTGCCAAGATGGTGAAAACCTGGCAAACGAGCACCACTTGTTTCAAAATGCTCCATCTATCAGCACAATCTTGGTCTTTCCCAGCTTTCAGTCTTCTTTAGTCTGTATATATCCTTATTTCAATAAAGTCAGTTTGTACACCAATCAGCTCAACCGTTTGTATCCTATCAATGTTCAAACTTGGGGGAAACCAATGTCATATCCTATGGCCTCCAGTACATCTTAGATGAGTCATATCTAGTTAGAGTCCTTTGAAGCTTCATCCAAGTCAATTAGTCAGTCTCCTCTCCAGAAAAGATTTTGCATCTACAACAACGCAATCAAACATCAAACTAAAAACAATCTATGTTTTTTACATGCTTTTATCTCCTTGTATGCTTACTGATTCACATTGAGATTGTTGCATATTTTGTTCCCACAAGCTCTTTAATGATGTCCTTTACAAGATTTAGAGAGTGATGACTGGGGGCATAATCTTTTCTTTGTTTTCTTCTTGTATGTGAAAATCTAACAACTTTGGAAATTCTGGATTGAAATGGTGTCCATCTATAAGAGCCTCTATCTTGAATTGGATAGTCATGAGTACCTCGACCATTGATACCCAGAAAATTCAAAGAAGTTTGATCTAACTATTGTCTTTTTGAGTGAGTTCTTTCTCCTACTATGAAATATGATCTTGCCTAAGGATGTGAACGATAAAGGGTCACTACGGGTAATTCACACTAGATTTAGAATGATCTCTTGACTGCTTGATGTGTTTGTAATGCAAAGTGTATTTAGGTCATTATGACATTTATGTTCTGATGCTTATACAAATTACTATATCAAAATGGACATGATATTCAGGTCATCCTAGCATTTGTGCCTTGGTGCTTATATCTAATTCAACATTCCGAAAATAAAATCAATATTCATATGTCCATGGTTGCCTAACCAGTGGGTGTTGTATTGATTCTTGCGCATACAAATCGATATTCATATGTTTATGGTTTCATAACTAGTGGGCATTGTATTGATTTATCCGGTTACCTAAAAGTTGAATGATGACAACAAATTGACACATGATCAGTGCCTAGGTCCTAGGTTTGCATTTCATTTTGCACTTTGCATGATCTCACAAATTGCTTGAACACTTAAATGATTCTTCAAAACTAAAAATGCTAAACATGACTACAAGAGTTGAATCTTACACAAAGGTCCATCCAATGAAATAGCAAGTAGAATCATTTTTCGGGATCAAAATCAAAATCTGAGATCATTCATATTATTAACTACTTGCATAATCGACCTTTCAATCATCACAGAAATCCAGAATTCAACTTAACCGATTATCTTACATCAAACTATCAAAATTTCAACTTGGTCAACTATGGTCAACTCATGGTTTAACCTAGTCAAACTTGGTCTACAGGACCTCTAAACGATGTAGAACATGTTCTCGAACGTGAATAACCATTTCTCAAATCAATTAACATGCTTCTAAACTATAACATTGACTTTTCTTGTCAAATTTCAATTTTAATCCCGAAGGGGGCATGGTATTGCACATCATTCAAGTCTGTAAATCAAAATCTAAAAATCAAATCTTTCCTCAGTAATCAAGACAACAACCACATCTAGTTGCTGATTCATCAAAAGTCCTAGTCGCTTGGGAAAAATCTTTCATTTCTTGGGGCATATCAGATTCATTGAGATCCATATCAATCTGGTATCCTAAATCTATCTTGTAAACTATATTAGCTTTTGTAACTATCGGTTCATTAGCGTCATTTCCTTGGTTCTTCATAACTGATGGTTTCAGGATGTGATACCAATATGATTCATACAAGGACATTCAAGTCTGGAATCGGTCACTCACTTCTTCACAATCATAAGGTTCAGAATCAGGTGTTTTGGCACTTTTTCATAATCACCGGTTCATTGTTGTTATAGTTAACATTATCTTTGGTCATTCAGGACCTAAATCTTAAATCTTTAAATCTTTAAATCTTTCAATCAGTTTCTGTCTCAGAATCAGTTAATCTTTCAAAATAAATCAATTTCATATGTATATCAAACACAGACTATTCTTTGAACCACTACGCTTTGCATAGTAATTCAAAGAAGGGCAAAATGTAATACCCCAAAAATGGGCTATAGGTTCATTAACCTCCCACATCTTCAAATCAAATGAAATTGACATCAAAGTCCTAACCTAAGGTACATCTGCACATCATCGGAATCCTAATTGATTTTATCGTAATTCTGCATCAAGGAATATTTCTTAAATATTCCTAATTTATCCTAATTATTCTTAATTTAATGATTATTTGGCGATAAATCTTATTTATCCTAAAGTTGATTAATTGAATATGATGAATATTTAATTAATTAATTTGATTCTGCCACTTAATTATTTAATTAGATTTAATTACATATTCCTAATTAATATTATTTTTATTTTGACAATAAATTAAAATTTTTACAAACAATCAATTGAATATTTATTTAATTGATTTAAAATCAAAGTTGTCAAATTTAATGATTTAATTAGAATAAATTTTGATTTAATAATTGATTAACCCATAAATCAATTGTTTTAATTCAAAATCAGTTAAGTGAAAAATAAATCACTTTATTTTTAAATTAATTTATAATTAAGTCATGCACAATCACAAAAGTAGGCAACTAGAAATTAACAATCAATTTTAAAATTAAAAAAACTCAACATCTGATGATGAGTTGAAAAAAAAAAAAAAAAAAACTAAAGCTCTATTTCGAGATAAAAATTGCTTTTGCATGTTTTTATGAATTAAATATTCTTAATTTCTTGTTAACTCAAAAATCAACCTGAGTTTATCAAGAGTGATTTATGGCTTTTCTCTTGCATCCTCAAACCCTGGATTTTTATAAAATCAAGGCTTCAGCTCTTCTAAAATCATCTCTCGAATTTGCACAATTACTCTAGCGAATTGACATCTGAAGAATCAAGCACTTGTGACAGGCGAATTTGTGAGATCATTCATAATTTTCATAGTTTTTGCATAGTTTTTCATATCATTTAGCATATCATTGTTAGATACTTTTACATATCAATTTCATACATTCTAGCTTAGATTCATACAGTTTTTCATCCTATTGCATCTAAAATACAAAAAAAAAAAAAGATTAATTTGCATTCATATTTCATTGCTTTCATCATTTTAAATCCTTCGTTTAGGTGTTGCATTGTCACTGATCTCGATTCCAATCTAAAAACATCATTCTCGCACCTAATAGAAGGCAGTAAATCACCTGGTTAGCATAGTTTCAATTACTTACAGATTTCAATTTTTGCTAATTTCTAATGTTTTACTGAAGTGTTGTGTCTATAGCTAGGTATAAAATTCACACACACACTAATCCTAAACATATGTACACTAATGACTCCCCTAACATTTCCATCTATCCTTAGGTGATTCCCATAGCTAGATTTCATGGGGGAGCCATGAATGCACCGACTGGTCAGAATAGGACCAGTAGAACTCTAAATCAAAAACAATTTAACCGACACAATATATCTACTCTAAACAACTTTCTTATCAAATGAAAATGTCTTAGAACAATCTAAAGAACACTGAACAACCACTAGATTTAGTCTCTCAATCCATTGCACATGACTTCCACCACAAAAGCCCAGGATCTTCCTGGAAACAGTGTTGTAGAGCTCTATTATCAAACTCAAACTATTACAATTGCATGACTAGCCTCAAGATTTGAGCCTTCCTTAACTTAAGATGTCATTTCCATGTTTCCAGGGCTTGTTGTCCAATCTCCCACTTCCTATAGTTTAGGGGATCCAAAGATAACCGAGTTGCATGCAACATTTGCAATTATTGCAAATGTTGTCATGACAACTTCTTAACAACATTTGGTATATTTCTCTATGCCTTGATCCTATTTCTTAGGACCTCTATCCTCTCTAGATTCTGAGGAACCAACTCATTTAATGACCTTATGGTATCTTTACAACATCACTATGTGCTTAGAACACATTTAAGACTCTATTCTCATCTTAGACTTCTAACACTAAGAAAAATTAATAACTACTAACAATGGCTATTAGTGTGACCTTAGTCCTAAAGAATAACTCACCTAGCCCACATTGCAATGACCTTCTAAGGTCTTCAAACAATTCAACAACCTTGACTTGGCTAGATTCAAGTACAAGCCAAAACAACTAGCATCATGGAGGTTAGCCTAGGTGTGGTCCTACACCAAGGCTACAACAGAGTTACCATGGTTTTCATACTTGTTTGTTTATTGCTTCTTTGTCTTATCATGTATGTTTCTCTAGTTTTGTGTTCTGAGTGTTCTTAAGTAGTTGTTCGCATTCCTTTGGTTCACATTTCCTTGCACACACTAACAATAAAAACCATGTTAATAAAATCCTAATCACAACTAATAAGGCTATTGAAACAAAATACATAAAAAATGTATTCAAATGAAAATACCAAACATTCCTTCAATTGTATCTCATTGCTTTTTCTTTCTCCTCTAATGTGACATGTTTCTCTTTGTTGACATGTGCATGTAAATAATAGCTAAAAAGAAAGGATTAATTGTTTATAGCATAACGGTGAGGATACTAGAAAACTGTGGTTGATTAAAATGAGAGAAAAAGAGTTAATTTATAGTCTCCCAATTCGAAAATGAAAGGACATAGTAAAAGGAAATGAAAAGACAAGAGAAATGCAATAGCTAAATGATAAAATAAAATAAAATAAAAATGAATAGGAGAGGAAAATTAAATATTTTCATTTAATAATTTGTTACAAATTGGCAAAAGAAAAGGAATTTCAATAGATAAGTGGGAAAGAAGAGCCAAAGATTAATAAAAAAAAAACCCTCTTATTAATTCCCTCCAAAATAAAAAGGAAAATTCAAGAAGAAGAATATGAAAAGGCAAGTGAGAAAGAAGGGTAAAAGGTCAATAATTAATAAGAAAATAATAAAAACCCACTTGTCAATTCCCTTTGAAATAACTAAAAGACAACTAAATATTACATATTTAATTGTGATACAAAATGACAAAGGACATAAATAAATAAGATTTGTTTATGTCAAAGGGGGACATGCTAGGGCATAGGAAACTTATTTAAATTATTAATCCCCTAGAGCCAAACGAAGGACTGTGATTAAATAATTATAAAAATTATTTAATCAAACAAGTGATAATGATCAACAAGGGGTAAAATGCACAACATGATCACAAATAGATATAGGATGACAAAAATAAAGGATAACTCAAAATTGATCTAAAATGATCAAAATCAACAAATGATGAAGACCAAATGCACAATATAAAAGATGCGCTAACATAGGCTAGTACCATTTTTAGGTGTCTCTATTTTTCCCCTCTTTGAGGCAATGTGATTTTGAGTGTTGTTTCAAAGAAAAAATCACATTAACAAGATGGCCCAATGGACCAAATGATGGAGGTGGGATGTGTTAATATTATTTAGAACAACAGAGAGGGGGGGTGAATCAGTTATTCTCAAGTCCACATGTACCAATTGAAATTTTAAACACTTCAACAATCTCAAATCTAATCACCAACATAACTCGGTCTCTAAAGAATATATACCAGAAACATATAACATGCAGTCCACTTTCAAAAAGTAATTCACTTGTAGAATATAGAAACATTCACACAAGTATAACACCGGGATTTATAGTGGAAACCCAACTTGGGAAAAACCACTTTGTAACATGTTACTGATTTTTTCACTCTTCTGAAGTGAGCTCTATTAAAAGCCAACCTTGTTAAAGGTTTACAAACACACTGCTAGTTGTGACCCTGTTAAAAGATTTAAACACTCTGTCAAAAGTGACCTAGTTAAAGGATTTAAGTACATTCCATTAGAATGCCATCTTGATTAAAGGATTTAAAAAATGACTATTAGGTCAACCTTGATTAAAGGATTTAGACTGATACAATGATTAGAAAGGAGTAGTAGTATCTAATCTGAAAACTATACAACTCACTTTGCAAATATCAGATCTAATTCGCACATATATGTTGATTTACTGACTGAGTTCCATTTCAATATCCATCTCTGATCTGCTCAGAATTCGCTTCAAGAAATCACAACTCTGATCAACTCCTTCACCTTCAACCTTCTACTTAGACTTATCAGTCAATAACATCAACAACTCCAGCATGCTCTGTAACCTCACAATTAGGTTTTCCTTTATACCTCTCCAATAGGCAGATCCATCTTTTGCTGCTTAATCTCCCCTGTAGATCTTAGGTTAGGTCAGATTCATCGAATCCTTCCAAAATTTAAGTTCTTCATCCATCCTTCTAGAAACATCTTCAATCTCCTCATTGAATCCATAATAAAATGATTTACCATGCATTAAATTCTCCATAAAATCAATTAATAAAGTCAACACAATTTACATAACCCAAAACTTCAACTATATCGGCTAGAAATCTGAATTCTTCCTCCAAATGTAAATTACTGATGCTCGGTCAATACTGTGTTACTCTCCTCTGTCATCACTGCGTAACTTGGTCATCTCTACAAACTATCTTCCTCGGCTAACACTGTCTTGCTCTATAATTTCCTGTCGCTTGGCATAAACTTATGTTTGATCAACACTAAAGTTACTCAACATATATAGGTGCTCGGTCGACACTAACATCACTCGGCTTAAACTAGATTTCTTCACTTTTTCTTAGTTAAGCCTACTTCTTCAATCTTTCTTCTTACTTAGATAAATAATACATGTTAACTTATTATCATTGTGCCAAATAATCAAGTACTCATTGAAGTATCAAATAACTCAACCTTTCCCTAGGTGCTATTGTTATCTCCCTTGCCCTAATCCTTTTCATCAATCAATAGATATAGTACTTTCTTAGATAGCAATTATCTTACCAGTTAAGGTTTGACATCAATGACAATACAATAATTGTTTCAATTGCAATTTCAAACAGGATGTCCCCTCAAATAATTGGGTGAAAAGCTAAAAGAAAAGGCCAATTTGTCAAAAATAAGACCAGAAATGCAAGACCAAAGCAAGACCGATCAAACGGAAACAAGACTAACCAAGGAAGGACACAAGCAGAGAGAAAAGAAAAACAAAGCCACCACAAAAGGACACAAGACCAAAACAAAAAGGAAAACAAAGCAAAATCAATCCTTGCTTTTATTTATTAGTGCAGTATTTGTCTTTTATAGAGATTTTTGCTACAGTAAATCATATGTGTTGCATTGTGACATGTATGAAGTCAGGGTGATCATGTGAACCTTTTTGCATGAGATTAGACATAATGTAGACAAGGAATGCCCTGATGCATCCTAAAACATATGTACATCAAGGGTTGAGGTATGTACAATAGTCAACAAGTGAACATGTCAACACTATGTCCTATAGCTTCATGAAAACATCCCACAAATATAAGACAAAGCTAAAACTAAAAGACCATGAACCATCCCGACCACTCTCATCACTTAGCGATATATTTAAGTAGCATAGAAACATGGAAAAAGATAAAATCAATGATAGATAATAAAAAACAAAATAAAAGACCATGAACTACCTTGGCCACTCTTATTACTCAGTGATATCCTTGAGTAGCATAGGAACATGGTATCAGAATAAAATCAATGAAAGATAAGACTTATTAAACCAAGCAAGCCAAGAGCCAATCAAATCCAATTCCCAAATTTGATAAATTAATAATGATGATGATAATGATCAATGTATCTAGTTTTAAGAAGGACACGTCCTGTATAAGACACATAATAAAATAATGACAATGTCTAGTTTTGAGAAGGCCTTATCTTGTATAAGACAAAATAATGATTAATAAAGGACAAAGAATGAATAATGATGAATTATTTATGATGACAGTTTGATCGAACTAATTGTTGAGATGATTAGATAGGTTTTCCTATCGATGCATGATTGATGAGCGCAAGGTTCTGCGTCTCTTGATTGCATATGCTAAAATGTGTATCTTGTTGCAAAGGATAAATTATTGAAAATAAAAAAAAATAAAAATGACAACAAATTTGGTGCTAAAAAATGACACTTTATTGCTTTGGATTTTAAAAGTTATTTAATTTTTTGGATTTTTTTAAAAAATTAATTTTTTTGTATTTTTGAGATTTTTTATTTGTGTTTTTTTATACATTTTATAATTTGTATGATTTTGTTCAAGATTTTATTTAATTTTTAAATTTTGAATGCTCGAGCAAGATGTATTTGTTTTCCCCCAGTGACTAGCAATGTAGGGACATTATAAATGTATGAATAGACTGATGGAATCACAATGGATAAAGGAAGGATGGTGACAACTTTATAATGGCATTGTGGAGGATTTGACTCCCAAGGGCTATCTGACGAAGGGAGAGTGTGTTCTTTTTGCAATCTAAGGAATTAGACATGACATGAAAAGGTAATGGCATGATGCACTAAATTTCAAGTGATGTAAAAGAATGAACATGTCAAGAGGTTTTTGAAAACATGTTTTGCATTTTACATCCTTGTTTTATATCAAGATCAAGGGATGGATTTGGATAGGATAATGATAGGACAAGGAAAGATCAAAATAATGGATAAGAGATATGGACTAAAGGGTGTGATAAGGAAACACAATAAGGAATAAAAGGAATGTGAATAGGATTAACGATAAGGACCAAAATGGATTTGGGCAAGTGAAGTAGAAAAAATACATGATACTCACAAAGATCCTCAATCTTGTCAAGATCAAAGAGGAAAAATGGAATATGAATGCAAAGAAGGATGATGGACATGAGGTAAAAATGATAATGGAGGACATGATGAAATTTCAACGATGAAAAAGGTTATATGGATGCATAAAGGGATGATGGATATGAGGGATAAAGGATAATAGATATGAGGGACAAAGGACATGATGGATAGGATAACATGGATGAAACCTACCCCCAATTATGAAGGATGTGACAGTTAGGATATTATGGATAAAACATGCCCCCAAGTATGGAACACAAGATGTTCATAAATTAAGCATGATGTCTATTTACCAGGTTTTTATCATGGTACTTTCCCAAAGCACCTTTTTGCTAGGTTTTCACTAGTGGACGAATACTTTTTCTTCTTTTTCTTTTTTTTCTTTTTTATTTCTTTTTCTTTTTCTTTATTTCTTTCTTTCTTTTTTTCTTTCTTTTCTTTTTTGACATTTTTTCCCTTTTTGAAAAATATTTTATGCATGATAAGAAATGGATGAATGAATCAAGCATCTTACTCTTTGGATGATACTTTTGAATGATGTGCAATAATGGACCATGGATATGAAAGGTGTGCTCAAAGACGTTGGTAGGAGGGGAAATGAAATGGATGATTGGATGCAAAAGATTGGATAGGATGGATGAAAGGTTGGAAGGTAGGTGTTGGATAATGGAAGGCGTATAAGAAAACTCAATTTTGAGTGGATAGGAATGTGGAAAAGAATAGCATTGGTACACAATTTGAGGGGTGGTGAAGTGATGGAGGATAGGAAAATTTAGAATTTTTAAAACTTCATGGATGAGAACATCTATAGTTTTTGATACATAAGGACCAAAAATGGATTTGGAAGAAGGAAGACATTTATATGGAAGGATAGAAATTTTGGATGCCATCTTTGATTTTTCTTTGGAAAGTTGTGCTTCGAGGAGCTACTTGGAAATCTGCATAGTTTTTTATTCTTCAGTTTTTGTGGTTCCTTGGAACGCATTTCTTGTACAAGAGACTTAGGAACACATATAGATTTTTACTTTTCTTTTTTCTCTATGGGTTTCTTTGGTTTTTTTTATGTTTCTTTTCGGCTCATACTTTGCTTTATTTTTACATGTCGATTAGATGGGACGTGTTGATCCTTGACTGCATGTGGGTTGCTATAATTAGAGACTTTATGCTTGGCATCCAAATTTTTGGGAGAATGAATGGGATTCATGGATGGACATCAATGATATGGAGGCTTTTTAGATGGATGGGAATGATATGGAGGTCTTTTGGATGGATGGAATGTCCTCAAAGATGTGTGCCTTTTTTGATCTTGACTCATTAAATGATAAATGGTTTGTAAGCTAGTGGGTGGAGGGATATATGAACCTAATATGGATGGAAGGGTTGAAGGGGGAGGTGTATATTTGAGTTTAGAATTTATAGGGATACCAACATCTTGAGAGTGAGGTATGTAACCAATGCCATGACCATTATGATTTTCATTTGTATAGAAGGGTTCTAATATGCATTGCTTATGGATTCCTAACCCTTTGTCTTGATAATGCATGCTTTGAAAACTGCTAATGGGATACTTGTTGCCTTAGAAATAGGACATGAGTCCACTTTGAGTTGTTTTAGCCCCATTTTTGTTTTATTGAGGTAAAAGCGGGTTTTGAAGGGACCCCGAAACCCTAAACAAAGTGGTCACAAAAGATATTCAAAATAGACCTCTAAATAGAACAGAACAAGACCAAAATGAGGGTTTTACAACAGGCACCCACAACCTAGATGAAACAATGCATGAAATAACTTTCATGCAAACCCTAGCTAAAGAGAAATCCAAATCTAGGATTTTCCTTTAGCGCCCTTCTGATGGGAGTGAAGAGTCATATCAAAAGAGGAGGAGGACTTCTTAATGTTTTTTACTTTAACAGTAATCCAACCCTCTTCAACTCTAGCTGCCTCAACCTTCCAATCCAGAGGATCATCATCCAAACCAGAGCGATCAAGGTTACCAGTAGAGGCATTCAAAATACTAGTAGAACCTACAAGAGAAGTGTCCACATAACCACAAGCAGCCACAACCCCCACAACACCAGGAGAGACCAAAGACGCAGCTACCCCCACCAAACTAGGTGACAAAGTAACCAGAGAGGCACTAATAGGAGGACACACAGGAACCGCATCCAAACCAGTAGAAGGAGGAGGGGGGACCTGCGCAGCCACGTGGGATAAAATTTTTGGTGAAACAAGCTTCTTCTCCACCAAATAGTGTTGAGAAGAAGCACCGTTCCACCAAGATGCAGTAGATTTATTTTTACCCAATCCATATTGGGTGGCCATGTACCCAGTTTTAAAACATATTCTGCATCTGAAGGGAACTCCTTCATAATCCATAGTTTGATTTCAACTTCCTTTAGAGGAGTTGATCATTATCTCCACAGGAAGACCCTTAGAGGGATCAATATCCACAAGAATACAAGCATATGTAGAATGAAAAAAGTCAGAAGAATCACCATCCACCATCAAAAATTCCCCAAGAGCATTACTAATCCCCTCAAAAAGAGATTTGATCCATAAATGTAGGGGAAGATGAGGAAGACAGACCCAAATAGGAAACTTGATGAAAGAGTCTAAAATACGGTTAAAATTGATATGCCAAGGCTTAACCATGAGCATAAAATGATCCTCCCAACTGAAAAAATGATACCACAGCAAATTATTCATGTTTGGGACATCTTTAAACTTTGTAATAAAATACCCTTTATCCAAGGGGAAGATGTGCACCGTATCCGCAAGGATAGGCTCCCAGTGATAGGAGATCTATTCATGAAGCTTCGAAAGACTGGACCAAAAACCTCTAAACCTACAAATCAAGGAATGGAAAGAGAAAATAGAAATGTTGTGATCTATTTCCTCCTCCACATCTAGATCCACCTCAATAGATATAGGATTAGAGACAGGAACATGCCCACAATCAGCCCCCGGCTTCAACAAAGCAGCATCCCTAAAAGCAAAGGAAGGCTTAGCAAACACCACACAAGGGCCCTTAACCCTACCCTCACTCACAATAGCAGAGGATGAAACACCTAAATCCAATAGAGAGGCAACTTCTGCACTCCCAACAGAAGCACCAGGACCAGCAAAAGTAACAGAAGCAACGGTAGGAGAGACGTGCACTGCCCCCACACCAATAGCGATGGAAGGCAGAGGCTCCTAACATCCAATAGAGGTAGGAGAACTGACCACGGAAGCCACATGAGCAGAAGACACTCGAGTGGCTGCAGAGGTGGGTGGCACATCCAGAATGGCACTCGCAATAGGAGCCCTAAGCGCAGTAGAGACACTCGCAGCAAGAGCCCTAATCGCAACATAAGACATAGCAACTGAAGATCTAATTTTTAATAATGATATAATGTTATCCTTAAAATGTGTTAGCCCTAATTTTTTTGATATTAAGGAAAACAAGTTTTGAAGGGACCTAAAACCCTTTACAAGAAGGTCACAAACAATAGGCAAAGATAGCCCACAAAGATGAAATGAGTCAAGACCTAGATGAGGGTTTTAACAAAAGGCTCCCACAACCTAGAAGAAACAACTTGAGTGAGGCCCCAAGAAAGCCCAGCCAAAAGACAACCCCAAGATTTTAGGATTTTCCTTTGGCCCCCTTCTGATGGGATCAAAGGGTCATATCAAAAGGTGTAGATCTCTTGGAATATTTTCCTTTAACCTTGATCCAACCTTCTTCAACCTTAGCAACAACATTCTACCAATCCAACAAGTCCATACTAGCATAAACAAATCCCCCAGAGGGGGCAGCACACTGCCCAAAGGCAGCCAACTGAGAACCAGGGCCAGGGAGAGGGGCAACTCTAATAGAAGAACCAATAGGATCAAACCCAATAGCTAACCCTGTAGGAGAACCTGAAGGAGCAGTGTTAGCCCCAATAGAAGGAGGGGCCACCAAAGATGCGCAAGGATCCCGCACACACACAGAAGAAGGAGGAGCAGTAGCACCCACAAAAACTCCAGCAACATGAACGGAACCAGAAAGGGGAGAAGACACAGGGAAAGCCTACTCAATGACCTACAAAAAGCTCTAGTGAGAAGACACCTTCTCCACCGTATAGTGTTGAGAAGAGACACCCTGCCACCATGAAGAAGTCCTTTTAAATTTCTGAAGCTCACATTGGTCTGAAACATGACCAGTCATAAAGTACCTTCTGCATCTGAAGGGGAGGCCTTCCTAGTCCAAGTGTTGAATCCAACTTCTACCATTAGGAGTAACGAGTTTGATCTCTGCGGGAAGACCTTTACAGATATCCAAATCCACCAAAATGTGGGCGTAAGTAGAGTGAAGCAAGTCAAAAGATTTCTCGTCCACCAAAATAAAATCCTTAATGGCATCCCCCACAGTTTCGAGAAGAGAATCAACCCATAGATGGAGGGGAAGATTAGGCAGCTTATTAAAAGCTTCAGAAGACGCGGAGAAGTCGGGATGCCAAGGTTTCAGCATCAACATGAAGTGACCATCCCAACTGAAAAAAAAATCACAAAGGATCGTATTTCTATCCACAACATTATCAAATTTAGCAACAAAAAAACCCTTAGCCATAGGAAAAATGTGGATAGTACCAGAGATAAGGGGCTCCCCATGCTTGGAAATCCAAGAATGCAGATCAGGCAAACAAGGCCAGTGACCCTTAAATCTATAGATCGGGCCATGTGAAGAAAAAATAGAGGTGGGGGCATCAATCTCATATATAGTCTCCTCCTCCAGCTCCACAGCAATATTTCTACAGATCGGGAAGGCAGAGCGAGCGGTCTTCCCTGAAAAAGACTTAGGCGCAGGCACATGAGGACACTGTGTCGAACCAGCAAAGGTAAGGGTAGCAAGACCCTGCATGAAAGCCACCACAGAAGGCCCGGCAAGAGCCTCATCCACAGGCGACACAGGGGAAGCAGTCGTTGCAGGAGCCCTAGGGACAACGGAAGCAATAGGGGGCACAGGGGCATCACTAGCGACCATAGAAGCAACGACATTGGCATCTACATTAGAAGCCAATGAGCGGGATCCAACTGCAACAGCAACGGAACCAACGAGAGCCTTCAAGCGGGAGCCATCAAAAGCCGCAGCGAAACAAGCAGGAGCGGGAGCCATTGAAATTTGTTGATTTTCAATGTTAGCCATTGAAATTTGTTGATTTTCAATGTTAGCCATTGAAATTTGTTGATTTTTAACATTGTTAGCCCCAATGTTAAACACATCTAATTTTGAACTTTTTCCATGAAATGGAAGCCTTATAGTTGAATACATCTCCAATAATTTGAGACCTATTTTGTCATTTCAAAGAAAAAACATTGATGGCCTTAATCAAAACTTGAGGAGAAGTCCTCTAGCTTGTCAAGATTTGCTAGAAAAATCAAATCTCAAACATGTGTTGTGTAAAAAAAATTATAGGAGGTGTTCATGGTGTTATTTCAAGCAATGTGATAAACTTCTCTATTGACAAAATTTGCATATTATAAAATCTTGTTTTTAATAACTCATGAGGTGCTCTTTTTCTTTTGGGTTCTAATTTTGGCATCATTTTGGTCATCTTCAAAAAAAATTATGGAAAAAGGATAAGTGATTCAAAAGCTATCATGTTTTTCTCCTACAAGCTCTTGGGGTTCTAATCAAAAAATCTGAAGGCAAAAACACATTGTTTCTCCTTGTATAAATTGGCACAAACAAGGCATGTGAGTAGTGTAACAAGTATTTCTTAAAGGAATGTTATCTCATAGAGTGCTATAATCATTGTGTCACCATAGTGAAAATTCACAGACTATAATTGGTTCAAATAAGATGATCCCTCATGACAATTGTCAAAGAGAAGAAGAGCTCCAATGTATCCATGAATCCCTCATGACAATTTTCTAAGTGATAAGAGCTCTATGTATCCATGGCAAAGAGATGAACAAATTATATTGGCGAGATTTGTTAAAGTTTAAGAAGATTAAAATGGTTAGCAATGTGCTTTAAATAATCATGGACAACATAGATTAAATAGATGACCAAGTTCATGAAACCGGGAGACAATGTTTATATGAGTTTGCTTAAAAAATCAGGAAATTCAATTTTGGTCATTTTACATGGTTAGTTAAAAACTTTATAATGCCAAATCAGTCTTCTTCATTAAGTTGACAAACTATTTATAGAAAACTTCTATCGGCCATTCGGTAAAGTTGATAAAGCATTTTAAAAATGTCGATATTAGTCAAAAACATAGAAGTCTTCCAATATAATTGGCCAAAAACAAGATATACTATATTCTATGGTTTACTTAGCTTGTCAATTTGTAAATTCCAATATTGACCTTATGTGACGGTTGCTAAAGTTCTTACAAATACGTATATTCTCAAGCAACTACATCAACAATTTCGAAAAGTTTGATGAATACCCAGTAGTAGCTTTGTAAATTCAAAGGCTCTAGTAAATTCAATCAAATGCAAATGCTAGTTGCAATCGCAATGCCATACATGCAGGAAAAATGTGAAAGCGTGGACAAGAACCCAAACTACTAAAGAAAATGCCTCAGGTCCCTGCAATCTTTTCCGCCCTTGCCAACATCGTTTCACCCTATGTATGGTGGCAGAATTGGAATAACATGTGAAAATTTTATTGCAGCTACTGATTATTAATCTCAGGTCTCATATAAATTATTTGACTATCAAAAATTAATTCACAGCGACTATTGAAAAATAATACAATTATAAATATGCAACACAATGAACACGATATTTTTGAACAAATTGTCTGAAAACTAGTACTATGGATGAAGAATTATATATTAAACTTCATCAAATCAAGAAATACATAAAATTGTTCTCCCAATTTCTTCTACTGAGATTCCACCATGTTACTATCTCTAACACTCATTGTGCCCTTGCTATCACTGCAATACTATTTTCTAACACTAAAAATGCTTCTCAAGTGTGTGTTCTCCAAATGCCCAATAACCCCCTTTTATACTACTTTCGTTGGGAAACCAATGGCTGTGATTGAATCTCAATAACAACCAAGATAAATTACACCTTAACAACCCATAACAAATTGGTTATTAGGTGTCTCTAAAAGAGTCAATTAATTAAATAATTGTGTCCTCTCTACCAATTTCTCTAGAAATCAATTATTTACTAATTTCTTGGGTATGGACAAATAGTTGTCCAATCTAGCCAAACTAACACTCCCTCTTAGGGAGGAAGTTTTTCTGCGTGATACCCAACTTATATCTAAAGAAGATGAATTTTGCCTTCCCCAATGCCTTTGTCAAAATGTCTACTACTTGTTTCTCTATAGATAATGTTTATATGCACTTAGACCTATCATGAACATTAGATTCTCAGATAATCTAATGCAACTCTGATTGTCGTAGTGTATCACTGTAGTCTCAACCCTCTGACCAAATAAGGCCATTAGCAACTTCCAAATCTATATAGCTTCACATACCACCATGCTAGTTGCTACATATTCTGCTTCTACAAAACTCAGAGCCGTGGACTTTTGCTTCCTATTGAACCAAGAGACAACTCCTGATCCCAAATTGAAGAAACACCTTGAAGTGATTTTCTTGTACGTTGTATTGCCTACCCAATCTATGTCAGTATATCCTACCAACTTTATTCCTTCACCTCGAGCATATCTAATCTCATACTCAATTGTACCACACAAATAATGTACCACATGCTTTGTCATTGTCCAATGCACTCTCTTTGGCTCAACCATGAACTGACTAAAAGAGTTTACTATAAAAGTTATATCTGGTCTAGTGTTGACTAAATACATGAGAGAACCAATCAACTATTGTATAAGGTGGGATCTATATCCTTCTCCTTGGATGTGTCTACCTTCTTCCAATTCTTGATCATAGGTGTAGACACGGTTAGGCAATCCTCCATCCTAAACCTCTTCAATATTTCATCGTAATATTTCCCTTGTCCAAGGAAAATCTCTCCATCTATCTACCACACCTCCATACCTAGAAAGTAGTGCATAAGTCTCAAGTCCTTCATCTCAAACTCTTTTACAAGGTCCCTTTGCACTCCTCTATGATCCCTAGTGAACCTGTTAAAAACAATCCATCCACATATAGTACAAGAATGAGAACCTCACCCCCAACCACCAAGTAGTAGAGGATAGCATTTGCCTCACTCTTTACGAAGTTCATTCCCTATAAGTATGTATCAATGTACTCATACCACATTTTGGGAGCCTGCTTGACTCCATACAAGGCTCTCTTCAATCTGAACACGTGAGTCTCTTTGTTGTGCACTACAAATCCTTCTAATTGTTCTATGTATACCTCCTCTTTCAAATCACCATGAATAAATGTTGCCTTGATATCCATTTGATGGATCTGCATCTCATCTATGCTACAAATGAGATCAGAGCTCGTATAGAAATACACCTAGCCACTGGATCAAATGTATCCTCATAGTTTATTCCCTCCTTCTGAGAGCACCCCTTTGTCACAAACCTTACCTTGTATTTATCAATGCTACCATCCACACCGTGCTTGATCTTATAGATCTAGCATGATCCAACCATAGCCCGATATGTTGGTCTAGGCATAACCTCTCACACATTGTTATACATTATTAAGATATATTCCTCAACCATCGCATCTCGCCACACTTGATGTTGTGCAGCATTCTGATAACTGGAAGGATCACTATCTACAAACTAACTGACTAATGGCACATAGTCATTAAACTTGTCTAGTTCTCTCTGTAGCCTATTACTTGTCCTAGGGGGTCTCACAAACTCTTGGGTATCCTACAGAACCTCACAGTTCAGGAGCAGGGACTACTACCAACTGTAAAGGATGAAATATCAACCTCCATATCTTATTGATGCATCTCTTGGACTTGTTTCTGGTGTTGCTCCATATTTTACGAACTCTCAACAAACCCTCAGATTTTGTGTCACTCCTTGGAAAAAAAAAATTCACAAACTTCCCCAACACACATCCCTTGCATACATCATCATGCTTATTGTTCACCTCTGGAACACTTGTGACTATCTCATGAAGAAATTTAAGTGCTCCATGATGTATATGGTCCATCCTCCTATGACATATCTCTCCCCAGTCTCTAGGATTATTGTTTCTCATGAGTGCCTTAGGAATATCAAACTGTAATCTATAAAATTGATTGCTCCTAACTCCAATAGTTATGGGTGAATTCCAATCCTTATGCTTGATCAGAACACGTGCCCCTCTAAATAGTACATTGTACCCTTTTTCCTGAAGGACAGATATGGAAATTAGATTCATACCCAAGTTTGGCACATGCAACACATCATGAAGAGGAATCAGCTTGTCATTCTCCCTCTCAAACTAAACAGTCCATTTCCCTAGTGAGTTGAGTTTGGACATGTTCCCCATAGAAATATGGATTCTAGTTTCCTCCTCCTTATAACAGGAGAAGTACTCTCTAACTCTTTAAATATGTAATGACACCCCACTATCTATATACCAAACACTCTATGAGGTTGAGCTAACCATACAAGCTATGAGTTCAAACTCATCCTCCATTCTACTAAAGAGCTCATCTGTACTTGCAAAAGCTGCCACCTGATTCTTTCTTGTCTTTTCATTCTTCTTCCTTTGTGGGAAATCGCTGACATAGTGGCCAAACTCGTGACACCCATAGCACTTTATCTTAGACAAATCCTTCTTCTCACTTTTTGAATTTGATCATTTGCTAGACCCCTTCTCCACTTTCCCTTTTCCATCTAGGGAAACATTTTCCTATTCCACCTAACTTTCCTGACTCTTATTGTTGGTCCCACTGACAAGACTTAGTCCAGGGTCCTCCTGAGTGACATTACTCCATAGTCGATCCCAACTTAGTAAGGTGTCTCATTCATTGATAACTTGAACAAGGACATCCTACTACTTAGTAAGCTCATTTAGGGCTATTCTATCTAGCTCATCATCATCTAGTTTATCTCCAAAAAAATTTAACTCATCTTTGACAAGTCTAAGTTTAGTGAGGTAACTTGTAGCGTCTTCTCCCTTGTTCATCCAGGTATTCCTCAACTTTTCCTTGAGAATCATCTTCCTATTAGTGGTAGGATTTTGGTATATATTTAGAATAGCATCCCACATCTTCTTTGTTGTATCTAACTCAATGATATGTGGAACTATATGGTCCTTGACACTGTCGAGGATTAGCCTCCTTGTCTTGGAATCATCCTTCTTGTATTCCAAGAGTTGTGTTGGATCTATGAGTACAGCTACAACACTAGTCACATGTTCCTTGATACCATTCTCTTCCAACAATAAAGAAATTCTAGCTTTCCAGAAACCAAAATTTGAAACTCCATCCAATCTGTCCTAATCTCTCAAACCATCTGAGACCATCTCAAAGGATAAAAGAAATAATAATTATAAAGAGGCTTAATTGGGTTTTATAAACCCTCAATTTTATTTCCTTTGCCTAAGGTAAACCTTTTCTACCCTCAACTTATCTCTAATACCATGTGAAAATTTTGTTGTAACTATTGATTATTAATCTCCTATTTCATATAGATTATTTGACTGTCAAAAAATAATTCATAGCAAGTATTGTAAAATAACACAACTACAACTTCACAAATAAAATCGCAAAAAAATATGCAACATAATTCAAACACGATATTTTTGGACAAATTGTCTTTGGAAAAACCCCGAAGGGAAAACCAGTACTTCAAATGAGGAATTATATTAAACTTCAGCAAATCAAGAGACATAAAAAAAATTCCTCTTATTGGTAGAGCTCTGACAATCTCCCAATTTCTCTTGTTGAGATTCCACCCTACTACTATCTCCAACACTATCATTATGCCCTTTCTACCACTGCAATACTATTTGCTAACACTACACAAATGCTTCTCAAGTGTGTGTTCTCCAAATGCCCAATGACCCCCTTTTATACTACTCTCGTTGGAAAACCAACGACCATGATTTAATCTTAATCAACGGCTAAAATAAATTACACCTTAACAAACCATAATAAATTGGTTTTTAGGTGTCTCTAAAAGAGTCACTTAATTAATTAAATAATTGTCTCCTCTCTAACAAATTCTCCAAAAAAATAATTATTTACTAATTTCTTGGGTATGGACAAACGGCTATCCAAGCTACCCAAACTAACACAACGCGTGGACATCCATGAACATGGAGTAATTGAGAATTTTTATCTTATGTTGTCATTTCAAATGCACCAGCATATACCCACGCAAAATGTGGAAGCTCGATAAATGATTGCAGGATTTGCAGTGAATGAGTTTGGTGAAAAGACTTTTAAAAAACGTTTGAGCGACATCCCTTGAAGTGTTAGTCACAATGCCTCAAGGAATCAATTGAAATGATTTCAGATATTCACAAGGTGAAACTTTCATGTATACGCAATTGGTAGGGACAGACTCATATCTCTGTTTTGAGCTTGCCAACTACATAAACTATCTCATTGGAAAAATATTGTATCTCATTATAACATGTAAAAGTATGGCACGACAAGACTGAATGAGGCTCCTCTGCATTAATCAAATTTTAGTGGAGTCTATTTTAATTCTTAAAGATAACATCTACAGAAGAAATGTATGATTATTTCCAAATATTATTATGTGGAATAAAATTCATATGTAAAATGGGAATTGGAAGAACTTGGAATGCAACACAATGGGCAAGAATAATGTACATTGGTCTGCTACTTGGGATATTCAGATATTATAAAATGAGGCTTTCTCACAGAGGGTATACATGACCACTTTGTCAATGGATTAAACCATAAGTAAAAGTGAGGAAAATCGAGCTTTACTAGCAATGTGTTGGAGTTAATTTATTTTGACAAAGGGAAGATATTGTTACTTTTGATGGAAGATAATATCACTCAGGGGCATACCATCTATAGGCACGTTGCAATAAGTTAACATTTTCACCATGCTGGATGGAGCAAGATTATGTATTCATTTTGAAGACTAGGTGAATCAAGAAATGGTTACAAGTACAAATAAAGAAAATAAATATGTACAAGTACCTCAACATAACTTATGACCTGGTTTTCATCAAAGTTACAAGTTTGAACTTGTTTTTTTTCTAAAGTGACTTATCTCATTTATTGTAACTCAAAGTTAGCTTTTGGGCTCTATAATTGTAAAAGTCAAGTAAATATTATGTTGTTTTAAATAGGTAGTTATTCTATGTGATCACTAAGGTAATTATGATCATAGTTATATAAAGTGTTAACTAGGTGGTTATTCTAAGTGGTTACCTTAAGTGATCATACTAGGTAGTTATCCTAAGTAGTTACTTGAGTAGTTATTCTTGGAATGTCTATAAATATAAGGCTTTCGCAATGTAATAAGAGGAATTCTAAAAAAAAGGGGGGGGTGGGGGGATTATGGAGAAATGTCCAAAAAGACTTTTGGTTTTACCCTATGTATAAAAGTGTTTTTGATCTTGTATATTTTTAAAAACATAATGAAGAATACATTTAGTCATATGTCTTGAATGTATTTATGAGTTGTTATTACTAATTTTTTGTATGTTAAGTTAGCAATCTCTTTATGTAATGGTGAATTCAATTGTCTTTCTAATTTATGTAATTGATTTAACAAAATAAATTGATTTCTCGGTATCTTGATGTGATGCATTGGAATAGCTTATATGTTTGTATGTCAAGTTGTGTTATCC
Organism: Chamaecyparis obtusa; assembly: GCA_027943335.1. Lineage (NCBI taxonomy): Eukaryota > Viridiplantae > Streptophyta > Pinopsida > Cupressales > Cupressaceae > Chamaecyparis > Chamaecyparis obtusa. The sequence goes on along the minus strand of BSBK01003238.1, from coordinate 2,909,218 downwards.
TTATTTTTTCATCATTGCATTATGTTCTTAAACCCCCCTTGTAAATATTATGCATTGTGAATCTAAAATGGTATTTGTATATCTACTATTGGGGTTTTTGTTATCCATTTATTTTATTTTTTTTGTCTCATTTTTGTACTTTCAATTGAAAAGTACATAAAAATACTAAATACCTCTATCAGACGAGAGAGTTGCCCCTCTCAAATGCAGAAGAAGATTGTGGTTTACTACAGTCTCTCCAACTATTGGCACAGTTGTCACTACTCACAAGGAAAACGTGGTCAGTTTTGAAGATGAATTTGCAATGAAATCCTCGAGAAGATGTCATGGGATGTCATATTTTAAGTGATCATCCTAGGTGATTATCGTAAGTAATTACTTAGCTAGTTATTCTAGGAATTTTTATATATACAAGGCTTTCACAATGTAATAGGGGGACTTCTAGGAAAAAAAAAGGGGGGGGAATTATGGAGAAATGTCCACAAAGACTTTTGGTTTTACGCTATGTACAAAAGTGTTCTTGATCTTGTATATTTTCAAAAATATAATGAAGAATCCATTTATGTGTATGTCTTGAATGTATTCATGAGTTGTTATTAGTAATTTTTTGTATGTTAAGTTAGTAATCTCTTTATGTATTGGTTAAATCCAATTGTTTTTCTAATCTATGTAATTGATTTGACAAAATGCATTCAGTTCTTGGTATCTTGATGTGAATGTGTTGGAATGGTCTATTTGTTCATATGTCAAGGTTTTTTATCCTTATTTTGTCATCATTGCATTTTGTGCTTAAACTCCCTTTGTAATCATTATACATTGTGAATATCAAATGGTATTTGTATGTCTACTATTGGTTTTTTTTTAACGGGGTGAATAACTAAGAGGGGGGGTGAATCAGTTATTCCCAAACACTTTCTAAAACTTTAACTCTATTATTAAACTCACAAACCACACAAATGATAATAAAATTAAGTCAACATTAACTTATGTTCTATTGGTAAGAAATTATAACAAATAAGAACATGTAAGTACATAAACACCAACACAAAGAACACCAGGACTTATGCAGAAACCCAAACTGGGAAAAACCACAAAGAAGCTAATTCTCATGAAATGAAACAAGGATTAAGGTGATTTTTACAAAATATCATTGTGATTGGCTCACTGTCAATCAAGATAACTACACTTATACAAAATGAGATGTTTTATAGAAAAAATATGAACTAACAAGATTGCGTCTAAATATGCATGAAACAATTCAACAATTAAGCTCAATTACCACATCCAATAGTAGATATGATTGTTGATCTTCTCCATATATACCACTGTCTAATCCATTACAAATATGTATGCAAATGCCATTCTTGGTCTCTTAATAGTCTTCCACACTTAGCTTCATCTTTCATACATAATCATCAAGGACTCACTCAAAGACTCCTTTTACAGCTCGCTTATCTTCTTCCACATTCACACTCTCTCATGCATGCAAACTAAATACAAAAGGTTATCTTTATTTATATAGATATATGATCACACACATGTCAGTCACACCAAAGTAATGTGTCGACCTCGAATCAAAAAGATATTACAATTACATTTAATATTTTACCACTGATTCTCAATCTAGAATATACTTAAGAGAAATTTACAACACTCTACCATAGGACCCAAATATAGGTTGCACTTAAGATGTTTACATTGCACATTACATTTACCAAACTTATCGGAACACCACAACCAGTACCAAGTCTTGATCACCAAAAATTTTGAACCAATTGGTGGGTGAAACAAGATATAACATGTCTAGAATACAATACCAAAACCATCTGATGAACTACAAGAAAGTCTAGATATCATAAACACCTGGAGTGACAATGTAAGCATAGAAATAATCAAGAACTGACAAACAACACCATGCATCACTAATTACCAAAAGCACACAAGTGTACCAAAACATGTAATCCTTTAGTATAATCAAGTACACCTATCATAGAGTACCAAAATTGCACGTATTAAACATGTTCCTGTAAATAACTGATACTTTACCAATAGCCAAAAAATACACAACCTAAACTAATACTGCTAGGATGTCGGTATGAAGGTTTTGACATCAATGAAAATAATGCTAGAAACATCTGAATCTAACAATCTCCCCCTTTGGAATTTACGAAAAACACACAAAAAATACAAAAACTCCAAAACTAAAAACTCATATCCAAAAAACTCCCACTGAGTAGATACTTCATATCATGTTTTTGTTCCTCATTTTCTCTCTCCCTTTTTGCCACAATGGAAAAGCGCCAAAAAATAGAACTAATAAATACAAAAGTTTTTACATAAAAGACTTTCTTATACCTTTCCTTCAAACTTTGAAGTTCCTTCTTTGACTCGCCAATAGCAGCCCCCAACTGGGTACACAAATAGCCACACTCTACCAACTTGTCAAAAGATTTACTCTAGTCTAAAGACTGAAACTATTCGTCATAATCTTTTGGATTAGCAAGGATGCTAGTAACATTCTCGAACTGTACCTATATCATGTCCTTCACTAACCAAAAAAAATTTATCAAGTCCTCTCTCTATCTTTGTAACAAAAATAATTTTGCATGAAGCTCACCAACTCTAATCCTTTATTTTCCATATTTTTCCATGAAGACATCATATGTCTTTCCCAGCTTATTCAATTACTTCTCAATCACTTTGCTTCTTCCTTTGAAATTGTCAACATCAACAGACCACTGAAGATAGTACATGTATATATATGCAATTTCCTTCACATAGTCTTATTTTTCACCAATAACTCTAGTAAGTTTGTGCTTTTCATTTTCACATTTCTTCTCTATGGACCTCTTAACCATACCAAAATTTTCACCATACAACAATAATTTTTTTCAATGTAACACTAGATACTGTGATTATTTTACTAATCAATTGATCAGTCAGCAATTACATCACCAAAGTCTTGTTCAACAATTAACAACATGTCCATATTTCACTAATTCTGTCAAAGCCACCAACATCTAGCAAAGTCTTAACCTCATCAGAATTGACAAAATCATATTTTGTCAGAGAAAACCAAATCTTTCTCCACATCTTCTTTCTTTTTTTCTTTTGCTACATTATCTTTCTTACCTTCTTCATCTTCATCTTTCGAAATGGTAACAACTCCCTTCCTGTTATCACTAGTTTTCCTTCTTTTAGGTTCTGGAGAGGAACTGCCAATAGAAAAATATGTTCTTTTCTGACTCGAGGAGGAACCCTCCTCATCATGATTCACCACCACTACACCAAAAATGACTAAACCAGAACAAACACTCTTCTTCAAAGAAATGAAAAACACTTTACAAGCATCTACACAATTTTTCAATGACCCTAGATGTCTACAAATCTATTTATCGACAAGTATTATGGTCCTCCACTCCACATTCTCTTTACCAAGTAATGATATCATGAAATAAAATGCTAAGAACATCACCAATGAACCAAATACAAATGTGTAACCTTCCTCAATAGTCATCTTCACATTCCAAAGAAAACTTTCTAATAGCATCTTGCATAAATCAAACTAAAAATTCTCCCTAATCACCTTATGAGCAATATAACAGCCATAGTCGAAGTTGAACCATCGCAATTTTGAAACTCAAGTTTATATGAAATGACATAGGAAACATACCCCACCACCAAATCAACAATGGTATTTTTCTTAAATGCACGTTGATCAAGCTCAATAGTAGTCAACTCCTTCACCTCATTTTAATTGATTGATTTCTTTCCTTGTACATCTTCAATGTTACACAATCTTGTAATATCTTCAGTTTATTTCTTTTTCACTGGATAGGACTTATCCAACATTAGGTTTCCATCCTAAAACTAGCTTGGCAAAAACATAATGAATTCTTTATCAACACACCAAGGGAATTCTCCCCATGTATCCTAACCAATATTTCATATCCTTTGCAATTCTTCCGCGGAAAAACCATTCTCCATCTGCTTGATCCTTCCATGATCAAATTCCTTAATCTTACCCTTCTTTGCAAAATTCTTGACATGACTGCACCAGCACCACCAATGACCAATTGATATTCCATAATCTTACTTCACGCATTCTTCTTTCTCTCAAGCTCTGTGATGTAACATAGACCTTGCTATACAATTCTTCTAGATCTTCCTAGAATCACTTAGGCTACACTCCTATCCCTTAGGGATCTATCCTAATCCCTACCAAGAAGTCACAAACTTCTCCTAATGTTGTTCAGTCTATGACATCAAAGATTTGATAATGTTCTCTACTCTAGGAACTTCTTTGTTCCCTCCTAACACAGATCATCCCTATGAGAAATAGAAATGAAATCATTTAGCAACCTCAAGTGGAGAGGAGAATTGCTAGACAATCAAAATATATCAGGAACCCCTCATCTTCCCATTTCCCACAACTTCATTCTTATCACTAAGAAAATTTTACTTGCTGGCTAGTATAAAAGGGCTACTAGATTTAGGAGGCCTAATTGGCCTAAATTTGGTTATAACTCCAATCTTCCCTTAACACCACACCCAAACTCTTATTGATTCGAGTACCCTTTTGGAAGGGCTTGAAGAGCTTTTTGGTCTCCAACTCCCACACCGTCCGTACAGGTCCTACTAAAAATAGGGCTAGAAATGAGGGTTTGTAAGCTCACTATCTGCAACAGTGAGGATTTGGCATTTGTTTTTGTTCCCTCAATCCTCCAACCTTGCTCTACATTGGAGATGATAGGTCTGGCATCTAGCCTCCTCTCCACATCCTTTGATCGAATCTATGAAATCTTTCAATCACTGTGCATTCCCTGCAACCACTGACTAGTCCCTAACCAAACATAAAAGCTTTCCTAGGGCATCAGACTAAACATAGCTCCTAAGACTTTTAGGGCCCCTCCTTTGGACATCCTATAGTACAAGGAGTCTAGACACATATCCCAAAGGCCTGTATAGATTGTAGGGTGGGAGAGTGTACTAGCACTCCATAAATCAAGCACTGCCTGGACCAACCCGAGACAAGCTAAAAGAAGAAGATAAAAGAAACTAATGCTAAAACAAAATAAAAATGTGAACTAGAAGATCTAAGAAACTAAATACATCAATCTTAAGCACATGCAACCATTACAGTAGACATTTCAATCCATTTATTAACTCTGCTAACCAAATCTCATAACTCTATCAAAGAATGACACCAAAATACAGTCTTCTCCCAATACCCCAGTTTACTCTCTGTACAGTACTCTTCCCAATACCCTCGAATTAGGTTTTTCAAGGCTTAAGTAGTCCTCATCCTCAGTGTTAGGGCCCATAGATCGGGCTAGCCTTCTTTAAGCAGATTACAAGCATAACAAGAAAGACTGTCATGACAACTTTCAAAATTGTCAAGCAACATTTTGTAGGATTGCAAAAGTTGCTAGCTAAACTCTTGTGCACTCAACCTTGGTCCATTTAGAGTCTTACAAGACCATTTGGAACCTCTGACCAATCAAGAGGCCAAAATTTCAACTTTAGGAAAACTGTCCTAGGTCTAGCAACCTAGTACAGTTAATTAATAAAGAATCTAGCAGGCTCAAAAGAAACACCTAGGACCTAGGAAAGAATAAGGAAAAAAAACCAAACACACCTAGAGAAACCAAATAGGCTTCTCCCTAACTAGTGGCTTGGCTAAGGCCACTACAAGCCAAAATTAGGGACACTAGGTACCAAATAGCCCTACCTAGGTGTCCTCACCATACTCCCCCACAAACAAAAGCTTAAGTCCCTCCTGGGACTAGGAGATCCTTTGGAATGCCCTACTTCTTGAAATCTACTACCTCCACCCAAGTAGCTTCAAATTCAGGCATGTCCTTCCATTGAATCAGGTTCCCATATAAACCTTGTGCCAGGTAGTTTTCTTGACTCTTGAGTCTAAGATCTTGGCTGCCTCAAGCTTTGGTTTGGGAGGTAGGGCCTGATGTTCTACATTAGCATACATGTCTGCAGCATTGGGATCCACTTCAACAAGAGGACCTTTGTACTTGATCAAGTCAGAAATGTTGAAAACCGGTGAGATATTCATTCCACTAGGTAGATCTAGCTTGTAGGCATTGGCCCCATATTTGGCCAAGATCTTGTAGGGACCAATCCTCTTCATTTGCAGCTTGGTAGACATGCCCTTCTGTAACCTTGATTTATTTAGATGAGCCATAACACTGTCACCTACTTCAAATTGAATGTTCTTTCTCTTCTCATCAATCTTTTCTTTCAACTTTTGAGTTGAATCTAGGATGTTCTTCCTTACTTTTTCCTTAATTTCTTTCATTGTTTGAGTGAATTCTTTAGTATGATCACTCATGTATTCCATGGCTCCAAGGTCTCTAAGTTCACATACACCTCTTGGGTGCATCCCATACACAATCTCAAAGGGACTTTTACATGTAGTCATGTTCTTGCTATCATTGTATGCATACTCTGCTTGAGGAAGAACCACATCCCATGTCTGCCCATATTCTTTAGTTAGACACCTCAATAAATTTCCCAACACTCTGTTAACCACCTCAATTTGGCCATTAGTCTGAGGGTGGTAAGCATATCCAAATGAGAGATTGGTGCCCAATCTACTCCACAATGTTTTCCAGAAGTGACTCGTGAACTTCACATCCCTATCTGAAACAATGCTAAGGGGAAGTCCATGGATCCTTACAATTTCTTTAAAGAAAAAATGAGCAATGTTACTAGCATCATGTGTAGTCCTGCAAGGTATGAAGTGTCCCATCTTACTAAATCTGTCCACCACAACATATATGTTGTCATAACCATGCTTAGTCTTTGGCAAGCCCATAATGAAATCCATGCTTACACACTCCCATGGTTTGTTTGGCACTAGTAGAGGTTGATACAACCCTACATTACTAGATCCTCCCTTTTCTTTCATGCATACTACACACTGCTCTACATATTTGGTAACATCTCTAACCAACTTAGGCCAATGATAGAATCTTTGCACAAGATCTATGGTTTTGTTAACCCCAAAATGACCACTCAAGCTTCCATTATGTTTCTCCTATATTAGGTTTTCCCTCATGGATCCCTTGGGTGCACACAACTTATTTCCCCTAAACAACAAACCACTTTGCAAGGTAAAATCAAAAAAATTACTATGGAAATGATTCTGAAAATCAAAGCATACCTTGTAGGCTTCACCAAAATCTTCATCATCTTTGTAGAGGTCTTTAAAACTCTCTATTCCAATGCTACTTAGCTGTACTTCTTGAATGGTAAGCAACCTCCTACTAAGTGCATCTGCAACCTTGTTCAGCTGCCCTTTCTTATGCTTGATTTTGAAAGTGAATGCTTGAAGTTACTCCATCCATTTTAGGTGTCTATTGCTCAACTTCTCTTGTGTATTGATGTAGCTAAGGGCCTGATTATCTATAAATACTAAAAACTCCTTTGGCAGCAAGTAATGTCTCCATTTCCTTAATGATTGTACTAAGGCATATAGCTCCAAGTCATAAGAAGATTATTTCTTCTTAGCTTCATTCAAATTCTCACTAAAGAAGGCCACTGGTCTACATTCCTGGTTTAACACACCTCCTACTGCCAATCCACTAGCATCACACTCTATGGTGAAAATTTTATCAAAACTAGGCAGCCTCAAGATAGGTTGTGTTGCTACTTGTTCCTTCAATTTCTTGAATGCTTGATCTACTACAAGAGTCCATTTGAACTTGGTCTTGAGACCTCCTTTAATGGTATCCACCATTGGTGCACAAATACCACTAAACTGCCTTATAAACTTCCTGTAAAATTGAGCCAAACCATGAAAGCTCCTCACCTTTGTTGCTGATGTTGGTGTAGGCCAACTCAAGATAGCTTCCACCTTACTTGGATCCATTTTCAGTGATCCATAGGATACTACAAATCCCAAATAAACAAGCTCCTGTTTGAAGAACTCACACTTTTCAAGATTTATGGAAAGCTTCTCCTCTTGCAGCCTCTTTAGGACCATCTCCACATGTTTCAAATGCGATGTTGCTATTTTACTAAATATGAGTATATCATCTAGATACACTACCACAAACACACCTATGAAATCCTTAAGCACTTCATTCATGAGCCTCATGAATGTGCTAGGTGCATTTGAAAGGCCAAATGGCATAACTCTCCACTCATACAGCCCATCAGTGGTCTTAAAGTCTATCTTCCACTCATCGCCATCCTTGATTCTAGTCTAATGGTATCCACTTTTAAGGTCCAACTTGGTGAAATACATTTCCCCTCTAAGACAATCCATCAAATCTTCAATTCTAGGTATAGGGAACCTATACCGGATTGTAATCCTATTTATGGCTCTTGAATCTGTACAAAGCCTCCACTTACCACCTTTTTTTGATGCCAACACAACCAGGACTACTCATGGGCTTATGCTTTTTCTAATCAGCCCTTGATCCAATAATTCTTGTACTTGTCTAGGTACTTCCAAGTTCTATTCTGGAGTGAGCTTGTAAGCTGCCTTATTGGGCAATGATGCACCTAGTACAAAGTTTATTTGATGACTTATTACCCTTATAGGAGGTAAGGTTGCTGGTGTACCATCACTCACAATCTCCTTGTATTGTTCCAACAACTCTTGTATGGCTAGTGGTAATGGCTCTGTTTTGACCTTCTCTTCCTCCTTGGGTTTTAGTAAAATAGCATACTCATCACTCTCATTTTCCTTAAGAGCTTTGATGAATTCCCTTTTTCCACTCATTAATATTCTTGGGTTTTTAGATTGAGATTCATCCTCTTCCAACAAGGACTAAATTTTAAAAGTCTTGTTATCCTTCTTGAAGGAGATGGAGTTCTCCTTGCCATCATACACTACACTCCTATCAAATTTCCAAGGCCTACCTAACAGAAAATGACATGCATCCATGGGAAGTACATCACAAAGTAACTTTTCTTTATACCCAGAAATAGAGAGCTCCACCCAAGCTTGCTCATTCACTAATACACTCTGCCCTTTGTTTAGCCATGTCACCTTGTATGGATTGACATGAGGAACCTTTTCTAATTTCAGTTTGTTCACAGCCTCCTCTGCTATGACATTATTAGTGGACCCTGAATCCATAATTACTTTGCACACTTTACTAAGGATCTTACATCTCATCCTAAATAGAGCTCTCATATGCTTAGGCTCATCCTTAATTGGTTGTCTTATCAAAACCCTCTTGAACATCAGATTCTCTCCCATTTCTGATTCAATCTAGTCTATTTCAGGTGCTTTGACACTTGACGTCTCCTCATGGACATAGGAAACTCTATTTCCATTGTTTGATGAAGAGGGCTTATCAGGGCACCTATAGGCCAGGTGACCCAATTGGCCATAGTTGTAACATTTCATGCTTGCAAAGTAAGATTTGCTCTTGCATGTACCTCTCCCTCTATTTGCACCTTCTTGTGTACCTCTACCTCTAGAATGGCCCCCTCTTGGGTTGGTTTCACTGCCATTCTCATTTAGCTTGGAGTCCCCTTGGTTCTTTTACTCATTACCCCTACCTTGATATCCACCTCTGTGATTCACTTGATCTCTACCTCTGCCTCTACCCCTGTTATTGGAGTCTCCCTTCTTCTTTTTTTCTCTCTTCAACTTTGGTAGCTAATTGATGACATTTTTGGACTGTGGTAGGATTCCATAAGCTTGTCTCTTCCTGAATGTTCCATTTTAGACCACTTAGATATCTGGCCACCTTAATGGATTCCTCTTCTTGGATTTTGGACCTAAGATATAGTTTTTGAAACTCCTCTGTATAAGAGGCCACATCTAGGTCCTTTTTCTTCAATCCCTATCTCTTCTTGTGAAGTTGGACTTCATAGTCCTCTGGCAAGTAGTTGTCTTTTATCTTATTCATCATGGCTTTCCAATTTTCTATGGGTAACTTACCTATGCTGACCCTCTCATCTTGTAGGTACTTCCACCATGTCAAGGTTGCTCCTCTTAACCTAGATTTTGCAACCTTAACCTTTTGGGCCTCTGTCACACCTTTGCATTCAAAATGATTTTCCATGCCCTCAATCCACTCCATGACAATCTCAATGTCCATTTTTCCACTAAAAAGTGGCAATCCTTCAAAAGCTTTTGCATTCATAGCCTTGATGACCTTCAAAAATGGTTCCTCTCCTATTAAAGGGTCTAAATCGGGTATGATGTCATCCACATCCACTGGTTTCTTTCCTCTATCACTGCTTTCAGCACCACCATCCACTTCTTGTGCTCTCTGATCAACTACTTCTTGTAGTTTAATCCTCATTTCTTCCATTGCACCTTCAAGGAGTCTGGTCCTCTCCTTTTACTCTTCTACTTCCTTATCCAACTCTCCATTAGTGACCATTTTGTTTTCCCCTACTGATTCACCAGTATAAAGAGACATACACTATCCTCAAAACCTTTTACCATGCTCTGATACCAATCTGATGTAACATAGACCTTGCTATACAATTCTTCTAGATCATCCTAGAATCACTTAGGCTACACTCCTATCCCTTAGGTATCTATCCTAATCCCTACCAAGAAGTCTCAAACTTCTCCTAATGTTGTTCAATCTATGACATCAAAGATTTGATAATGTTCTCTGCTCTAGGAACTTCTTTGTTCCCACCTAACAGAGATCATCCCTATGAGAAATAGAAATGAAATCATTTAGCAACCTCAAGTGGAGAGGAGGATTGCTAGACAATCAAAATATATCAGGAACCCCTCATCTTCCCATTTCTGACAACTTCATTCTTATCGTTAAGCAAATTTTACTTGTTGACTGGTATAAAAGGGCTACTAGATTTAGGAGGCCTAATTGGCCTAAATCTGGTTATAACTCCAATCTTCCCTTAACACCACACCCAAAATCTTATTGATTCAAGTACCCTTTTGGAAGGGCTTGAAGATTTTGTTGGTCTCCAACTCCCACATCATCTGTATAGGTCCTGCTGAAAATAGGGCTAGAAATGAGGGTTTGTAAGCTCACTATCTGCTACAATGAGGATTTGGCATTTGTTTCTATTCCCTCAATCCTCCAAGCTTACTCTACATTGGAGATGACAATTTTGGCATCTAGCCTCCTCTCCAAATCCTTTGATCAAAGCTCTGAAAGCTTTCAATCAGTGTGCATTCCCTGCAACCAGTGACTGATCCCTAACCAAACATAAAAGCTTGCCTAGGGCATCAGACTAAACATAGCTCCTAAGACTTTTAGGGCCCATCCTTTGGAAATCCTATAGTACAAGGAGTCTAGACACATATCCCAAAGGCCCGTATAGATTGTACAGTGGGAGAGTATACTAGCACTCCATAAATCAAGCACTGCCTGGACCAACCCGAGACAGGCTAAAAGAAGAAGATAAAAGAAACTAATGCTAAAATAAAATAAAAATGTGAACTAGAAGATCTAAGAAACTAAATACATCAATATTAATCACATTCAACTATTATAGTAGACATTTCAATCCATTTATTAACTCTGCTAACCAAATCTCATAACTCTATCAAAGAATGACACCAAAATACAGTCTTCTCCCAATACCCCAGTTTACTCTTCATACAGTACTCTTCCCAATACCCTTGAATTAGGGTTTTCAAGGCTTAAGTAGTCCTCCTCCTTAGTGTTAGGTCCCATAGATTAGGCTAGCCTCCTTTAAGCTGGTTACAAGCATAACAAGAAAAACTGTCATGACAACTTTCAAAATTGTCAAGTAACATTTTGTAGGATTACAAAAGTTGCTAGCTAAACTCTTGTGCACTCAACCTTGGTCCATTTAGAGTCTTACAAGACCATTTGGAACCTTTGACCAATCAAGAGGCCAAAATTTCAACTTTAGGAAACTTGTCCTAGGCCTGGCAACCTAGTACAGTTGATTAACAGAGAATCTAGCAAGCTCAAAAGAAACACCTAGGACCTAGGAAAGAATAAGGAAAAAAAACCAAACACAAACAAACACACCTAGAGAAACCAAATAGGCTTCTCCCTAACTAGTGGCTTGGCTAAGACCACTACAAGCCAAAATTAGGGACATTAGGTACCAAATAGCCCTACCTAGGTGTCCTCACCACTCTGCTAAAACTTCTATTTTTTCTCCTTGGAATGGTGACAAATGATTTCAAATTTCTTCCTTTAAAGCCTCAAACGATCATAATTGAATTTCCTACTAAAAATTAATTATCATTGATGCAATCCAATTTTACTATGCACCTCAATCATCCAATCAATAACTGCAATTATTATATGTTCATCCAACATATCAGAAACAAGCTAGTTGCTACCGGTATCACCTTAGAGCAGGGGAAGTGAATGATTTATCATTTTAATACTCTCCCTGAGCTAAATCATTTGACTCATATTCTCTAGCCTCCGATTCTCCAGCGTGATTGTGCAGAAATATGAGATAATTTGTGAAGAGCTGAGCCTTTAATTGATAGAAATCCAGGGCTTTGGAGGTGCATGGATAAAAGCCATAAATCACTCAAATAACTCAGCTTGATTTTTGAGTTATCTGATAATAACAGATAATTAAGTCACAAAAACATGCAAAAGCTAAGCTTTAACTCAAAATAGAGTTTAGCTTTAATTGATAATTGACAGTTGTCTGCTTTTATGATTGTGCATGTTTTATTTATGAATTAATTTAATAATAAAGTGATTTATGCTCAACTTAACTGATTTTTGAAATAAAATAATTAATTTATGGGTTAATTAACTATTTTACCAAACTTTTATTAAAAATTATATTATTAAATAATGACAACATGCTTTAATTAATTAAATAAGAATTTAATCAATTATTCATATGATATTAGATTTATTGTCAAAATTAAATAATACAATTAATAATAGATAGAATTAAATTTAATAAAATAATTAACTGGCAAATATTAAATCTAATTAATTAAATATGAAAATATTCAATTAATCAAACTTAGGATAAATGTGATTTATTGCCAAATAATCATTAAATTAAAGATAATTAAGATAATTTAGGAATATTGTTAGGAATATTCCTCGATGCAGAATTTAAGATAATCAATTATGATTCAATGATGTTTAGATGTGCCTTAGGTTAGGACTTTGATGTCGATTTCATTCAAATTGTTGATATAGGAGGTTAATGAACTTATAGCCCATTTTTGGGGTATTACATTTTGCCCCTCTTTGAATTACTGTGCGAAGCGCAGTGGTTCAAAGAAAGTCTGTGTTTGATAGAGATATGAAACTGATGCGAAATTGATAATTGATATGAGACAGAAGCTGATTGATATTGATTTGATATGAAGATAATAGGTCCTGAATGACCAGAGATAATGTTTACTATAGCAACAAATGAACCTATGATTGCGAAAAGGTGTCAAAACACCTGATTCTGAACCTTAGGATTGATAAGAAGTGAGTGACCCGTTCTAGACTCGATTGTCTTAGCAGAACTAGTAGGTATCACATCCGAACCCTTTAGTTGTTGAAGAACCAAGGAAAGAACACTATGATCTGATGGTTGCAAAAATTGATACAGTTTACAAGATTAGGAGAATACCAGATTGCTATGGATCTTGATGAATCTGATATGCCCCAAGTGATGATAGATTTGCCCCGAGCGATGAGGACTTTTGATGAATCAGTAACTAGACGTGATTGTTTGTCTTGATTACTGATGAAAGATATTGATAGATTTGATTGACAGACTTTGAATGATGTGCAATACCATGCCCCCTTCAGGATTAAAATTGAAATCTGACAAGAAAAGTTAGTGTTATAGTTTAGAAGCATGTGAATTGATTTGAGAAGTGTTTAAACACGTTCGAGAATGCATTCTGCATTGTTTAGAGGTCCTGGAGACCAAGGTTGACTAGGTTTGATCATGAGTTGACCACAGTTGACCAAGTTGAAATTTTGATAGTTTGATGTAAGATAATCAGTTAAGTTGAAAAATGGATTTCTACTATGATTGAAGGTTGATTATGCAAGTAGTTGACAATATGAATGATCTCAGATTTTGATTTTGATCCCGAAAAAGGATTCTACTTGCTATTTCATTGGAGGAACCTTCGTGTGGGATTCAGCTCTTGTTAGATTGGAAGATACGAGTGGAGAATCATTTAAGCTTTGAAGTTTATTTAGCCATTGTGAGATCATGCAAACATGCAAAATGCAAAGAGACATGCAAGATGAAATGCAACCTAAGACCTAGGACCTAGTCACTGATCATGTGTTGATTTGTTATCATCATTGAACTTTTAGGTAACCAGATAAATCAATACAATGCCCACTAGCCATGAAACCATAGACATGTGAATATCGATTTGTATGTGCAAGAATCAATACAACACCCACTGGTTATACAACCATGGACATATGAATATTGATTTGTATTCGAAATGTTGGATTAGATATAAGCACCAAGGCACAAACACTAGGATGACCTGAATATCATGTCCATTTTGATATAGCAATTTGTACAAGCAGCAAAACATCAACATCGTGATGACCTGAGTATGCCTTGTGTTTAACATACACATCAAACAATCAAAAGATCATTCTAAATCTAGTGTGAATTACCCGTAGTGACCCTTTATTGTTCACCTCCTTAGGCAAGATCGCGTTTCACAGTAGGAGAAAGAATTTACTTTAAAAAGATAATAGTTAGATCAAATGTCCTTGAATTTTTTGGGTATCAATGGTTGAGGTACGCATGGCCATCCAATTCGAGATAGAGGCTCTTACAGTCGGACACCATTTCAATCCAAAATTTCCAAAGTTGTTAGATTTTCACATACAAGCAGAAGACAAAGAAAATATTATGCCCCCAGTCATCACCCTCTAAATCCTGTAAAGGACATCATCGAAGAGCTCGAAGGGACACAATATGCAAAAATCTCAATGCGGATCAGCAAGCATACCAGGAGATAAAAGCATGAAAAGCACAAATTGTTTTCAGTTGAGTTTTGATGTTTGATTGTTGTAGATGCAAAATCCTTTCTGGAGATGAGACTGACTGACTGCCTCAACTGGAAGCTTCAAAGGACTCTGACTGGATAGGAAATGTCTAAGATACATGGGAGACCATAGGATATGACATTGATTGCCCCCAAATTGGAACATTGATAGGATACAGACGCTTGAGCTGATTGGTGTACAGACCAACTTATTGAAACCAGGATATGCAGAAACAAACCGCGAGATATGTACAAACTAAAGCAAGACTGAAAGCTGGGAAAGACCAAGATTGTGCTGATAGATGGAGCATTTTGGAACAAGTGGCACCCGTTTGCCGGGTTTTCACCATCTTGGCAGAGATTCTATTTTTGCTACCAAGGCGCCTGTTTCCAAGTTTTCACCAAGGCACTTTTTCTTCTTTTTTTCTTCTTTTTTTCTTCTTTTTTTTTCTTTTTTCTTTTTTTTCTTTTTTTTTTTGAATTTTTTATTTTATTTTTATTTTTTTGAATTTTTGATATTGTTTGATTTTTTTGTGAATCATCAAGGCACCTATTGCTAGGTTTTCACCAAGATGTTCATTTTTTCAGGACTTTTTCTGATTTTTAAGATTTTTTCAGGATATTTAACCATAGACTGAATGCCTTAGGCGTAGAATTTCTTTAGATGGAGAACGTTGATTGGTTCTCAGAGCTTTTCTCCTTCAGTTGTTGAGAGTTGATAGGCACCAGAGCCAAAAGTAGCAATGATAAGAAAGGGACCCAGCCAATTGGGTTCAAACTTCCCCTTGCGTTCTCGATGTGATTGATTTTTAAGATTTTCTCTCAACACTAGATCACCAACCTGAAAGTCTCTGTCTGACTTTCTTGTTGTAGCCTCTAGACATTCTTTTCTGATACACTCTGAGATGATCATACGCTGCTTGCCTGCGTTCATCTAGTAATTCAAGTTCTTGTAACCTAGACACTCTGTAGTCTTCATCAGTGACAAGTCCATGCATTCTGATTCTGAGTGATGGGATTTCAACCTCAATAGGCAGTACCCCTTCAGACCCATAAACTAAAGCAAAAGGTGTAGCCCCTGTAGGTGTTCTGATACTAGTTCTGTATGCCCAGAGAGCTGGATTGATCATGAGATGCCAGTCTCTTCCTATTTTATTCACTGTTCTGTGCAAGATTTTCAAGAGATTTTTGTTTAAAGCTTCAGCTTGTCCATTCCCTTGAGGATAGTAGATAGATGACCAATGTTGAGTAATCTTGAATTTGGCACATAAGTCATCTAGGTCCTTATTTTTGAATTTTCCCCCATTGTCTGTGACTATGGAATGAGGAATCCCATATCTACAAATGATGTAGTTCAGGATGAACATAGAGATCTATTTCCCTGTTGCTTGTGTTAGAGGAACTACTTCTACCCATTTTGTAAAATAATCTGTAGCTATGATGATATGGGTATGTCCATTAGAAGAGTACGGATGGATAGTGCCTATGAGATCAAATGCCCATTGTTGAAAAGGCCATTGTGTAGTAAAGGGAATTAGATCTCTCTGTGGAGCATGAATCAAGTTGCCATGTACTTGACACTATTGACAGTTTTTAGCAAATTTAATAGCCTCTTTCTCTATTTCAGGCCAATAGTACCCGGCCCTAATAAGTTTTCAAGCTAACGTTAAACCGTTTGAGTGTGACCCACATATACCCTCGTGGACTTCCTCTAATGCACGTTGAGACTCTTCCTGTTCTAAACATCTAAGCAGTGTACCATCTAGACCTCATTTGTGCAGATCATTACCAATGATGACATATCAGGCTGCGGATCGAATAAGGTTTCATTTCTCAAAACGGTTAAAGGACTCAGGGATGATTTGGTCATGGAGATAGGAGAATAGATTTTTGTAGCGAGATGAGTCATAACCTACAACAGTGCAGATCATGTGGGTTTTAGGGGAGTCATATGCAGGATAGGATAGGGCTTCCACCAGGAACTCGTAACGTAGCTCATGTTTGGGTTGCTGTAAGAGAATAGATAGTGTCACCATTGCATCAGCAGCCTTATTCTCCATTCTGGGTATTTGCTCAAATGTGATAGAGATGAAGTATTTCTTTAAATCATCTACCATTCTCTTGTAAGGAATGAGCTTTTCATCTTTGGTTTGGTACACATCATTGACTTGGTGGATAACCAATTGTGAGTCTCCATGGATGTGCATCTCTGTAACTCTCCACTGTATTGCCATTTTCATACCATTGAGAAGTGCCTCATATTCAGCAATATTTTTTGTGCAAGGAAACTTTAATCTGAATGCTTTGGGTATCGAGTATCTTTGAGGAGTGATGAACAATATGCTTGCTCCAGATCCATTCTATGTGTAGGAGCCATCAAAGAATAACCGCCATGCTCTAGAAAAGAGGTGCATGATAGAGAAATCAGGAAATTCCATTTGCATGGGTGTATCATTAAACAGTGGTGCTTCAGCTAATTGATCAGCAATGACTTGTCCTTTGATAGCTTTTCTTTCAACATATTCAATGTCAAATTCGCTCAAGAGCATGACCCATTTAGCTAGTCTACCTGTGAGGGCAGCTTTGCTTAGGAGATATTTCAGTGGATCAATTTTAGCTACCAAATGAGTAGTATGAGCTAACATGTAGTGTCTCAGTTTTTGTGATGCAAAGATCACAGCGAGACAAGCTTTCTCAATCATAGAATAGTTCTTTTCATACGCCACCAATGTTCTGCTTATATAGTAGATGGCTCTTTCCTTTTTGTCTTCATCATGTTGTGCTAGCAATGCCCCCAGTGATGTGGTTGTTGCAGAGACATACAAGATCAATGGTTTCCCATGAATAGGAGGCATCAAGATAGGTAGATTTGATAGATACTTCTTGATATGGTTAAAGTTGTTCTCGCATTCTTCATTCCATGCAAAGGTCACACCTTTATGTAATGTTTTTGTAAAAGGCTGTGATATGTCCGCTAGCTGTGATATGAATCTTCTGATAGATTGAACTCTGCCTTGCAACGTCCTCATTTGACTAATATTTGTGGGAGGTTGCATCTCTATTATAGCCTTGACTTTAGCCGGATCAACTTCAATGCCTTTCTTTGAAACTATGTATCCTAAGAGCTTTCCAGAAGTGACACCAAAAGTACACTTCTTAGGATTTAGTCGGAGACTAAATTTTTCCATTCTGTCAAGGATCATGCTCAATTCAATTAGATGTTCAGTTCTGATCATTGATTTTGCTAAGGTATCATCAACATAATCCTCCATTGTTCTATGCATCATATCATGAAAAATATATGTCATTGTTCTTTGGTATGTAGCTCTCGCATTTTTGAGTCCGAATGGCATAACATTCCAACAAAAGGTTCCCCACGCACATGTGAAAGTTGTTTTCTCTTGATCTTCTGGAGCAATTTTGATTTGGTTGTACTCAGAAAAGCCATCCATTAAGGAATACATTTCATAGCCCGCAATCATGTCCACTATCATATCAATGTTAGGCAGTGGAAAATCATCCTTAGGGCATGCTCTATTCACATCTCTAAAGTCTGTGCACACTCTGATTGAACCATCTGGTTTTGAAATAGGTACAATGTTAGAGATCCACTCAGCATAGTCTATGACATGAATGAATCCAGCTTTTAGGAGTTTTTCTAGTTCTGCATTGACTAAGAGTGCAACATGAGGATGCATCTTTCTCAATTTTTGCTTGATTGGTTTTACTCCAGGAGCAATGGATAGATGGTGCATAATGAGATTGGGATCCAATCCTGGCATATCTGAATATTTCCATGCAAAATTGATCTTTTTTTCTAATAAGAATGTAGTGAATTTATGTTTCTCTTCTTCTGATAGAGATTGTGCTACATGTACCAATTGTGGTTCCTCTGTTGTACCCAAATTGATGGATTGAGTGGGCTCAATCAGAACTGGAGATCTATCCTGTAAATGACTTGAAAGGACATCAAATATCTCATCCTTAGGTGCCTCAGAGAGGTTTTCACCTTCAGATACATCTTTTCTTTTTACTTTTGTAGGATCTGAGACTGCCACAAAGTGGTTTTCACCCTCAGAACTCTTTTTCTTTTTATTTTTATTTTTTTGACTAAGATATTTGATGTCTGACTCAGTCATGCTGACGCTCAGTTCACTGATGGAAGTCCTCATAGGCTCGACTTCATTGAGGTAACAAGCAAGGGCATAGTCACTGGAAAAGGTGTAAACACCATGGCTTGGGTTTGTGGAAGTTTGGTCGATAAGATCAGGGCATTGGATAGTTAAAGCGAGAAAGGCTTGGGATATGGTGTTCACAAACATGGATATGTCATCATTGGTCCTAACCTGATGCTCAAGTTCAAAGGTGATATTACAGCTCAAAATGTTCAATTCATGAATAGGCTCAACATCATCATGGGAGTCCTCTCCAGCCATAGGTGGATCAGACACATTAAGTTCATTATTTCACTCTAGACCTACATTGGGTTGAGATACATATTGGTGAATAACATCAATATATTTCTCTATGATAAGCTCATCTTCTTCTGGAATGGCACCCCATTCATAGTCATTTGACTCAGCTTCTGATTCAGGATCTCTAGGAAATCTTAGAAAATGTGTGAAATCAGGATGAATACCCCAAGAAGGATTACCCTCAGTCTCTGACTTGAATTCATATTCATGGGAATCAGTTTGATTGCCCTCGAGATTAGTTGGTTCTTGTGGTGCAACCATCTCTTGCACTACAATAGGTTCTTGTGTTTCTACTACATTAATTCTTCTGATAGAATCATCTTTATCATCAAGAAGATCTTTGATCTCTTTAGGCAATTTTTCATAGGGGATAAGTTCTGAACTATCTGAATCATCATCTGAGGGTTATGTCTCTTCTTTCTTGAGAAGGGGTTCTCCTGGTGCAATTTATTCTATGACATGAGAACAACCACCTTTGAGATGATAGGGTTTCTTCTTAAAGCCTAAGCCACCAGTATCTTTTTTGGCTCTACCAATATGTGAAATGGGTGTCACAAGACCCTTTCCTCTAATTCCTAGAGGTCCTTGACCGGAATATCCCATCTTGGCTATCAATTTGTTTCCTAGACCATATGAATTAGAAGGGATTGTAGGTGTTATAGATTCACTAGGTTGAACAATTTTAGATTCAGAATCCTCTTTATAAGCCATGCCAGCACAGCTTCATCCTCTTCAAATTCTTGTTTGGATACTTGCTCTGCCACAAAATTTCTTTTGTATGCTTCCATAGGTTCCTTAGGTTCTGATTTAGATTGCTTCAAGGATTGTCCATATGACTTAGGGGAGATTGGGAGAGATGTCAAAGACAAGACTGGCTCTATAGTGTATTCTCCCATCCCATTTTCTTTCATATTGATCTCTTTAGCAATGTCTTCCATCTTGGATGTGGAAGCCACATTTTGTTGCTTGATGGAAGATTCTCTATTATTGGGAACAAGCTTATCGGCACTTTCCTTCAATGTATTGCAAGTTGTACTCAGATCTGTTGGGATAGTAACCTCCACTCCTTCATAGGGAAATTTCAAGCATTGATGATATGTAGAAGGAATGGCTTGCATTTCATGGATCCAGGGTCTCCCTAGAAGGATATTGTAAGCCAATGGTAGATCAAGCACCTGACATGTGGTATCTTTGATGACCAGACCCACTCGGATAGGTAAGACAATGGTGCCTTTAGAAGCTCTTTCTTGTTCATCATAGGCTTTTATGGTGATCTTCTTTTGAGGATCAATAGCCATCTCTGAGAATCCCAATTGTGTGATTAAGTTGTAAGAACAAATGTTGAGGCCTGCGCCCCCATCTATCAACACACGTTTGACTCGATGATTCTGGATCAAGACTTCTATCTGTAAGGGCTGATTATGTGGGTGACTCAAAGAGTTGTCATCTTCCTCTGAAAAGGAGATATAATGTGGAGATGTTAGATGCCCAACCATAGTTTGGAACCTGTCTAGATCTAGATCATCAGGAACATTAGAGCTGAGCAAAGCTTTGTCTAGGATATCTCTGTGAGCTAGGGATATTTGAAGTAACTCAAACATAGAGATTTTGGCATTGTTATGCTGGAGTTGTTGGATGATGTTGTAAGATGTAGGTCTTGTATCCTTTGGATTGGAAGATTTTGAAGCAACCTTCTGTTTAGAAGCAGATGTGAGATTGAAAGGTATCTTAGGGACATTAGATGAACTTGGTGTTTGTCCTTTTAGATGAGCCTGAGCTTGTGATCTGGTAATCACATTAGCTGAGGAATGATTTCAGTCTCTTCATACAATCGTGATGACATTGCAGCTCTCAGAGAGACATGGCTCAACCATATTGATGACAACATTGTTTCCAGGGTAGGCATAGTTGACTTTTGCCCCCATGTTAGGCTGAGAAGTGGAAACTCCCTTGCCATATTGTGGAAACAGTTCTGTAAATGCTGTGTGATCATTATTGCTGGTAGGATTATCGATCATGATGTCCCCTTGATCTATCAAGTCTTGAATGGTATGCTTCAAGTGAAAGCATCCATTAGTTCTATGGCCTTTAGTCTGATGGAAAGCACAGTATTCATTATCTTTCCACCAATATGGTTTTGGATCCGGATCAGGGTTTTGGATTGGTGGTAAAGAGATCATGTTATCAGCTATTAGGGCTCTCAGGGTAGATTCCAAAGATTCTCCTAGGGGAGTGAACTTTTGTTTATTATCCCATCGTTTGAATGGCTTCTTTGGAGATGGTTCAACAGATTTTTGCTCTAAAGCTTCAATGGCTTTGGTGGCAAGGGTGAGATTGTAGGCCGGTGCCTTTGATGGGGTGCGGATAGTGTCAACAACACCATCAGAGACGATACCTTTGTTTCTATTCCAGCTCTTATTTTTATCTTTTGAGCTAGATCCAGATTCAGACTTGTCCTTTTGAAGTGTGATTTCTCCTTTCTTGACAAGTAATTTCTCAATCTTGATTGCATTATCCACCATTTTATCAAAAGATACATGATCTTGCATTTGTAATGGGTAATTGAGCTGTGGAACAAGGTTATTGATAAAGATTTCAAGTTTCTCCATTTTGGGAATTGGTCTAGCATATAGAGAAAACTTCTTTCGCCACCTCTTGAGAAAAGTTAGGAATGATTCCCCTGGATATTGCTTGAGGTTACAGATATCGATCATGGTAATCAAATGTTGAATATTGTAGGAATATTGTTGATAAAACAATTTAATCAATTCCTCAAAAGTTTTGATCGTAGAAGGTAATCTTGAAAACCACTGAATGGATGCTCCTCCCAAGGATCTAGGAAAAAGATGCATCAGATAGGTCGGTTCATGCATGAATTCCATGGAGTGCATATAGAACTCTCTGACATGATCTTGAGGATCAGAGTGTCCATCATATTTGTCATACTTTGGCATCTCCACTCTTTTTGGGAATGGAGGCATATACAAGTCTTTGTCAAAAGGGAAAGGACAAAGGGCCTCCATGGAGAATTCCTTGGGTTACTTCTCTTTCTCAATTTTATTCATTTTGACCTGCATAGCGTGCAGCTGGTTCATTATGGCTGTCATCGGAGTTTCTTCCTCATGTGTGATGATATCTTCGACATTGAAGTGAGGAGGAAGTTTAGCTCCTTCCTGGGCTAATTGCAAAAAGTATGCCTCTCTATCCACTTTCAAGAAATGCCTCATCATTCTCTTGAATTCATCGTCATTCTGACATCGATGGATTTCAGAGGGTGTAGGTTCTTGGTCGGCATTATGTTGAGAATGGTGTCCTTGGGATCCTCCTCCTAGAGAACCATGGTTTGTCCCTGCTTGAGACATGGTAGGAGTTTTTGGGCTCCCTGGAACAAATTGAGGAGTTTGCTGATTACCTCTGTGAGTTCATAAAGGAGGTATGTAACTAGTTTTTAATCGAAAGTTACCGAGACCGTCATCTTCATAGATACCTGACTTGATGAGTTGTTCAAGAGTTGGACCTGGGGTATTGGTCAAAAGTAAGTTCTGAGATGTTTCTTCTGATTTCTTATGTGAAGAAGCTCTGGTCTCCACCATTAACTTTGAACGAAACAGAAGAAAAGGATGAAGACAACTGAAGAACAATTTGATTTGAGAAAATTGGATGACGCAACCTTGTCAAGATTATGATAGTTTTGAAGATTTGATGAGATGTGGGTGAAGGAAACTGTGCCCTAGATGTATGGGATAGATCGCCCAAAAGATAGCGGACACGAGTTCTCAACACTTAGTCTATTTTTGAAGATTGATTGATTGAAGATTGATAGTTATGACAAGGTTTTGACACGAGATAAAAAGGACTCAAATTGATCAAACAGAAGACTAGATCAGATTCAAAAGATCAAACTCGGAAAATGGTAGAATGCTCAATAGCTACTGCTTTGTTCCTGACACAATGATATTTTTGATAGATTCTGGAACTAGGATGGAAACATTGGATATCTTGCAATTTGACAATTTCTGACAACTCTCTCAAATTTTCTCAACCAACACTCTATAGACTCGTACGACAGTGGGTAGTCTATGAAATGACAGTTGTTAAACTCGTATGACTTTTGACCTCCTGAAATGACTTTTGACTCCAGAAAGAATTTTACGTCAATTTTTGCAAAATTTAAGGTCTTCAGTTTCGGATTGTTTGCAAATTGTATTTTCCAAATTTTGAAGGTTATACCAGATTTGATCATTTTTAATAGCCAAGTAGATAAACAAGCATGCAGAACAGCTAGCAAGTGATTCCAAGCACGTCTGAAAATAATGAACAAGGGAAAAAGCAACCTTGCGCATGAACAATCAAGTGACCAAATTGTGCTAATCCCTGAGAGTACTAATCGTGTATGTTCTGAAAAGTTTTGCAATAACACACATATACCTAAGAATGAAAAATTGGCCTCTCTAGGGTTTTTAGTAATGGTTTGACTCTGCAACTTTTATGATTCAAAGGGGTGAACTCCAATCCTGGCGCACCAAGGTTTTGACATAGTCTGAGAACTTAATCTTCAAGAGCTGCTAGGGAGATCTGACAACCCAACAATGAACCATACCCATGGAGATTTCTTCCACAAGGACATTTATATAGCGGTTGTCACTACCATGGTGAAAATGGCTATTACCGCTTGAGGTTCTATCAACGCAGTTTTCCTTGTGAAGGGATTGTCTGCTACGGTTAACCCTCTCTAAAGATGACTCACAACAGTATACCACAAGGGGACTTGGCTCCAGATCCAAGGTTTTTGACACCTTTTCACTTTTAACTTAAACAAAGCAAGCAGATTAATCTGACACGCTAAGACAAAGTTTTGCTTCACCAAGGTCTATGATGCCAACTCCACATGATCTATCAACCTCTCTGGGGAGAGAATGTATCAATCAATAAGAGAAGACACACTAACCAATTTTGATTCACCAAAGCTCTTGATGTCAACCCCACGTGATCTATCAACCTCTCCTGGGAGAGAATGTATCGATCAATAAGAGAAGACACACTAACCAAGTTGAATGTGAAACACACTAAGTATCCTCCCTACCTACAAGGATTCTATCATCAAGAAAGATTTTGCTAGAAATCCAATCTCTCAAGAATCACGAATAGTGTTCATAGGGCC
The DNA here is from genome assembly GCA_027943335.1 of Chamaecyparis obtusa. Classification (NCBI taxonomy): domain Eukaryota; kingdom Viridiplantae; phylum Streptophyta; class Pinopsida; order Cupressales; family Cupressaceae; genus Chamaecyparis; species Chamaecyparis obtusa. Next base: position 2,884,629 of record BSBK01003238.1, on the reverse strand, counting down.
TAATTACTATGTGAGCACAAATGTATGTTTCCAAAAGCAAATCTACCAAAAGTACCCAAAAAGCAGAAAGAGGAACACTTAACGCTTAAATCGAATATGAGATGAGTCCACAAGGTGGAACACTTAACACCTCACACAAGCTGAAAATGAGTCCCCAACTTAGAAAACAAGTGAGTTCCTAAAAGCACAAAAGGGTTGCCAAGTGGAACACTTAACGCTTATGTCCTGTTGACCCCTCCCCTTTATGGTGCTGAGATTGCAACCACGGGGCGAAAATGAGGGGCCGGCGGATTAGCGAGTCCAATAACTCAAGATAGCAATCAAGATCAATCACAAGTATTCTAAGACTACTTAATGAATCCTTAAGGGGTCACAACCTAGTATCAATTATGCAAGTGTGTAGAAATAGATAAAAGCATGAAAGGATGCACACAAGCCAGACACATAAGAGATTTATTTTAAGTCCAAATTGAAATGTTAATAGATGAAGGAGAATACCTTGGATCCTTGCAATGCGCTTAGTAGATTTTACCTAATTTTTAGCAATTTTTGTTGAGCTTTACTATGCAAGCAAGCTACGAACTCTCCAACAAGCCAACAAGCAAACAAGATATGCAAGGTATATTCAACTTATGAAAACCCTAGGGTTAGATCTAAAAATCAATTGTTAGGAGCAATAATAACTAGAAATTAATCCAAATGACAACTCATATCATGCATTGAATCATATGAAAAATAAGTGCATACCCATCACAAAATTTTAATTTTTTTGCACTGCATTTGACCTAGTCAACAAGATCTAATTTTTTTGATATGATTTTGGGCACAAAAATAGAAATTCAGAATAAAGACCCCTACTAAAAAATATAGAGCTTTCCAAAAATGCAAAAATTTTAGAAAAATCTCTTCATTTGTGCCCTAGAGACCCATTTTATCAAAATAGACCAGTTTTTGTAAATTGACTATTTGAGCTATGATATTATGTCCAAATTTAAAACACAAAGAATGGACCCCCTATAAAATTTAAAGAGATTTCTAAAAATATAAAAATTTCTTAAAAATATGCTGATTTATATCAGATATTAATTTTTTCCAAAATTTCAAGAAAAAATTATTAAAAATTCAAAACATCTCAAAAAATTCTAAATTTTTTACTGTAACTTCCCTGACATGTCACCAACCTGCAAAAACAATTTTAGACCAAAATTATAAGCTGTTTGGGAGATAAAATTAAATCTTTGAAACTTTGGGGTTTTAGCTCCCAAAAAAATCAAAACCAACATGCAAAGGTGGGTTGCCCCATGGTGGGCACCAGAAATGTGTGTGTGAAAATTGTACCTGATCTGTAGACACAACACTCAGTAAAACATTAGAGGTTAGTGATAATCAAAATCGTGCAAAATTGAAAACTATCTAACCAAGCAATTTACTGCCTTCTAATAGGTGCGAGATTGATGTTCTCAGATTGTAATCTAGATCAGTGACCTAGACGACACCTAAATGAAGGATTTGAATGCAAAAGATGGATATGAAATATGAATGCAATTAATCTATTTTTTTGATATTTTCTATGCAATAAGAATGATAAACTGATATGCTATGAATGCTATTGAAAACTGATATGAAATGAATGCTAAATGATCTAACAATGAAGATTCTAACAATGATATGAAAACTATGAAATTCTATGCTAAGATATAAAAACTATGCAATTGAAATTGATCTCACAAAGCTTTGAATTTGCAAGTTGATTCCTCAGTCTCCAATTCTCCAGCGTGATTGTGCAGAAATATGAGATAATTTGTGAAGAGCTGAGCCTTTAATTTATAGAAATCCAGGGCTTTGGAGGTGCATGGATAAAAGCCATAAATCACTCAAATAACTCAGCTTGATTTTTGAGTTATCTGATAATAACAGATAATTAAGTCACAAAAACATGCAAAAGCTAAGCTTTAACTCAAAATAGAGTTTAGCTTTAATTGATAATTGACAGTTGTCTGCTTTTATGATTGTGCATGTTTTATTTATGAATTAATTTAATAATAAAGTGATTTATGCTCAACTTAACTGATTTTTGAAATAAAATAATTAATTTATGGGTTAATTAACTATTTTACCAAACTTTTATTAAAAATTATATTATTAAATAATGACAACATGCTTTAATTAATTAAATAAGAATTTAATCAATTATTCATATGATATTAGATTTATTGTCAAAATTAAATAATACAATTAATAATAGATAGAATTAAATTTAATTAAACAATTAAGTGGCAAATATTAAATCTAATTAATTAAATATGAAAATATTCAATTAATCAAACTTAGGATAAATGTGATTTAGTGCCAAATAATTATTAAATTAAAGATAATTAAGATAATTTAGGAATATTGTTAGGAATATTCCTCGATGCAGAATTTAAGATAATCAATTATGATTCGATGATGTTTAGATGTGCCTTAGGTTAGGACTTTGATGTCGATTTCATTCAAATTGTTGATATAGGAGGTTAATGAACTTATAGCCCATTTTTGGGGTATTACAATATGTTGGTAGAGGTAGTACTAGGTTCTAGTACTACAAGGCTATCTACATCAACAACATCCTTCTTCTTCCATGTCATGTTCATCTTTTGAGATTCACTTGAAATTGGAATATTATTACCATTCTCAGTATTCACCAAAGCATCACCAGATCTGCATGTGTTAGCATAATGACAATTATGACCACATTTGAAACAATTAACATTCCTCTAACCAGATCTCACTAATTGGATTCTAGATCTGCATTGACTGGCCTTGTGACCATAGTTGCGACATACATATAAATTCCCATGAAAGATATTATTCACTATACTCTTCTTATCCTAATTTGAAACATGAATTTTGCATTGACTTTATTTATGACCAAACTTATGACAATTAAAGCATTGAGCCTTTTTTTCATTTATCATCTTACAGTCAACTACCTTATGAGTAGGTTTTTTGTAAATATGACAATAACCATTAAAAGATAAGTACTTTTGAGCATTCGGTTGTCTTATCGAAGGCCTTCTTGTAGATGTATTCTAATTTTTTACCTTTTCATCTACCTCAAACATCACCTCAACTTCACCTACCTTCTCCTTGACTTTGTCCTTCCAGTTTGAGCATTCACTAGTAAACCCCTAATCCTTCTTTAACTTTGTGACTCTTCTGCATGGAAAATAACTGATCCAAAATGACACTACTCTAACAAAATTTTGCTTCAGATCTTAGCTTCTTCAATTCTTGATCTAGCCTCTCATTTTCGTCTAACTGCATCTTGATGATATTCTTAAGATTTTCCTTGGATTTATTCCATTCCTCTTGTACAATTTCCATTTCTTCTTCAATCTTCCTAATACCTTTCATTTTATGCTTCAACCCATCCCTGATGAGTTCCATAGTATTTTCCTTGTCATGAAACATCTTCTCCAAGTACGTTGCCTTTTCTTTTGATTCATTTACTTCATGTTTTAGGTTTTCTATATTTTCTTTTGATTCCTCCAATTCCTGACTAAGTTCCTTGTACCTATCTTTGAACATCTGAATCTGATCTCTCAAGTTACTGATACATGCATTTTCTTCCTTCAATTTTTTATGATTTGGTACCCTCAATGTCACTCATCATGATCTGTCAATCCTCAATAGAAAAGCATCATCCTTCCATCTATTCAAGAAACCAATATCTCCCTCAAGCGATCAAGCTCTACCTACAAGGGACTCTGATACCAATTATTGAGCAATCTGAATAATTGAGAAGGGGGGTGAGTTAGTTATTCTCAAACACTTTCTAAAAAATTTACTCTGTCAGTAAACTCACAAACCACACAAATGATAATAACAGTTAAGTCTATTAGATATTTTTTGGAATAGTTTTTGTTGTTTTTATTATTTTTTTTGTTGTTTTTGTTCATTTTTTGTCATTGATGTCAACATATGACATATACTTCAGGTTTGAGTTGGTTATATTAGACAAACTATGTTTCTGGTTGCTACAAGCAGTTGGACAAAAATGTAAGAATAATATTATATGGAAATTTATAGTATGTGGTCTTTTTTTTATCATTTTGAATATTTATAGACCTTAAGTCTAAGGTCTCATGGCTTAATATGATGATTTGAGTGAGTTACAGTTGTTTTGGTGAAGATTGGTTACAGGACATAGATAGGGAACTTGATAGAGTTAGTTGTTGAGTTTTGAGCATAAGTTGGTTGCAAGCTAGAATCATGTTATGTGAGCTTTAGGCGGGGAAGAAAGCACAAGATTGAGTACACTATGGGATTTTTTGGCTTGATTGGGTCATGCTAATGAGAGCGCTAGCGTATGAACTTGGATAATTGCTTTTGGGAGCCAACTAGGTGGTGTAACATGTTCCATGGATTTGCAAGCATTAATTATGGATCTTGGTGTGTAAATTAATATTTTCAATTGTTGTATATTTGTATCAGGTACCATGTGTGTGTTAGTATTGTGTAATGTAATTGTTTGTGCATTGGGGAATCCCTAACAGGTCAAAAGGTAATAGATACTTGTAACTTGTATATAGGAGAGTAAATTCTCTAATGTAATATGAGGAATGTGTATGGGAGGCATGTGTGATTATGCATGTGAGTATTGTAATAAGAGAAGAGGTATGAGTGGAATCTATGAGCATTCCTTGTGCATCTTAATGGAACTATAAAGGAGGGTAAGTTGCTATCAATCAGGTCATTCATTTGAACAGTACATTCACTTCATTGAATCTGGAAAGTGAGTCCTGAAGGTGGGTTTAACCTTCTTCTTGGAGAAGTTTGCTCGGGAAGTGTTCCTTTTGTTCTGATGCAGGAGAATCTTGGGTCCTTGGCAATCACGTGTCACCAAAAATAGATTTGAGTTTATTTGTGTTGCTCGGTTCCTGATTTGACCAAGTTGGTTTGGTGTTGCTCAGTTTCCTTTGTTCACCAGTGTTGGTTGGTTATCTCTTTGGTGCTCGGTGAATTTCCCTGGCACTCGGTGATGCTTGTTTGGCGCTCAATTGGCTTTTCTTACTGACGGGTTTCTTTTGAGTTTTTGTTGAGACCGACTTGTGCATTTATTATGGGTCATGGATTTATTGCTGGTATCCATTATTGGGAATCATGTGGACCTAGATCTAGTCATCCCTTCCATTGATTATGGATATGAAGGCTGACTCAGTTCGGTAGCCTCTTGTATAAATGTAGTTGTTTGGTTAGAGTTTTAAGAGTCAATTTTTAGAAAGCAAGTTTGGATAGAAGATAGAAGATTAGAGATTGTTGGCAGATCCTCGCATGTTTGAGGACTTCTGTATTTGATTGTAATATCTGGCCATAACCGAGAAGGACTTACAACCCGGCATATATGAATCAATTTGAAGAATATATGAAAGATTTTCATTCTCTCTCTCACTCTTGTATGTTTGTTGCTTCCGCGTGTTGTTTCTGCAAGGTGGACCTGGTAGGGTGTGCCATTCCTTGGCCCCTCTTGTCCTCTCTTGCGTCATGTTCTCATCAACTCCTAATAGGTTTGAAGGACTTTTTAAGAGGGGTTCTATTATTTAATAGGGACTATTGTACTAGATGTATTGTATCATCTCCTAACAGGGATAGGTCTCCTAACAAATACATTTTTATACTAGTGCACTATCTGGTGGGTTCCATCCCCACTGAGGTTTTTCCCTTAATAGGGTTTTCCTCAAGAACAAAAACTTTGTGTTATGGTATTTTAATCTATCTTGTTCATCTTATTTAGCACTATTATATTCTTAATTAATGTCTTGGTTCATGAGTTTAAATTTTACACTTATTATACACAACTGATTCACCCCCCCCCCCCTTTCTCAATTGTGTGGTGTGGCTTTCTATTGCTAACAAATTGAACATTACCGGTAAATAATTATAACATATATGAACATGTAAGTACAAAAACACCAACACAAACAACACCAAAATTTGCGTGGAAACCCAAACTGGTAAAAACCATGGAGAAGCTAATTCTCATGAAATGAAACATTGATTAAGGTGATTTTTATAAAGGCTCATTGTTTGTTTGTTCACTACGGTTTACTCATTGCAGTCGGTTCACTGCGATTAGCTCACTATCAGTTGGGCTAACTACTCTTATATAAAATGAGATGTTTTATAGACAAAATATGAACTGAAAAGATTGCATTTGAATATGCATGAAACAGTTCAACAACTAAGCTCAATTGCCACATCCAACAACAGATCTAATTGTTGACCTTCTCTCTATATACCACTATCCAATCCACTACAAATTTGTAGCAAATTCCCTTCTTAATCTCTCAATAGTCTTCCACACTTAGCTACAGCTTTCATACATCACCATCAAGATCTCACTCAAAGACTCTTTTTACAACTCACTTATCTTCTTCCACATTCATACTCTTTCATGCATGCATATCAGATACAAAAGGTTTTCTTTATTTATATAAATATATGATTACACACATGTTGACCAAACCAAAGGAATGTGTCAGACTCAAATAAAAAAGATATTAAAATTAAATTTAATGTGTTACCATTGATCTTAAATATAGGACATACTTAAGAGAACTTTACAACACACTACCATGGGACCCAAATATAGGTCACACTTAAGATATTTACAATGCACATAACATTTACCAAAAATATCAAAACACTGCAACCAAGACCATGTCTTGATCACCAAAACTTATAAACCAACTGGTGGGTATAGAAAGATAGAACATGTCTAGAATATGATACCAAAACCTTGCAGGATGAATTTCAAGAAAGTCTAGATATCAGAAACACCTGGATAAATAATGTAAGCATATAAATCACCAAGAGCTGATAGAAAACACCATGCACCATTGATTACCAAAAGCACACAAGTGTGCCAAAATATGTAGTCCTTTAGTAGAACCAAGTATACTTGTCATAGAGCACCAAAATTGCAAGCACTAAACCTTTTTTTCACATAATTGATGTGTTTGATACTTTACCAACAGCCAACAAGTACACAACCAAAACTACCAAAAATGAACCGATACTATCAAGATATCAGTACGAAGGTTTTGACATCAATGACAACAATGTCAACAACACCTAAATATAACATTTTTGTTATCCATTTCATTTTATTTTTGTTTGTCTCTTTTTTGTACTTGTAGGTGAAAAGAACACAAAAATACCAAATACCCCCATCATATGAGGGGTCTTCCCCTCTCAATGGTAGAGGAAGATTTTGGTTTACTATAGTCTCTCCAATTGTTGGCACAATTTTCACTACTCATAAGGAGAACAGGGTCAATTTTGGAGATGAATTCGCAATGACAAATTTGTTTACCAACAAGTTGGATATGGCATGGAGGACATGATAGTATTGTGAATTAAATTAGACCAAATATAAGTGCGGGAACCATTTTTATATGTAACGGGTCCATAAACATCTTGCATAGAAGTGTTTGAATCATGAGGGGGGCCAAGAGATATGGCAGATTCTTCATGGGGTGGAATAGGAGGAATGATGGGTTCATTTAGAAAAATGGGATCTTGTGATGGACATGGAGGAATAGGACATGGGAATGAATGCATGGGGGGATCTTGAGGAGGTTCTAGAGGGATGGTAGGATGTTTTGGTGAAAATGGAGATAAAGGAATGCTTTGGTCTTGACTTGCGAGGGGATCATCAAACTCTATTTTAAGGGTATTATACTCTTGACCTTGGATAGAATCATTTGGAAGAACAAATGATATGTCATGATCTTTCTTAGGAAGTGGAAGGTCAACAGGGCTTGGAAGGATACTTTTTTCTTGGGATAGAAAGGGGTTTCCATTGATAGGATGAAAAGAAATGGATCACCATTAGATTCTGGGAAGATGGGATCTTGGTTGAAAATTGGATAGGATTTGACACTCTTAGGATATTGATCATGATTTATTTTAGGACTCTTTTATTCATGCTTTAGATCATCCTCTTGACATGGAGTGTGAACTGGAATATGTATGGAAGATTTGGGGAAGGAATCAATATCTTGACTTATAGGAGAAGGATTTTGGATGGGACTCTTTGAAATAGGTTTGCTTGGGAATGGAGCATATGGTGGCATTGGATCTAGAATTGTTGAATTTTAAAAGGGGCTTGTACCAAGGAATGGATTAGTTTGAATTTGTATTGGGTAAAACCCTTTGGGGGTTCCATTATTTAATATGTCATTTGATGTAGATGGTGTAGGTTTATCTTGTGAAACTTTAGGGGATGGAGTGGCAAGAGATATGGAGGTTATTTGAGGGACAACTTTAAGATGGGAGTTAGGTGTATCATTTGTGTGAATTCTATAGAATTATCCATTGCTAGAAATAGGTAGATGATTTTTATCATGCTCACTATGAACCAATTTTTGAAGCAAACTTTTGATATTTTTGTGTTTGATTTTCTATCGTTTGGATAGTTTTATTTCTGAGGCCATATTGATATTTGTGCATCATAAAACATTCATTTCTTTGACTTGTAGAACAATAGATTCCACATTGAATATGCTTGGTTGATGTCCAAATGGTCATGTGTTTATTTTTTGTTTGTTTGGGAAACCCATGATGGTGCACTTAAGGACATAGAAGGATGTTTTCTTAGATGTGATGTCACCAATGATAAAATTATTTGTGTAATTATATGTGACCATGGGAGGGATTTAGTTTCTTCCATAATTAATTATGGTACCAAGGGTCATTTGGTTGCCTAAGGAACACTTGGTTACATTGGAAAAATTGGTCCAAATTTTTATTATGGCCTTGGTTGTGTTGATTTGAATTGTGGCATTCTACTCGAATTTAACTATGGTCCAGAAAATGCCATACTTGTCACCTCATTTGTCTATTTTGGTCAAAGTATACACAATTCAAGCAAAGCTTTATTTATTTATTTTGGTCTAGGTATACGCAATTTGGGCAAAACCTCATTGGTTGCATATTTGTGGGTGGGCCAATATTAAAATGTGATTCAACACTTGGTTGTAAGATGTAGCCTTGTTGTTGTTGTGTTGGAATGATTTGGGATTGCCTTGTAAAACTTGATTGTGTGTCATGCATTGGACTATACATGGGTTGGCATGATGATTCTTGTTGTCTCCTAAAAGATTGGGATCTTGTTTCAAAACTCATGTGTGTGGATCTATATGGAATGAAATGTACCTAATGGAAATGAATAATATGATTCTAAAGGGTGGAAGAAAAATGTAACCTAAAAGAGATAATGTGTACCATATAACTATAAGATGATTGGATAATTCAAATCAAATGTGACCAATGAGATGCGATGGGAATCTAAAAATTGTCTAACAAGATGAAGGTAATGGACAATATGATAATGAAAAGGTTATAAAAATGTGGAGGAAAAGGACCTAAATGCAAGCTAAGGGTAAGGACAAAATGAAAGATGAGTAAGGGGTATGACAAGTTCAAAAGGATGATGAAAAGATGGTAACAAGGACAAGGTTCCAAAAGAAACCTAAAGAGATAATGTGCACCCTATAACTATAAGATGATTGGATAATTCAAATCAAATGTGACCAATGAGATGCAATGGGAATCTAAAAATTGTCTAACAAGATGAAGGCAATGGACAATATGATAATGACAAGGTTATGAAAATGTGGAGGAAAAGGGCCTAAATTCAAGCTAAGGTTAAGGACCAAATGAAGGATGAGTAAGGGGTATGACAAGTTCAAAAGGATGATGACAAGATGGTAACAAGGACAAGGTTTCAAAAGAAACCTAAGGCTACAAACTAGGATAAGTGAAAATAAATGACCCAAGAAAGGTACTAAGGCAATGACTAAAGGGTTACTATGGAATACTAGATGCTAAGATGAAGGATTCAAGTGAGGCAACCTAAGGAGCGCACGTGGAAGGTTGAAACAAAGTTCCAAGGTTAGAGTTTCCTATGTTTAAAATTTTGGACAATTCTTTTATCAAAGTTTTGACAAATGTGAATTTGGGTAAATGTTAGAAGGTTTGGACAATTGATGTTTTACTAGGAAGATGTTTTGAACACACACACCAAAAAAAGTGGTTGTTTAGGAATTGACGACAAGCACAGCCTATGGTTTAGGATAGGACTATACTTGTTGAGTCCCCTTGCAATAAAATACCACTTTCAATTGGATAGATAGAATATTGGAGGCATTGTCCCCCTCATACATGGCATACACTTCTTAGGCATGCCAAGATTTTAAATTCTAATGACCCAAATATTTCAATAAATTTTCTATTTCAAATTGAAGAGTACATGAGGGGTATCTTCAAGATACACATATCATAGTCCTTGAGTCATCAAGTAGAATGATTTTGGCCACTAAAATAATGGTTCGTAGTGGGGGACCTTCAGGGTTCCAGCATGCATCCAAGCAACATAGTCCCAGTCCTTTTTCAGTAGGGAAGAAGGATTTTAATATTCCTCGCACGAATTTGAGTACTAGGGAGACTATGGGGATCACCTAAATGCTTACATCAATTTATATAGCACACTGAAGGAGTGTCGCTCAAGATTATGCTTTGGAGTTAATATCTATTTTCCTACAAAAGAAAGTCTTTTTTCTACAAAATAAAAATTTGGGCATCACTATCGCTTTTCTCTTACACCCAGGATTACAATATCTTCTCTACATGTTACAATGTTCTTCCCATGATTATTATAGATAAGGATACATCAAATAATACCAACACAAATTTATGAAGAAATGGGCAAAATATTAAGTTCATAAGGGTTTAAAAATTTGATGGCGCATTAGTTAGACCAAAGGGAATTGCTAAGAATTCATTATATCCATCATGTATTCTAAAGTTACTTTTTAGTATATCCTATTTCTTTATATGAATTTGATGATAGCTAGAAGATAAATCTAACTTAGTTAAGAAAATTGTATCATTTAGTTTGTCTAATAATTCATCAATAATAGGAATAGGAAACTTATTTTTAAGAGTGATCTTATTAAGTTCCCTCTAATAAAGACACATCCTCCATGACTCATCCTTCTTTTAACTACAACCACTTGATGTGAATAACAACTTTTACTGGGATGAATAGTTCTTGAATTCCATATTTCCTTGACTAATTTTCCAATTTCAGCCTTTTGTTCATAAGGATAATGATAAGGACTAATGTTATGAGGAATACTTACAAGTATTAAATATAATGTCATGGTCATGGTCTCTAATTGGGGGTTTACCTTTATGTTCTCAAAAAAAATTTGATGGTTTTGAGTTCTACTTTGAGGTTATAGTGGATGTTGAACTTTTACATCATGTGCATCTACAAAATTTAGTTGTGTTTGTGCTACTAAACCATAAGAATTGTTCTCAATCAATGTATACATGTCCTATGGGATTTAATAATTTGACTTGGTAGTGATTTTTACTCCTATAAGTTTATGCTTTTGTCTATTAGAGTTTAAAGTCAAATATTTTTTGAAAATTGAAAGATTGTTCCCAATTGTTTAATCCATTGTACTCCTAAAAATACATCTCTTCCTATTAGAATAGAAAATATTTATGAGTCTAGATGGTAATTTCTCATTGGAATCTTTACATGATGGCACTTACCACCACAAGCTGATTTCGCTTTCCATTAGCTATCATGACTTGGAAGTTAGGGACAGGATACACAAAATAATTAAGCTCATAAGTTGATAATCAATAAAGTTATTTGTACGACTAGTATCAATCAATACTATCATATTTCTCTTTTTTACATAACCAAACACTTTTTAAGTGTTTGTGGTGTTTTAGTTCCATTCAATGCATGTAAGGATATAGTAGCATTGTCTTCTTCCTCTAAATTTTCATGATTTAGTTCCATGTTTGGTTCTTAGATAGATGCTTCTTCCTCTTCTTCAACCTCATCCTCAATAATCATTAGTCTCTTCCCATTATTATAATAGATATTCCCCTAAACCATTTTCAATCACAATGCCATAATAGACCTTTTCTCTCTTTTCTTTGTCTCTTGTTAAGGAGAGAGCATAGTTATTTGTTTTAGGCTAAAGAAGTAGGTTGCATTCTTCTTAATAGGATTAGTGGCATTTTTATCTTTTCATCCTATAGTTTGGCCCTATGTTGATCTTTTTGTGGTGTTTTTTTCTTGCTCAATATGTAATGCTTGTTGCATATATTTTCTAAATATACAAGATTCCAACAAATGAACATTGAGTTTAATTAGTTCCTTAATTTTATTAATGTATAGTTGAAGCCTTTGATAAGGTGTCACATCTTGAGTTCAAATTGCCAATCACATATTCTCAGCATTATATTCTGCTACAAAACCTATTTGTTTTAAATTTGTAAGTTGGGTTAAGTAGATCTCCTTCCATGGTTGCTCATAGTGAGCTTTGAAGTCATTAGTAAATTCTCTCCAACATTTCCCTTATTTTTTAACACATCATTCATTGGTACCATTGATAAGGTTCAAATTTTAAATGTAGAGAAGCTATGTCAACCACTGTATTATCAAATATATTATGGAGTCTAAAATATTTTTCCATGAGACTTATCCTTGAAGTTGCATTTGCATCATCAAATTTCTATATATCTATTTTTGGTAGGTGTGACTATGGACCTTGAAAAGAGTGTCTTATCCCTTGATTTTGTCTATATGGGTTATACACATAGTTGTGGCTTTGTGAGCCCCTCAATTCTCATATTACATTTTGAAACTACATAAACCCTCATTTATGGATTTTGTAAATGGATCAAATAACTTTCCTTGATAAAATGTACCTTTTTTTCACAATGTGGTGGAATTATTCCCTCGACTTTAAGGAGTTGACAATAAAGAGGGTCATTGGTTTCGACATTCATAAAAGAGTCCTCCAATCCTAAAGATCATGGCTTCAAGTGTGTTTTGTTGTTAACTATAGATTCACTTGTATAGATTAACAAAGGATATTATCTAGAGTTAGGTGTGTTGGTTAATAGATTGGTCTTTAATAATATTGACTCAAACCCTCGCAAGAGCTTTCTATTAATGAATAGTTGAAAGAGATTTTGATCATCTCAATCTCTGAATAGATAGGTACAGCTCCTTGAAATAGATATTCAAGGAATATGTTTTTTTTTCAATAAAGATGGGGTATGCTCTTAACCAGAGAGCATAAGAGGCTTCAAATGAATGATCATCACTATGAGACATTCACAGATAGATATGCAATCAAAATTAATGTAACTAATTTCTATGGTTGTGCCTCAATTCTCACGACCATGAAAACCAAAACATGATGAAATTTTTCGAAGCCCATCTTCCACTTCGCAAATGTCAGAGACCAACCTTCATGAGATCACACTTTTGATATTTCAGGAATTGCACTTCCCCCCTTCACTTTTTGATGAATGTGTACTTCAAACATCCCTTTCCTGAACAAAGGGGTTTCACCAAGGTAATAATTATTTTCATCATTCATCAATCAGGAATCTACTGAGTTAACTTCTTATGTCATTTTTCAATCCACCCATGACTTCACACAGTGTGGGTCCTAGTATCTCTTCAGAGTTTCAGGGATTCTACCACCAGGATTCCATTTTTTATCACCTTAGCATCCTGGGCATCAATTCTCCACAATAGAACACTTAGTGTTTCTTTAAAGTTCAAATTTTCCACTAATATGTTAGATTTTGACAAGACTCGGAACTAAAGGATGAAGACTAACTTGACCAAACACAAGCAACCATTTTCCCAACATTTTGAATGCACCCAAATCCTGAATATTTGACGAGCAACTAGTTCTTTGAAAATATTGACACTTGATTATTGGAATTGTTGTCATTCAATATTTTTTTCATTGATGTTAATATATATTTAGTTATGGAGACCAGGAATTGTTGGACAGTACAGACATGCAGATTGTAGAAAGTGGTACGTATGTTGTATGATTCATTGGCTCTTGTGGGCTTAGATATATGTTCCTGGATGTATCTAAATCTTATTCCTATGGTTGCAGATAGTTATATGATCATTGGAGAGAGATACGCTTGTTTTAGTGAAGACTGGTTGCAGGGCCAGAGACTGATAGTTTTCATAAACCTAGTTGTAGTGTTTGAAATAGAACTATTGTGAGATGATGAATTTTGATATGCGCACTTAGGAAATGTTAGAAGACATCATGAAGAAGATACATTGTGATTGCAGCATGTTCATGTGATTTTTGACATCATCTATGGTGTGTTTTCTAGCGTGGAAGTATTTGGGAGCCGACAAGGAAGAGTAATGTGTAGATGATTGATTTATTATTGAATTATTGATGGAGCTGACTTTAGGTGAATTATAATTGTTGTAACATGATCAAGGATGACTTGTGTGTAGTCACCTTGGATAATGTAATTGTTTGTTATGTGAATAGATGTAAAATGGATTCACCTCTATTCAAATGTAAAGGGGGAAATATGAGATCTATTCTCAAAACCCAAATTCCCTAAAGAAGAGATCCAATTTGATTAACCACAAGGTTAATACACAATTGAATCAATTTTGTGAAGAATATGGAAGAGAGAGAGAGAGAGAGAGAGTAAATCCAATATTTCCCTATGGAGGAGGATTATGTTTAGAACATAGAATAATTGAAGTGCAAATACTAACCTTGAATTAGGGCAGATCTGGAAAATGCTAAATTCTGGCTTCTATATGAACTTTCTGAAGATTCTATCACTTATTTTGGACTGGAAATGTCGAGGCAGACAAAACCCAGAAATCTTTTCTCCAAATTCATACAGGTCGACTTTGACCTTTTAAAAGGTCAAAGACCACATTATTTATTTGAAGTCTGATTCCGGTTCTATTCACAGATCTTGAAAGATTGCCAAAAAGGGTATCTAAATTTGCTCTCAGATCTAAGATTCCACAGTTGTACCTACAAGAAAAATGGGGTTTTTGTTTGTTTTGGGGGTTTGCCTTGGTCAAACCCCGGTTTGGAATCAACCTTAATATTGAAATTGAAATGGAGAATGCTAGCAAGTAGTAGAAAAGGATCTAACAATGAAGCTATGCAATTCAATAGATATGCAATTGTATTTGAAATGTAAACAAGTATATTGATATGAAAGCTTGAACAAAACAATAAATGTAAATCAAACCTCCATGATTGTATGCTTGGAATCCACCTTGAGGGAAGAATGAAATGGATCTTGAAGGAAGATCACACCATCATAATGGCTAGATCTAGGGTTTGAATGATGAATCTTGAATGCTTGAATCCTTGATCTTCAATGGAGAACTTGGATGGAGAAGAGGACTTGAAATGCTTGAATGAATGTTTGCTTGATCACCTTGAGAACTTGAGAGTTTGATTTCAAAACTTGATGGATCAAATGAGAGAGGAAGGCCTCCTTTTATAGTGATCTAGGGCACAATCCTCTAGAGGGGCCACCTTGGGGAATTAAATTCCAATTAGGTCCTACCCTTTAGAAAATATACCTAGATTAAATGCAATTAAAGGATTTACCATTTCGGAGCCCGAAACAGCCGACCCAGAGGTGGAGAAATAATTATCCTGAAAGCCAAACTGTCGAAGATGACAATTTGAAATTCTGGCAGGAAGAGGTCAAGGTCGAGGTCAACCCTGACCTGGTTAGGGTTGAGGTCATCCCTGACCTAGTCAGGGTCAAGGTCGACATTGACCTCAAACCCTAATTTTGGTAGGATTTGCAGCAGAGGTTCCAAAAGATGCTAGAAACTGGAAAATTGATATCTGAACAGGACTAGGTGTTTGGAATAGATAGAAAATCCTTTGTTTGATATGATGAAGGACTAGGAGGTCTCATTTCTAAATCCTACCTAGAAAGTAGAGCCATAGAAAGAGGGAAAATCAGGAAAGTCCTTAAGACCTTAACCCTAATTTCACCTAGAGTAAAGAAATCAAGTGTAGAGAAGAAGTGGAAGACAAGGGAGAATGCAAAGATGCCAATCATGACCCTAAACCACTTACTCAAAGGGATAAATGCTCTTAACATGGAAGTTCTTCCATTTTAAGACGATACATTAAGCCCCCACTTTAGTAAGAGTATGGATTCAATGCAAACTCTTGGTAAAGGAGAAGAGAGAAGAGATCCCAATGGATTCAAAATGAGATAAAATAACACTTAGCTGAAGACACAAGCCCCCAGACCAAGGATTCTAACTCTACATACATACATGAGAGTATACAAAAGAACAAGGGTTAGTACTAAACAACCCAAATCAATTAGCATAAGAAACCTTGCTAAGAAATATTTCTCATACCAATATCATATTTGGAAAGCTATCATAAAAGCATAAATGATTACATAAGAAAGACAAGAGCAACACTATAGACAACATAGCTTCATGATCCAGTCCTACTAGCATGAAAGCGAAAAGAGAGAAAAAAGAGAAAGTGATTACCTCACCCGGTAAGATGCCTACCTTACCATGAATCACCCTGGAGGGAGAGCCCAATAGGTTCACCCATAAACTGTTCTTGCAATTGTAATGCATCTTCTGACGGCTTCTGGAATACCCATAGATCCACCTTCTTGTATCACTATGAATATGAAATGCGTGTCTCCTCAGGATTTAGCAACTTATGTGCATTACCATCGAAAGATTTAGCATATAGGTGCGTATCTTTTCAGGATTTAGCAACTTATGTGCATTACCTTCCAAGATTTAGCATATTTGAAATTTGGAAATGTGTGTCCCTTCAAGATTTAGCAACTTATGTGCGTTACCTTCAGAGGATTTAGCATGTTGAAAAATTTGAAAAATGTGTGTCTCCTCAAGATTTAGCATATAGGTGCATATCTTTTCAAGATTTAGCAACTTATGTGTGTTACCTTCCAAGATTTAGCATGTAAAAATTAAAAAACTATAGTACAAGGGAGACCCTATATATGCCCCCCTCCTTAATATGGCAAAAAACATACTATTTTGTCATGTTAAGGAAAGAAAGAACAAGGATAAAGCCTTCTTCAGCATCAAGACAATATCCATAGACAACACCCAGTCCAAGCCAAGTAGGTCATAGCTCCTATGAGGCCATGGAAGGGACGAATGTAAAAGATATCATGCAAGAAGTGAAAAGAAAGCAACCCTTAATGAGGGATAGCACACTATTCAGTTTCCAAGGTGAGAGATGTATCAACCATGGAAACCCAATGTCAAACAACAAATAAGGTTTGCATAAAGGACATAGGTCGGCAAATGCAAACCATAATTTTCATGTATGATTGGATATCACATAATAGATAGATACTGCTTAACCAAGGAAAGAGGTGAATCCCTAGAAAGAAAAGAAGAGAATACGATAAGGATATGCATGAAATAACAATGCATAGATTTGAATAAGATAGAAAATCATACCAAGCCCCTGAGGCTAAAGTACTTTTATCAAATTCACAATCTGTATGTGCTACTCCATGTGTGAAAAGCTGGCAATGCTAAGATCAAAATCTCAAGACCAAAACCCTAGCATGAACAAGTATGAAATAACAATGCATAGATTTGACTAAGATAGAAAATCATGCCAAGCCCCTAAGGCTAAAGCACTTCTATCAAACTCACAATCCATATTTATTACTGCATGTCGATAATGCTAAGATCGGAGTCTCTTGATCAAAACCATAGCATGAATATGTGCATGAAATAACAATGCATAGATTTGAATAAGATAGAAAATCATACCAAGCCTCCAAGGCTAAAGTACTTCTACCGAACTCACAATCTGTATTTGTGACTTCATGTGTGAAAAAAAAAGAGAAGAAGGCATCCTTGCCCCCCAAGTGTAGGAACAAAGATGGAAGAGGATACCTACTTCACAAAGCAAGGAGATATCCTATTTGCAACAATGTATACTGTATCCTTAGCTAGGGATATTGACCCCTACATCCAAGAATATAGATAAAAGTGAAAAGGATATGTCGCTTATGGAAAAGGATCCTCAATGAAAGATCTTATCACCAAGACCCCCACCAAAGAGGAGTGTGTTAGATAAAATATCATCTTTCAAAGATAAATCAAGCGGGAACAAAGATTCAATCATCAAGCCCCCTATAAAACAAGAGGAAGAGGAATCTTTGGAATGAGGGAAACAACTCTAACACTAAAGCAAGGGTAAGAGTTTATAAAAAACATAATTTGCAACATAGAGAAGAAGTGACGACCTAGGACAACAACTTCTCATGTAAGAAGGTTATCCATAGTCAAAACATTCGTCAATATGATGAAATAATATTACAATATAAACAAATACCACTAAGCTAAGGAAAGCAGTTCCCTAGACAAAGAGAGAGAAGGAAGAACCTTGCCCCCCAGAGATGAAAGGCAAGGGATATATTTGCAAAACACATGTCCTACAAAAGATATATGGAAAATAGAAGAGAGCAATAGATGAAAAATTATCATAATACAAAACATTGATATAAATGAAAGAATAACCAATTAAGCTCAAAGCAGGAACATAATGGATTCTAAAAGACAGGAAGAAATATACCTCTTGGCCCCCAATCTAAAGGGAAAAAGAGAGTGAGGGGTAAAATTATGAATAAATCTCAAAGGAGAAGTTTCTTTTCTTTTATATTTATAGACCGGATAATAAGGAGAAGGTACTTTGAAGAATATTTGCACATCTACATCATGAACCATAGTTTGAACCTCAACATAAGAATGGGAATAACTAGGAATAGTAGATGGAGAATTAGGAATCAGATTAGGAAATATAAGATTAGGATTAGGAAGTTAAGGAACTAGATTATGAAGATTAGGAATACTAGGAAAAGTGTAGGATGTGATATGAATGGAAGACACAACCAGAGGAACACTTGGAACCACAGTTGGAAAAGGGTTGGAATAGAGATAAGTAATATTATGGTAATAATGATGTGAGGTAGGATCTTGATTGTCCATAAGATCACCACTAAGAGGAAGAGCGTTAAGGGAATTTATATCTTTCTCTACTAATGTGTCATCACTAGAAGGAACCCTAAATTGAGGTGAAGGATCTATATTGTCATCTTCTTTCACATAAGGGAAGTGTGTTCTAGAGAATATGTCATCCTTTTGTATCAAAAATTCTTCACAAGGAGGGGATAAATCAATGTATTTATCCAAGGGTTCATCCCAAAAGGTAGAATTATCCACAATGGCTTCATGAGGAAGAGAGTAATCAATATCCAAATCCAAAGGTTCATCCCAAATAGGAGGATTATCCATAATGGTTTCATGAGGAAGAGAGTAATCAACATCCAAATACAAAGGTTCATCCCAAATAGGAGGACTATCATCCCTATCCATAAAGCACATTGTAGGAGTGTCAAAACTTACTAAAGCTTCATCCCTAAAAGGGAAAGAAGGTAAATTATACTCTAAAGTAGGCATATAGAAAAGACATATATTAGGAGAAGAATTAACATCAATCCCTAATTCATCTTTGTAAAGGTCAATTGAAGAGGTTGTGGAGGAGGATGAAATAGGAATAGGATCAATGGAGATCTCATTCAAACAATTTTCATCCTCACTTCCATGTACCTCATTAAGGTATCTATCATCTTGAACAACAAAAGCCTCATCAAAGTACTCAAAACAAGAATCATACATGTTGAATACTAAAAGCATGAAAATGTAAATGTTTTTGTATTTTTAAAGGAATTTTGCAATTTTTTTGGATTTTTGAAATGTAAATGCAAGAGCATAAACTAGATCTAATCTAAATGCAAGAAAAGATCTAAAATCTAACACAATAAGGCATCTAATTCCACAAAAGAAAAGGAGAGTAAGTATGTTGGGTTCACCAAAATGAATAGATGTAAAATGGATTCACCTCTATTCAAATGTAAAGGGGGAAATATGAGATCTATTCTCAAAACCTAAATTCCCCAAAGAAGAGATCCAATTTGATCAACCACAAAGTTAATACACAATTGAATCAATTTTGTGAAGAATATGGAAGAGAGAGAAAGAGAGAGTAAATCCAATATTTCCCTATGGAGGAGGATTATGTTTAGAATATAGAATAATTGAAGTGCAAATACTAACCTTGAATTAGGGCAGATCTGGAAAACGCTAAATTCTGGCTTCTGTATGAACTTTCTGAAGATTTCGTCACTTGTTGTGGACTGGAAATGTCGAGGCGGACAAAACCTAGAAATCTTTTCTCCAAATTCATACAGGTCAACTTTGACCTTTTAAAAGGTCAAAGACCACATTATTTATTTGAAGTTTGATTCCGATTCTATTCACATATCCTGAAAGATTGCCGAAAAGGGTATCTGAATTCACTCTCAGATACGAGATTCCACACCTGTACCTACAAGAAAAATGGGGTTTTTGTTTGTTTGGGGGGTTTGCCTTGGTCAAACCCCGGTTTGGAATCAACCTTAATATTGAAATTGAAATGGAGAATGCTAGCAAGTAGTAGAAAAGGATCTAACAATGAAGCTATGCAATTCAATAGATATGCAATTGTATTTGAAATGTAAACAAGTATATTGATATGAAAGCTTGAAAAAAACAATAAATGTAAATCAAACCTCCATGATTGTATGCTTGGAATCCACCTTGAGGGAAGAATGAAATGGATCTTGAAGATGAACAAAAGGATCTTGAAGGAAGATCACACCATCATAATGGCTAGATCTAGGGTTTGAATGATGAATCTTGAATGCTTGAATCCTTGATCTTCAATGGAGAACTTGGATGGAGAAGAGGACTTGAAATGCTTGAATGAATGCTTGCTTGATCACCTTGAGAACTTGAGAGCTTGATTTCAAAACTTGATGGATCAAATGAGAGAGGAAGGCCTCCTTTTATAGTGATCTAGGGCACAATCCTCTAGAGGGGCCACCTTGGGGAATTAAATTCCAATTAGGTCCTACCCTTTAGAAAATGTACCTAGATTAAATGCAATTAAAGGATTTACCATTTCGGAGCCCGAAACAGCTGACCCGGAGGCGGAGAAATAATTATCCCAAAAGCCAAACTGTCGAAGATGACAATTTGAAATTCTGGCGGGAAGAGGTCAAGGTCGAGGTCGACCCTGACCTGGTCAGGGTTCCCTGACCTGGTTAGGGTTGAGGTCATCCCTGACCTAGTCAGGGTCGAGGTCAACATTGACCTCAAACCCTAATTTTGGTAGGATTTGCAGCAAAGGTTCCAGAAGATGCTAGAAACTAGGAAATTGATATCTAAACAGGACTAGGTGTCTGGAATAGATAGAAAATCCTCTGTTTGATGTGATGAAGGACTAGGAGGTCTCATTTCTGAATCCTACCTAGAAAGTAGAGCCATAGAAAGAGGGAAAATCAGGAAAGTCCTTAAGACCTTAACCCTAATTTCACCTAGAATGAAGAAATCAAGTGCAGAGAAGTGGAAGACAAGGGAGAATGCAAAGATGTCAATCATGACCCTAAACCACTTACTCGGAGGGCTAAATGCTCTTAACATGGAAGTGCTTCCATTTTAAGACGATACATTATGTAAATGAGGTCCTATAATGGCCGACCTCTAGATGAATTATTATTTGTAACTTGTATATAAGGGAGGGTTTCTTCCTTGAGATGAAGTGTGGATTGTGACGGTAATATGCGAGCTAGAAGGTTGTGAGATATTCTTCTAATAAAGCAGAAGGTTGTGCATATGAGCATAAGGATTGGATTGTCCTAACAGGTTTAGGTATGATAAAGTATATTTTGTAAAGGATTGAAGGTGGATTTAACCTTCTACTTGTATTAGGGCCTATGGCCATTTGTATTCACAACTGATTCACCCCCCCCCCCCCCCCCCCCAGTTGCTTGAGACATTGTTATCCTAACAAATGGTATCAGAGCTATTGGTCCTCAGAGAGAAATCTTAACCGCTTGAGGAAAAGATCTGGGATGTCTTACTTCAAGAAAGAAAGTCCCAAGTTTGATGCAGAAAATTTTGATGCATGGAAGGACAAGATGAAGACTCATTTGTTATGTTTGGGCTTGGATTATTGGATGGTAACCAAGAAAGATGCAGCACTCAAGACTAAAGATGAGTTAGAAGACCTAGTCACAAATGATGAGGAAAAGAGAATGTTTCAATATAATATGATAGCCAGAGAAGCATTGATAAATGCATTATATAATGGTGAATTCTCTGAGATTAGATATTTGTACAATGCACATGATATATGGGAAATATTTTCAGCATTGTACGAAGGAGATACATACACTAAAGGAGCCAAACTTCAGAATTGGAGGGTGAGCATCGAGACACTTCATATGAAAGAAGATAAAATAGTAAGGATGTTTGTTCAAAGGGTTACACTGTAACAGGAATGAGGAACAATGGAGGAACCTACACTAAGGATGAGGTCATTGCAAAGATTATGGGATCTTTGATACCAGCGTACTTAAAGTGCATGCCATAGAGGAGATCATACCATTGACCAAAGGTTTCACAAGGGACATGTTAGTATCCAAACTAACTATGTTTGAGACCATTAAGCTTAACAATGCCCTACCTAAGGTGGAGATAGCTTTCAAGGCAACAGTGCACAAAAATAGAGATGTAGGAACAGGTTTTGTAGGTGCTAACAAATCAAGTACATCGAAGAGTTAGGAGATTATGTTGATGAGTGGGAAGAGATTGAAAACTTGAAAACAGTGTGGATGAGAAGGTCTTAGCGTTGATCGCAAGAAGAGAAAGAAAGGGCCAAAGTAAGTTTGAAGGAAATTTACCAATAAAATGCTTTAATTGTAGTAAAGTTGGTCATTTTGCTTCTAGATGTCCAACTAGAGTTCCTAAGCATAAGCCTAAATATGGGAAATACATCAAGGATAAAGAATGTTATTATGCTAATGATGGTGCATCTAATGATGATGATAAGATAAATGAGTTACTTTGATTTGTAGCAATTAAAGAAGATAAACCTATCAAAGAAGAAAAAGCATTAGTGTCTCATGTTAACAAAAAGGATGATTAGATCATAGATAGTGGTTGTTCACAACACATGACCGGAGATAAGAATATATTTGTAAATTTGAATATGTATAATGGTGGAGTAATTAGACTTGGTGACAATACTCATAGAGCTATTGTTGGGATTGGATCCATTACTTTGGATGGTAAGACTAATACAAATAATGTATGCCTTGTTGATAGTTTAACACACAATTTGTTGAGTGTTGGTCAGTTTGTGAAATAGGGTTATCAGTTGGAATTCAAGGATGGAAAGTGTTCAATCAAAAGTGCTAAAGGAGACCTGATTGCTTTTGGGATTTAGATAGGAGGTAATGTATTTCATCTGAGTTCAAGTGAAGTAAGTTGTTTTGTTTCAAATATTGATGATAGTTTGTTATGGCATAGGATATTTTGTCATATCAACTTCAATAACATTGTAAGGGAAAGTAATACTAATGCCATCAGAGACCTACCTATAATTGTGAAGCCTGCTAACACTACATGCAGAGAATGTGTGATGGGAAAGCAAACAAGGAACGGCTTTCAAGGCAGAGCATTTTTAGCAAGGAACAAGTTGGATCTTGTTCATACATATATTTTTGGACCTACTCAAACCAAGTTTTACTTTGGAGACGGGTACTTTATACTTTTCATTGATAATTACTCTAAAATGATGTGGGTTGGTTTTCTTAGAGAAAAATTAGAAGCTTTTGAGAAATTCAGATACTTTAAGGGAAAACTAGAGAATGAGACCAGATTGAACATAAAGTGCTTGAGATCATATAGAGGTGGTGAGTTCACATCAAGTGAATTCAATACTTTTTGTGATGAACATGGAATTATGAGACAAACATCTGCACCTAGAACACCACAATAGAATGGTGTTGTTGAAAGAAGAAAAAGATCAGTCCTTGATGTTGCAAGGACAATGTTATTGAAGGTAAAGTGGCACACATGCATTGGAGAGAAGCAGTAAACACTACAGTATACACAATGAACAGAGTACAGCTCAGAGAAAGAACAAGAAAGACACCCTATGAATTATGGTATGGTGAAACTCCTATTAGCTATTTTAGAGTTTTTGGTAGCAAGTGTTTTATCAAAAGAGATGATGGCATAGATAAATTTGATGCTAGAAGTGATGAAGGAATCTTCCATGGGTATTCCACTAAAAGAAAAGCATATAGATGTTACAATTTGAGAACTAAGAAAATGATAGAGTGTGAATGTCAAAATTGATGAAAGGTTCCGGGTACAAGAAAGAACATGCGAATTCAATCCTTATGATCTAGATTGGGAAAGGTTTGAAAAGGAGATATTTCAAAGCAATCAAAATCAGCTTCAAATAGGGAAAGGTTAGGAAGAAGTACAGGAACAACTGCAAGAAGGTTTGTTACCAGGAAGTGACACGGATATAAATCTGAGTGAACCAGAAGTGTTCAAGACACCTAAGTATGTTGTGAAGAATCATCTACATGATCAGATCATTGGAGACAAGAGTATAGGTACTAGGACAAGGTCACAGTTCAGAAATGCAATCTGTCTGATCTCACGGGTTGAGCCAAGGACACCTGGTGAGGCTTGCAGTGATGACTATTGGATTAAGGAAATGAGAGAAGAATTGGATCAAATTGAGAAAAATAACACTTGGGAACTGATCCCAAGACCTAAAGACAAGAATTTCATTGGCACAAAGTGGGTTTTCAGAAACAAAATGAATGAAGATGGGGTTGTGATTAGGAATAAAGCCAGATTAGTGTGTAAGGTATATTCACAACAAGAAGGAATTGATTTTGAGGAGACCTTTGCACCAGTTGCGAGGATAGAGGCATTCAGGTTATTCTTGGCCTATGTTGCACACAAAGATTTTAAGGTGTATCAGATGGAAGAATTTTACTAAATGGTGATTTGGAAGAATTTTACATTGAGCAACCGGATGGTTTTCCTTTGACAGATGATAGAGATATGGTTTGCAGATTGAAGAAAGCATTGTATGGATTGAAGAAAGCTCCAAGGGCTTGGTATGCAAGGTTGGACAGGTATTTACTACATCTTGGTTTCAAGAAGGGTAGTGCAGATAGTAACTTGTATCTAAGATGCAATAATGAAGGTACTTTGATAATAGAAGTGTTTGTTGATGACATTATCTTTGAGGGTAATGATGCTATGAGTAATAAGTTTGTAGAAGAAATGAAAGGTGAGTTTAAGATGTCAATGATAGGGGAAATGAAATTCTTCCTAGGACTACAGATAAATCAAAACAAAGATGGGATTTTCATATCACAAACAAAGTATCTAAAAGAGTTGCTTAAAAAATTTGGCATGCATGAGAGTAAACCAGTTGGAACTCCTATAATGACAGGGAGTAAGTTATCCATTTCAAATGAGGCAAAGAATGTACCTTAGACACAATACAGATTAATGATTGGATGCCTTCAGTATCTAACACGTACAAGGCCTAATATTGCTAATGTAGTTGGAATTGTTTCTAGATTCCAGGCATATCCAAAGGAGATGCATTCAAATACCTCAAGGGCACAACTGACCTAGAATTGTGGTATGATAGGTTAGATAACTTCGCATTGAATGTTTACACTAATGCAAATTGGGCAAGATGTGTAGATGACAATAAAAGCACTAGTGGAGGAGCCTTTTTCCTTGGGAAGAGGTTGATCTCTTGGCTTAGAAAGAAGCAGGATTGTGTATCATAGACAACAGCAGAATCAAAGTATGTTGCAGTAGAAATCAATTGTACTCAAGTCATTTGGATGAAGCAAATGTTGAAGGATATTGGTGTGAATTCAGGAGAAACTGTTATCATGCATTGTGATAACACAAGTGTCGTAAACATGTCAAAAAACCCAGTGATGCATTCAAAGATTAAGCATATTGCAATCAAGTATCATTTTCTTAGAGATAAAGTGGTGAAGCTTGAGTACATCAATACAAAGGAGAAGATATCATACATCATCACCGAACCATTGAGTAAAGATACCTTTGAATAACTCAGAGGTAAGCTTAGGGTCAAATCCCCACCAGTAGGTAACTAAGGAATTAAAAAAGTGCACAAGTCCATCAACTATCAGAGCATTGTCATTTATGGACTTGTTGCAGAAGTCTACTCCTCAGGGGGAGTAGTTGGCAAAGCATAACTGATCATATCAGGGTGATTTTGCACCTACTAGTTGAAGATTTATAGAAAAAAGGAAAGATATTGTTTTAGCACCCTTTGCCATTGATGTCAAAGGGGGAGAGATATTAGTGAAAAACCCCTACTGGTTTAGGAGGAGCTTTGAAGAGGATATTGAGAAGGTTGTATTAAGAAGGGTACTCTTGGATTGATGGTTTTTTCACATATGTTGCCATTAATGCCAAAGGGGGAGATTGTTGGAATTGTTGTCATTCAATAGTTTTGTCATTGATGTCAACATATATTTAGTTACGGAGACTAGGAATTGTTGGATAATACAAACAGGCAGATTGTAGAAAGTGGTATGGATGTCGTACGATTCATTAGCTCTTGCGAACTTAGAGATATGTTCCTGGATGTATCTAAAGCTTATTCTTATGGCCATAGACGTTTATATGATCATTGGATGGAGATATGCTTGTTTTAGTAAAGATTGGTTGCAGGACCAGAGACTGAGAGTTTTCATAGACCTAGTTGCAGTGTTTGGAACAAAACTATTGTGCGACAATGAATTTTGGTATGCACACTTTGGAAATGTCAAAAGATGTCATGAAGAAGATACATTGTGATCGTAGCATGTTCATGTGATTGTTGACGTCATCTATGGCATGTTTGCTAGCGTGGAAGTATTTGGAAGCCGACCAGGAAGAGTAACATGTAGATGATTGATTTATGATTGAATTATTGATGGAGCCAACTTTGGGAGAATTATAATTGTCGTAACATGATCAGGGACAACTTGTGTGTTGTCACCTTGGATAATGTAATTGTTTGTTATGTAATAAGGTCCTATAATGGCTAACCTCTAGATGAATTATTATTTGTAACTTGTATATAAGGGAGGGTTTCTTCCTTGAGATGAAGTGTGGATTGTGACAGTCATATGTGAGCTAGAAGGTTGTGAGATCTACTTCTAACAAAGTAGAAGGTTGTGCATCTAGGCACAAGGATTGGATTGTCCTAACATGCAATTCAGGTATGTTAAAGTATATTTTGTAAAGGATTGGAGGTGGATTTAACCTTCTAATTGTATTTGGGCCTATGGCCATTTGTATTACCCCTAACAAGTTCAGAGACTCCTAACAGGGTCAATCCTTTAACAAGGACCTGCCTATTGTATTAATCATCTCCTAACAAGGCTAGAACTCCTAATAGGGTTTCAGTCAAATAGTGCAGATATTTGTGGGTGTCATCCCCACTAGGGTTTTTCCCTTAACAGGGTTTCCCTTGAGAACAAATCTTGGTGTCACTTGTGTTCAATGATGTGATGTGGTTTTGCATTAGATTATATTTGGTGTTGAGTTTAATAAAATTGTTAACAATTGATTCACCCCCACCCCCCCCCCCCCCCCCCCTCTCAATTGCTTGAGACATTGTTATCCTAACATAGAGACCTATTTCCCCAAGTCCCGACAGGCACCTATTTCCCAAAATCCTGACAAGAACCCATTTCCAAAAATCTCGACAATGAGAGGACTTGGAAAATTTTCAAATGTTGGCAATTTTAAAATAGGGCTAAAACTATTGGGGATGGCTTTTTCTTGCAAGAAGCTGAGAACTTCAGAATCTTTGGCAAAAATCAGTGCTAAAATTCATTGGGCAACAAAGTTAGAGAGCGTGAGTACAGGGAGTTGCTTTGCAAGTGGGTGGTGGGGAACAGGGCACAAGCAAAAAGAAACAACCCAAAACTTCCTACATCCTACGGCAAACCAAAAACCCTCAATTCTCATATTACATTTTGAAACTTACATAAACTCTCATTTATGGATTTTGTAAATGGATTAAATAACTTTCCTTGATAAAATGTACCATTTTTTCACAATGTGGTGGAATTATTCCCTTGATTTTGAGTTGACAATAAAGAGGGTCGTTGGTTTTAACATTCATAAAAGAGTTCTCCAATCCTATAGATCATGGCTTCAAGTGTGTTTTGTTGTGAACTATAGATTCACTTTTATAGATTAATGGAGGATATTATCTAGAGTGGGGTGTAACCATAAAAATTTAGACCGTATACTATGGCAAGTTTTGATATTTATATTTATATTTGAACTAAACTCAACTACTAAATTAAATAAAATATTTTATGTCTAATGGTAAATTACAAAGAACTAACCTTTATTTTTCATAAGCTTTCTAAAAATGTTTGTTTTTTTAAATCAAAAAAAATGCAGCCTACAAAACAAATTAATGAAAATTGACTAAACTTTGACCACTAATTTAAAGCACTTATTTTGTCTAAAAGTAAATCACTAAGAACCAACCTTACCTAATATTTTATAAGCTTTTTTAAAATGTAAATTTTAAAAAAAAATCATACCCTATAGAACAAATTAATGACAAATAATAAATATAAGTTTTTGTAAATGTACCTTCAAAGTCTATTTTGCTAAGAGCTTATTTAGTACATACCCAAAAAAATCAATTCTAAATTTGTACTAGTTTAGAAATTATGATGGAAACAAAAACCTAAAACCACTTGTTATAATATTTTTGGAAATAAATGCAAAAATCATAAATCCAACAAACCACTTTGAAAGTGAACTCCAATAATTAGATTATAACATACGAATTCAATAATCAATCATTTGTAGTAGTTTAGAAGTTATGATGGAAACAAAAACCTAAAACCACTTGTTATAATATTTTTAGAAATAAATGCAAAAATCATAAATCCAACAAACCACTTCGAAGGTGAACTCCAATAATTAGATTATAACATACGAATTCAATAATCAATCATATGATGATTTAAAAGAAGCTGTCCACCTTTATTTATAAGCTTAACTATGCAAAGACATACTCCATCCTATTTAAAAGTATTTAAGAAACTAACAACTAATATCAAAGTTAAGCAAGTCAAAAATGCTTAATTTATTTTACCTAGAAATATCTAATATATAATTAAGAATTATGATATTAAGGTCATCTATTATAATTGAGGTCTAATACCCTCACCTTCATTTAGCTTAAAAAATGCTATATCAATAGTTAACCTTCAAAAAAATGATTCATTACTTATAATTCATCATATTAAGTTCCAATCAATAGCTCACATCCCATAAAATGATTCGTTATTGATAATTCATTATATCAACTTACAATCAATGACAAACATCCCATTTTAAAATGTTGTTTTATGTTTTAAAACTGACAACAAAGCTTTTGTATTAAGTATTTTATTGTTGTATTAATCTTTTATTATTGTTAATGGATGTATTAGTCAATAAATATGTAATCTAGAAAGCATGTGGGATCCTTCTTTGTGACCTTATATACATTACATTTATCCCTACAAACTTACATGTGGGATCCTTCTTTGTGGCCTTATATACATTACATTTATCCCCACAAACTTACAAGTCACTAGTTCAAAAGGACAATATGAAATAGAGTTGTTGGTCTTATCTTTAGTACTATGGCAACATCATATCATTTTCAAGGCAATTTTACTTGTTGCCATTTAAAAAGTCCTCTCTAATTTAAATTTTCTTACTTAAAAAGAGAGCACTTCCTTGTGCATTAAAAAGCTTTTCACCACTTAAGCATGTGCTAGTTTCTTTATCACTATTGTCAATCAAGAAATAAGATTTATAGAACCTAACCAACATAATTCCTTAGGTATGTAATTTGTTCCCTTGGTATTAAATGTATATTTTTAATATTATGGTGGGACATATCTAAATGAAATCTTAACTCTAACCAAGTTAGATTTTGTGTACACCTTGGACCCTACTCATACTCAAGCCCCAACTAAACGATAACCTTTCAAGATAACTATAAGACCCTAGATATTGCACCAAAATAGGGTCTTGTATATTATAGAGTTATTCCTTGGTCCATAAAGAAAGCAAAGAAGCCAATTGGTAAGGGTGCAATTAATGAGCCATTTGAAGATACCATGGAAGAAAGCAGAGAAGTTTATGTTATTACATGTATATTTATTCCATTATGGTGGGGCATATCAAAACTGAGTTTTAATTCTAACCATGTTACATTTTGTGTACTCCTTGGACTCTATTCGTACTAGAGTCCAACTAAACCATAACCTTTCGAGATAACTAGATACTACACCAAAATAGGGTCCTTGTCAGTATATTATAGAGCTGATTCCTTGGTTCATAAAGAAAGCAAAGAAGTCAATCGGTAGGAGTGCAATTAATGAGCAATTTAAAGATACCGTGGAACTAAACCATAACCTTTCGAGATAACTAGATACTACACCAAAATAGGGTCCTTGTCAGTATATTATAGAGCTGATTCCTTGGTTCATAAAGAAAGCAAAGAAGTCAATCGGTAAGAGTGCAATTAATGAGTAATTTAATGATACCGTGGAACTAAACCATAACCTTTCAAGATAACTAGATACTACACCAAAATAGGGTCCTTGTCAGTATATTATAGAGCTGATTCCTTGGTTCATAAAGAAAGCAAAGAAGTCAATCGGTAAGAGTGCAATTAATGAGCAATTTAAAGATACCGTGGAAGAAATCAGAGAAGCTAAAATTAAGATCAAACTGGAGGAGTGATAGGTGGGAAATAAATGAAATAAACATGCAATAACAAGAACATTTAGAAAGAAATTGAAGATGCGGCATTCTGCCCATTTTAAAGCACTGAGCAGACTATTTGTTGTTCCAGGCAAAATAGCATTGTTGTAAAGTTTCTATTTGCTACTCACTAAAAACAAAAGTGAGCACGTAATTTAAATCAATGCCTAGACAAAACTATCATGTTCTATACATACAAAATGCTGGACATGTTTCATAATGTTGGTACCACAATTTCTCATCCTGATAATTTTACTTTGTTGCCCTTCGATTTCAAGCATTGCAGGCAAGCCTTACCACTTGAAGTCGTTGCCACAAAGGAGACACACAACTAATCGTCAAAGTAGACAAATTTATTTTTCTTTTCAATTGAACGTGTTCTACTTAGAGGTAAGCCATACACAATATTGAGCTAGAAATAGTTTGCATCGTGGGATTCAAATACGTACATGACATCCCTCTTATCACATACAAATAAAAATTTCAATTGTGTTTGATTTATAGGATGCATTTGCACAAATATAAATGATTCATTTTAGAGGCTGAGAATAAAGCCAAGTTAAATTAGCTTGTAATAACTTTTCAAGTTATATTTCAACATCCATGACAGCAAGCTATTACAAAAGACAAGATGCTCAGATCAATTCAAGTTATCTGTAAGTAAGAAGTTACATTGGATCCTCCCTAATAAGGCTACATCTACATGTCGTTGATCAAAGAAGTAACAGATGATAAGAAAAATTCATACAATTTTTGTAGGTCTCATCAACAAAATGGCTTCAAATAGCAGAGAGAGAGAGAGAAATGAAGTTCTAGGCTACCACTACAAAGAAAACTTGCTACTTTAAAGGTTTCAATCCCAATGCTGCACGTAGGCGATTTGCTTCAGCAATTTCGGGGTCAGGATGATCTGTTCCATCAGCTGCGGGCTCTTTCTTTTCTTTCTTTTCCCTCTTCCTCTTAGGCTCATCTCGGCCATTGCGATACTCTGCTTCCAATGAATCTTTATCAGTGCGCCTGTGATTTTGAGGACTAGGGCTATGATGTCGTTTTTTGTAGTCAACCATATCATGATCTCGGTCTCTGCGATCCCTGCTTCTGCTACGACTACGTGATCGACTATGCCGTCTTTCTCTATCCCAGTAATGTCTCTCTCTTTCCTTTTCACGTTCTCTTCTGTGATAATCCCTGTCTCTGTCCCTGAGGGAATCTCGGTCATCCCGCCCACGATCGCGATCCCGATGGTAGTCTCGGTCCCGATCCCTGTCCCTATCTCTTTCCCTTCCTCTGCCTCGATCATAATCATAATCCCTATCATGATTGCGATCTCTGCATAAATGTTGGAACACACGTCAACTCACATTAATAATATAATTGCTGATGTTATTGTGTAAATTCCTAGCAAGTGCGATTGGGGAAAATCCTTGTGATAACAAACATTGAGAAAAAACCAACACCAAATCAAGGCATCAATCCTTGATAAACAAGCTGATATACAGAAAGAAAAAAATAAAATCTGTACAATGTGAATATATGAAAGAGGCTTGAATCTTCACTGACATCTACTATTTATGTCACATAGAACCATCAAGAAACTATTAAAAGCATGGAATAATGGTAAAGAAATAAGCAGACAAAGAGACACAAATAGTCTCACAAGAAGACTAGTATTCTTGAGAGTGTTAGAAAACTTGATAGTACAAGACAATGTTTTTAAACGAAACAATGGGTTAACTGAATACGAAAATAGAAACTAACTAATAAAACTAAACTCACTAAAGATGACCATTAGAAACATTACATTATTATTTTAATACCCTCCCTTAATGGTCATCTTACTAACTACAAAATAGCATAGAAGGCTGCCCCCTTCTCTTCAGAAGACTGCGACATGAGCCTACTGCTGAAACCCTCCCTGAATCTGCAGAACTTTGGAAATGACCAAGAGTATCAAAATCCATCCAACCTGATGTTGGGAAACAAAGGTATCATGCCTTTTAGCCAAGACACCGATATGAAACTGAAGCCACGATTTTAAGAAAAAACCGGCAAACCCTTGTGCACACCGTTATCCTAGCAACTCTAGGTGTGATCCAGAACAGCTGCAAAAAACCATGATTTTTGTGGGAAAAATCGCCAAATCCTCAAATTAAAGTTTACAAAGCATCATTTTTTCGGAAAAAAACTCCTAAAACAAGAACACCTGACATATTTTTTTTGTGGAAAAAATTTAAAAACCCTCCAAACAAGAACCCATCATTTTTTAGGACAATATCATGCAAAACCCATAAACAATATTTGAAGATAAAACCGAAAAAAACCAAACAAGACTTTTGAGGAGAAAAATCAATCAAAACCAAACACTGAAACATCAACAAGTAGCTGGAACAAAACCAGAGACAGATCAGCATACAAAACTTCAATTTTTAGGAAAAATGGTAAAACCATTGTACAAAACATTTTTTTAGGCAAAAAATCACACAACCCACAATAATTTTTTATTGACAAAAACTATAAAACCCTCCCAAAAAGTTTTAAGGAAAAAATTATGAAAACCCACTATAATTTTTTAAGAGAAAATTATTAAAATCCAATAGAATTTTTTGAAGGAAAAAAAATTATTAAAACCTGCCCACTAATTTTTAAGGACAAAAATTAGAAAACCCAAAAGACCATGATTTTTAAGACAAAATCATGCAAAACCATCGAACTACAACAAACAATTCATAGTTGCGGCAAACAAAACAACCCATCATAGAAACCTTCACATGGCAAAACACCAGACTTCGTGTGGAAAACTATCCCATAAAACAATCAAACTTCATCACATGGTAAAACAAGAAAACACTTTACGCGGAAAGCAAAACATGCAAGCACATGCAACCCACATAATCTTGGGCCTCCCGTGAGAAAGTTAGACCCAAACCCGCTCTGATACCATGATATAAAACTTTATAGTTCGATATTAAACAATGGATATGAAGTCTCCTTAAATAGAAAAGTACAAGACTGTTTTTAAACGAAAAAATCCTTAACTGAATACAAAAATAGTAACTAACTAATAAAACTAAACTCACTAAAGATGATCATTAGAAACATTACATTATTATTTTAATAGAGTTCATCTTTGATGTGAATATTCAGATTTGTTTTTTAAGGCTCGTCACAACGATTTGATCATTCTCCCTCCATGATGTTCCAGAATCTATGAGCTTGGTATCTAGACCACCCCATGTGGGATTGGAAAAGACATCTTTTGCACTACTTATCAAAACTATGATTTCCACAAGGTTGGTGTCATCAAAGTCCGTTCTCTAATTTCCAACTGCAAAAGGGATGTAAGGCTTGTTGAAGTATGTAGCTGCGATAGAGACTTCATACCTATGATTGCCTGCAGTCAAGCTCTCAGAATTCTTCTGCGTGTGCTATGCTCCTTACTTTTTGTCAAGCTAAGGAAATGGAAGACTTTTTGTAATCAAAGACTTTTCGTGTGATCCTTTATTTCTGTTCATGCATATGCATATGTGGCATCATGCGTATGTGGCAGTATATGTGGCATTGTGCGTGTGTAGTTGTGTTACCTTCCTCATGTTGTCGAGACTCTTCATGGAGACAATGGTTCCCATATTGATCATTAACGGCTCTCATTATTATCGCTGATTCATATTATGTTGTGGTGGACTTATTATTATTGTTGTCGTTTCATATTATTATGTGTCAATCAATTTTGTAACTGAAAAGAATTGTCGCGAGCGGAAGTTTACTCATCTCATGTATCGACCTTTCATTGTGACTCATCTCATGTATCGACCTTTCATTGCGGCACGAATTATTCTGTTTTGGTGATGCTTTACAAAGCTCTGCGAAGATATCATGTGCTCTCAGCCTTTGTGTGTTTTGTAAGGAGAACCGTCACTGTCTTTAGCCTTGCAGATTACATATACTCTGCTCTGTATATGAGCGGCTTGCTGAAAGACTGTTCTGTGTTATGTATTTAGCCCGAGACAGCTCATATCTGTGTATCGTGTTCTTTTGCTTATTCTCTGTTGTTTATTTTTGCTCCTGATCATTGTGTTATCATTTGAGCAGTCTCAGTGATTCATTTGTTTAAGTTAAATCTCAGGCTTATTGACTGTCAGGTTGAAGATGTCAATAAGAAGCAAGAATTTTTGTAATGGCTTTGAATTCTGAATAAAGGCATCGATTTTGTCGGCTGGGTTGTTTCCCTCGGAGGAGGGTTTTTCCCAGGATAACTTGGTGTGTTATCTGTTGCTTTGAATTTTTGTATTTCATTTGTTGCATATATATATATTCTGGTTCAAAATTTAACAAAGCTTACAAGACATTTGAAAAGTCAAATCAAAGCATCAACTATATAAAACAAATGAAGAAACTATGTATGGACCAATTTAGCATGCATGTAAACCACTACACACCCATCATAATCATTTTTCATATTTCGTTCTTTTTCTCGTGTCACAGGCAATATGTTCTAGCAATGGAATCAGAGATCATGACTGTTATGTATTCTGAGTAGAATATTTAAACTTTATATTAGCCTAAACTGTTATGTATTCTGAGTAGAATATTTAAACTTTATATTAGCCTAAACAAAAATTAAATGTATAGAATTGAGGAAGCAGCAGTATTTCATTTTTGTTAGTATTTATGGCCTTTTCGGTAAGATCAAATACTAAGATAAAATTCATCTCATATTATTATATTAAAATCTAAAGAAACAATGTTTATTTGGCAAGAAAAGACAACTTACATATTAAATGATTATTTGGTAAGAAGGGATGACTTGCCTATTAAATATTTCAATTGCAAGGAGGGACGACTTGGGGCTGAAATAAACATTATTATTAATGCCAACTTGCATGAGCAAGTCAGCCCCCTTACCTTGCTTAATGGTCACCTCTTGGTGGCATATATATATGAAGAGTCTTGATGTGAATTAAGGCAAGCATCAAAGACATAACATGCAAGCCTAATTCACATCATAGCAGCAGCAGCAGCAGTCATCAAACTCCTTAAATCTGATCCATACCAATTTCAATTTACCCTAAAATAGCAGCAATATCTAGAGGGAGTATAGCAGTCCTAAGGAGCGATTCTGTAGCAGACATTTATAGCAGACCTGGAGCAGACTTGAGGAGCGAATTAGAGAAGACTCGAGTAAAATACAGCAGGCATAGAGGCTCAATTCATAGCAGATTTGAGGACAAATCGAAGCAGACTTAAAGCAGAATTATATCAGCTTGAAGGCATCATCAAGAAGAAAACCGGGTACTATCTCTTCTTGTCTTTACTGTTTTGTGTTTTGGTTTTGAAAGTAACATCTATAGATTGCAAACCCTAGGTAGAAATCTGAATATATTAACAATTTTCACTGTTATTTCAAATATCCACAATAGATAAAGGTGGTAAAAGACTTTGTGTTATTCATCATGCTTTTGATAGCACGCGCTTCCAGTTAGAGAAACCTTAGAGGGCCATCCTATAACTTATGTAGGAAGCCAGTAGGTCCTATATGGTAAAAGTCTGCACTTACAATTGTGGGAAAAAAACCAGTCCAGTACATTGTGACCTAGAAATGCACCAATAATAGGGAAGCATCTTTAAAAGTATGGCTATATTATTTATTAGAATATTTAATTATATTTAGTCCGTAATTTTTAGTTGTTCTATTAATGGTCATTTAGTGTCAGCTTAGGTTTCTTTTATTAGAAGAATTAGTTACTATTTTTAGCTTCAGTCTGAAGCTTTAATTAAATAGTTTGTTCTTTTAAGAACATTGTCATGTAATGGCTATATACACCTTGTATATTCTTGAATTAGTTAATGTAATTACCTCAACATTATTCAACATATAGGTATCTATATGTGGCACAAATATGTCATGTGTCTCATTTGCTTTATACATTTTTAGTTGTCTTTTGCACTATTTTAACTAGTATAATCTGCACGCTATCAATAAAGTAGAACCTGCCAGAGTAATTCTATTGATTTTTGTCTAAAGACAACCTAGATTACAAGGCCATTGTTGCTTCTTTGAAAACCACAAAGTGTAACTCACGGTTGCTCTGAGATTTATTGATTCAAGGAAGGTCATTCAGGCAGTAGTTCTGAATTTATTTCAAAACACAAACTTCCATGCGATTTCCAAGTCCATTATTTTGCATCTTTGGGGCCTTTTGGAGCCAAGCTTGTGATCCCTGCTGGCTCAATCTCTAACCAATCCTGTAAATGTCTGAGTTTTGATTTGTTTCTGCACTGTTTAGTAGTTTTTGTGGTTTTTGCAAATATATGCTCTTTTGGATTTTATAAAAATTATTGGCAAATACAACAATGCTTACATAGAAGAAAACTAAACTAATTTCCAGAATCTTGCATTGGAAAATGCTATTTTATTTACTGAAAGATTGATACAATCAAAGGGAATTTATTTATAAATCCTGGAAATGTAATTTACAGCTGAAAGAAAACCTGGAGTCCAAACGCACCACTTGGAATGTTGTCAGAAACCCTTCAACTCCAAAATGCAATGCACATTAAATGCTAGACGCCCACTATTGAAGAAACAGGAAGCACAAATTATAGATGATTTATTCTAGAAACCAAACGCCTAAGCTTTTGGTCTCACGTGGGGCCAAGAAAGATGTACGGCTGCCCTTTAGATCCAATAATTTCAGTCACAAAATATTGTAAACAGTAATAAATCTGCTCTGGATATATCTTTGATTTGGCCTTCGATTTCCCAAAACTTCAACCAATTTGCACAATCTGAACCTCTAAATGAAGTCCACGGATAAGCAATAATTCAACTGATCTTTCAGAGTCTCAGAATTGCACATACACTGAAGAATTAACATCCACCAATGCTGGAAATATCAAAAACCCTAGGTTTCATGCACACAACTCCCAAGAACTTTCAATAACAAAAGCAAATAGTTAATAGCATAATCAATTCGATTTCCTTCCTTTGGCTTTTATATTTCCTCAATATGACTTATTTATTTGCTTTTGTTGTTGCAAGTCAACTCAATAATTTATCATTAATGAGCGCACCCTTTTTAAATAAGTCACTTAATGTATCATTAAAAATGTTCCTTGGCCCGATTCATTTTATAATACATTACAAAGTTAAATAATAACTTTATCATATAACCATTAATTAAAAATATCATTAATGCCACTATTAAATTAATATCTCATTGAATTCTCATCATCTCTCAGTCACATTTGAACCTGTAGGTCTACTACTACTTCCATTGCGCAACCAACTGCCTTACTAAAAATAGTAATGGTCCATCTCTATCAAACCCTGACTTTTTATAATTAGTAAATCTCTGAATACCTAATCAAAACAAAGGTGCCAAGGGTCATCACTGCAACTAAGGCAAGTCCAAGTGCCCTGCCAAATATAGAAATGTTGGATAAATGATTTACTATAAATAGTAAGTGTACCAAACTAAACCAAATCAAGAACAATCATGAACGCTGCTGTACTCGAGAAGGGAAAGAGCCTCTTGTTCTGCCAACTGAGAACCCTCTAACCATTTGACTTAGCCTATGAGGACCAATGATAGGCTAATCCAAACAAACTTTGATGCTCACGAAAATAGGGACAATACAGTTTGCCCTTCCTAAGATTGCTTGTCCCCAAGTAATCATGACTGCAAAGAAACTCCACTACACTGGAAGTCCAAAGGAACATTGTGAAATATCCCACACAACAACATTGTTGAAGCACTAGCATAACCACAACTGCATAGAAATGAACAAACCTACTGTCCAATCTCCGTGCACTAAAATTGTGCATCTAAAACCAATAATGTACATGAGAATCAGAAATGAAACTACAAATAATCCACACCATGTACACACTACAATACTCCCCAATGAACCCAGACTAGCGAAGGATCCCACAACACACTAAAAAGTGTCCAACAAAATATAGTTGGATCCCAAATCCTGAATAGAAGCCTGCCAAGAAGAACAACCTCAGACTTTTGTTGCGCTAATTTGATCACCACGTCACCATGCTGCAAATGGTGAAGCAATCCAATGGAACCCATCCAACCTATAGTGCTAACCCTGTCACCACCTAGATCCCAAAATAAATGAAACTCACACCCATCCATCATGAGGTAAGAATATTTGGAAGCATCTACTACACCAAAACTCCCTCTACACTCTATCAATCCCCCATGGGTGTGAAATCCTACAGTACTGTGGAGATAAGAACTCCTAAGGGTGTTTGTATCACAACCATAATCTCCATCCTCTACTAAACTGACATGGATGTGCTGACGCTACAAGTAGTCCCCCACCAACTTGCAGCTACCGATTCCATCTATTGAAGATGGTGAATATCCATCCCACAGAGGATGGTATAATCTCAGAGCCAATCCACACCGACGTATCATCAAGCCCTCCACATGTGGATCAAAAGAAAAATGATGAGCACTCCTCATTGTGTAGTTACGGTAGAAAGCTCCAACCTCTGTCAATAGCCCATCACTGACAACTCTGGAATTAGGAGATGGCTCTAATCCCTGACCCCAAACAGCTGATTGGGCAAGGCAACTAGTAACTGTCTCTGCAAACCCAACCACAAAATCTCTATAAGGAAGCATTGTAGTCAAAGTATCTACAATTGCTCCCACCAAATGTTGAATGTCGCATGAACCTTGGATGAGAGTAGCCTCAGTCACTCCAAACAATCCCTCCTGAAACTCCAGACTCTCAAACAGGTACTCAATAAATGAATCCGTGCTGTAAAAACAATGAGACAAAATCAACCTATTCTTATATTATCTTATCTGCAACCCTCAACTGATCATTCTAACTCTATAACACAACAAATTGGCATCCAAAATCAATTGCAAGGGATGAAGTAACAAATTTGCTTCCAGCGGAGGGAAACAAATCTACATGAGAGCCATACTCCCAACCAGATGACACTCTACAAGTCCCCTATGAAGATGATGGAGTATTGTTGTGTACTAACACAACTCTCTAGAGGATCCCTCACTGCCACACAAGAGCTATCAGCAATCTGACTTGCATCATGTGTCATAGTACTAACCTCGGGAGAACCTAATGCAACAATTGGTTCTCTATTGCTCTCAACCAAAATACTCATCCCATCTGAGACTACTACACCTATATCAACAATAGATGTAGCCACATCCTCACTACAACCCTTGGATATATGATCATCACCAACTACCACTATAAAAGACTATATTGTATTTGTAGCTAGTGAAGACTGTGCCAAACACAACTCCACGGTAAGCTTCTCAATCCATGACTGAGACTCAGGAAGAGCCAATTGCACGCTCTCCAAGGAGTCCATAGTCACATCTAGCTCATGAGTGAGCTCATCTACCTCCTCCTCCTTTCCCTTCAAGGCATCATAGCAAGTGCAATTCCACTCGAGAAGATAATCCTTATCAACAAGTAACTGTAAGTAGTTATGTTTCATTATTCCAATAGCTTCTCAAAGAGCAAGGGACTCTGCAAGGGAAAGGCCACTATAACCGTGCTCATCTGACATAGGAGTACTCCAACCAAAGGTAGCCAGCATCGAATGAGAAACATCAAAATGGTCTATGGCTGTGGCTATCATGTTGTCATTAACCTTAAGTTGCCCAACCAAATGATGAGGACTCTGAGACTTATAAC
This sequence comes from Chamaecyparis obtusa, assembly GCA_027943335.1. Taxonomy (NCBI): domain Eukaryota; kingdom Viridiplantae; phylum Streptophyta; class Pinopsida; order Cupressales; family Cupressaceae; genus Chamaecyparis; species Chamaecyparis obtusa. Next base: position 2,844,263 of record BSBK01003238.1, on the reverse strand, counting down.
TCCTGTGCAAGCTCTTTGACCCAAAATTTGCACTATGATATGAAGTTGTATCCACATCACTCACCTCATGATAAGCAGCATTGTGTGTGCAATCATCAATGCACACATCAACAACTAAGGTATTACTGCTATGTGCCTCAAAGGATGGGCTCAACTGGTAAAGTAGAAGCTATTGATATAACAGTATCTTCACACACTTTTGCTCCTAATGTAACTGCATGTCCATCCAAGTCACGATCCTGGAATTCAATGCCACTAAACGAACTTTCTAACTTGTTTCCTACGGTCTGATTTAAAAAATCAGACTCACCATGGCATGAATCGTCAACATACAATGCATCATTAGTACCCATTTCTCTTGAGTACTTTCATGTGACAACTCACTGGTACCATCCTCCACATGTGTAAACACTGCTATCTCAAGCTAATGCAAAGTTTTATGTTGTCATGTAAAACAGTCCTGTGGGTTATAGGCCCACTTTTCTGTAAAAGCGAATCATCTATAAGCTGCAAGTTACGATTGATCTGTCGTTGTGCTTGTTTAAGGTCTTTCATTATTTTCTCCAGATTGGGTGCCTTTTCCTTCTTTTGTGGAACAGAAAGGTAGGTAACAATCTTCCATCCTTAATTCTGGCCACGAAACTAACTCACTCCCAATTGAAAAACAATCCCAACTGTAGAGTGTTGATCACTCAAATTTCCAAACGTGTGAGCTCAATGATTTCTAACCCCAACAGGATGGCAAGAAACCGCTCTGATACCACTATGATGAGACCTGTTGGCTCAACCTCTAACCAATCCTGTAAATGTCTGAGTTTTGATTTGTTTCTGCATTGTTTTGTAGTTTTTACGAGTATATGCTCTTTTGGATTTTATAAAAAATTATTGGTAAATACAACAATGCTTGCATACAAGAAAACTAAACTAATTTCCAGAATCTTGCATTGGAAAATGCTATTTTATTTATTGAAAGATTGATACAATCATAAGGAATTTATTTATTAAATTCTAGAAATGTTGTTTACAACTGAAAGAAAACCTAGAGTCCAAACACAGCACTTGGAATGTTTCCAGAAACCCTTCAGCTCCAAAATGCAATGCACATTAAATGCCAGATGCCCAATATTGAAGAAACAAGGGGCACAAATTGTAGACGATTTATTCTAGAAACCATACGCCTGAGCTTTGGGTCTCACGTGGGGCCAAGAATGTTGTACGACTGCCCTTTAGATCCAATAATTTCAGTCACAAAATACTGTAAACAGTAGTAATAAATCTGCTATGGATTTATCTTTGATTTGGCCTTCAATTTCCCAAAACTTCAACCAATTTGCACAATCTGAACCTTTGAATGAAGCCCATAGATAAGCAATAATTCAATTGATCTTTCATAGTCTCAGAATTGCACATACACTGAAGAATTAACGTCCTCCAATGTTGGAAATATCAGAAACCCTAGGTTTCATGCACACAACTCCCAAGAACTTTCAATAACAAAAGCAAATACTCAATAGCATAATCCATAAGATTTCCTTCCTTTGGCTTTTATATTTCCTCAATATGGTTCAGTTCATAAAGCTTCCCCATTAAGCCTCTTTAATGACTTATTTATTTGCTTTTATTGTTGCAAGTCAACTCAATAATATATCATTAATGAGCGCCCCCTTTCCAAATAAGTCATTCAGTGTATCATTAAAAATGTCCCTTGGCCCCATTCATTTTATAATACATTATAAAGTTAAATAATAACTTTATAATATAACCATTAATTAAAAATATCATTAATGCCATTATTAAATTAATATCTCATTGAATACTCATCATCTTTGTCATGTCTGAACCAGTACCCCAACCATTGTTTCCATTGCGCAAACAACTGCCTTACTAAAATTAGTAAGGGTCTATCTGTATCAACCCCTGACTTACTATAATTAGTAAATCCCTGAATACCTGATCAAAACAAAGGTGCCAAGGGTCATCACTGCAACTAAGGCCGGTCCAAGTGCCTTGTCAAATATAGAAATGTTGGATAAATGACTTACTATAAATAGTGTGTACCAAACTGAACCAAACGAAGAGCAATCCTAAACGCTATTGTACTCTGAAGGGAAAGAGCCTCTTGTTCTACCAACTGAGAACCCTCTAACCATCTGACTTAGCCTACGAGGGCCAATGATAGGCTAATCCAAACAAACTCTGACGCTCACAAAAATGGGGACATTATAAAGCTTCTCCCTTTACTTGTCCAGATAAAATTCTCTAGAAAGAGTTACTACTTGTTTATGTTTTGTGAAATCACTTTTTCTTGTATTGTTATTGATTTGGCATTTTGTCGAAGGTTTGCAAAATGGAATTGAAACAGCTTCTGCACTTGACACAGCTAGTGGGAGTGGCAATCCAATTGATTTTGGTTCAAATGAAACTGAACCAAATGTTGATGTTCACCTTGAACCAAAAATTGTCGTACCATCATACCGCAACAATACATGAACCAACAACTTAGGTTTTGACCTCAATAAGGTGATGAAGCATTTGTTGGTTATGCATAAGCACGATCACTTCGAGGTTCTTAGCTCCTTCATGGTCCCCTCCTTCAAGGATGGCAAACTGATTAGGGCACTGGAGAGATGATATTTTTCAAGGTGTGAAATTCCCAGGTTTGAATCCTAGCCCCCCAGGTCTTACTTCTGGCTTGGGTGGAGGGATGAATAGGGGAAGTGCAAAATCTTGTCAGCTCGAATTTGGTTGGAAATAAGGCATAAGTAGATATAGGATCTATTGCAAATTTGGAATTTATTCCTCCTGTTCATTTTTAGTAATGACAATGGTGCTTTTTGGTGATCCCTTGTGGTTGGCATTTGTAGCAGCTAGTGAAGCAGGATTTTTGTCTCAACTGCTTGCTCCTGTAGCAGTTACACGGTTTCTAGCTAATGCAGCTTTAATGCAAGTTTTTTATATATCTGACTATTTGGGTGATGTTTTTGTAAATGATTTTTTTCCTAGTTGTGGGCCTCTATAAATAATCTCCTGCATTTAATCAAAAAAAATTGATGATTGTGATCAATTACAATTGAAGCATTAATCCTTCAAAAAAACTTGGGTAAAATTTAAACTGTAAAAGAGAATGCCAAACTAAGTTCTAAAACTCAAGTCAGTGAGCAAATCAATAGGTGGTGAGCTCAAGCAAATGACCCAGTGTTAATCATATTTTCCTAATATTAATTTCTGAATGTATACGAAATATGATTACAACTAGTTAATGACAACTTGTCCTTCAATATTTAAAAATAGCATTTATTTTCTTGTTAAATTTAACTTCGATTTATTTAATCATTAATTTTGCACAAAACATATGCTCAGTGTATAATCGGATAGCCACTAAAAAAAATTTCCTAAATGGAATACCCCAAGTAACAAGCCAAATTTGCAATGCTTTGGTTGGAAGTTTTCTCCTATATTCAGATATGTAGACACCAAAAACTCTAATTGAAAAGAAAAAGAAAGCAAATAACTTATGCCATCAGTGAGAATAAGGTTGATCCAACATCAAAATGAATTACTAAAACAATATAGCCTAGCTCAAACAATATATCACCACTATTCAGAGATGAGGACCTCAATTGACTTGAGATTGGCATGTTGACTAAGTCGCTACCATCTTTGGGTGCACAAAATGTTGAAGAAAGTATAAAACCTCATTGGTGCACAGAAAAATATTTTTTTTAAAAACCTACACCATATATTTCCACACATGCATTAAAGACAGATTCATTTGCCTAGCCTAAACAAGAAAAAGAAGATAGTAACTGACACATTGCATAAAACTTCCTAATTATTACCTGTATTGCCTATAACTGTCTCGTTTTCTAGCATCTCTATCTCTGTCCCTTGGGGAGCTCCTACCACGTCGATGATCCTACAAAAGAATTTGGTGGCATCCATCAAAAACATTCATTGAATAATGTAGATATGCTATGACAATCTACAAGGGTGTGACAAACACCCACAAATAGCAACCTTATCAAGTGCAAGTGTGTCCAAACCCAGCATATGATCCTCCTCGTCTTTTTCTTCTTCCTCCTCAAAATCATCCTCCAAGGCACTCCTCCTTGGTTCCAACTGACCAGCTGCTTCAAGAGTCCACCTGTACAGTGTTAAAACAAGTCAGAGACAAATCATTGATGCATTGAGCCTTTCAATGTTGGTAAAAAAAACATGTACAATATAACAACGGAGATGCATGCCCACTTTTCTGACTCTCCATATTGAGATTGAATTTAGTATAAACATTAATATGTTGTCCGTAATATGTATAACAAACAGTATATTCATAGCAAAGGAGACACGTGAAATACTACCTTCTACATTGCTTCACCATCAAGTGTCTATGCATCATCCCTGGACTCAGTAAAATCTGTTTTCATCTTAACACTATGTGCAACAGATCCGATTCATTTTAAAGGGCCATTATCGATATTTAATATTGTGTTCTGCATGCAATTTAGAGTATTCAACATTGTTTCTTTGCACATAGAATTAGCAAATCTTTATGAGTAATTAGCTAGAGTCGGATGATCATTGCAGAAAATATTTCTGTATAACTTAAATAACAAATACCACAATAAAAGGTTTCAGCAAATTTCAATGGATTCCATCATTTTTCAGTTAACACAATAGGATTATTTTTCAGAAGAACAAAACGCTTCAGAACTGTTGAATGTATGATTACATCAACAATAGCAAATAATAACTCCTCTTAACAGCCATAGACATTAAATGGTGGGACAATAGACATAATATCATCAATACATCAAATTAAATATGACTTTCAATATGCCATTTACAATCTTAGAAAATGCACTTCACAATCAAACCAAGTTCTTAGTTTATTGAGTTCCGAAGAGACTGTTCATCAAAGGCCAATGTAATCTTATGACAGCCTTGAAAGCCATGGAATGAGTCAAGATAGAATGCAATCTTTGAGAGACTCTGACCAAGCCTATGACAGAAGAGAGTGGAAAAATGTGGGGGTCATTTGTGCATGATTCACTCGTTGAGTTTAGGGAAATTTTGTTTTGAAGATGAAGGATACTATTTTTCATGGCACTTACTAGACTGTGTTAAGGGCCATCTCGGAGCCAATACAGTTTTCTTGTTCATCTCCCAGCAATTTTCTTTACTCCCCAGCTTGTAATACTTAGTGTCTTCTCCTTTTGGCTATCTTCAAAATACTCCTGCTTCAACCCCACAACTCTAGACTAAATTTATTACCTCTGTTTGAGGCATCACATGGGAATATGTGTAAACCATCATTTGAATCAAACAAGCAAAAATCTTTTTCAGAAATTTGTTGGCAACCAAATGATAAAGATGTTTTTTGATTATTGGGATTAAATAAGGAAAAATTTTGGTAATCCAAAAAATGCAGAAAGACTCAAAAAAGTAGTGGGAGAGTGAAAATAATGGGAAGTTTACATCATGCATTTTGAAATGTGGATTTTTCTCATCAAAGCTCAAACCTCATCCTTTTAGAGCACCACCGAAGATGAAACCCCTCATGGACATGTGGCTGCCCAATCATGGGCAAATCCCAACCCTAGGAGGAATCTACACCACTAGAGCATTTAGGCCACAACAACACATTTCTACATGAAGATCACATCTTGACCTGATATGAACTGCATGCTGCTAATTGTTACTGTTGATTTAGGTTCAAACATTATAGAAATCCTCAAATTCTCTGCTTGCTGGAAAAAACCAAAAATTGACTGAAAATCACAGCAAAAACTGAGAAATGTCACAGGATGGCATATATAAATGCTAAAACTATGTTGCCAAATTCCTCCCTGGCAGCCCAAGGTCCCAGTCTGGTCTGGATGCGGGCTGGCCAAAAGTCGGCCACGGACTTGTAAATTCGGCCCAAATTCTGTCAGAAGAACCCGGGCAGACTTTTGCCGTTTTAACGGTGAATTTGGAATTCCACGGCAGAATGCAGGCCGAATTTGGCCAAAAACATGGTTTTTTTAACTTTTTTTAAGTTTTTTTTTTGTCTATTTTAGTCAATTCGACCCTCCAACCCTAAAATAGACCACTAAAAGGCCAAAAAGGTTAAACATATGTCATTTGTGTATTTGTGGATGAAAAAGAAAACTTCTTGCCTCCATTGCTAAACTTTCTTGTTTGGTTGCCATTGCTCAAGGAGTGTTGAAAGGTGATTGTTGCATGCTCTAAGCTGGTTTGTGAGCTATTCCTACGTGGTTGCAAGTGTAGAGAACTCCTCAAAGACATTGAAGAGGAAGATTTCAACAAAAGAGGTAGGTTTTTGTTCATTTTGTTTGCTTTTTAAATTTTTCTTAGCATTTTTTTACAAAATGAAATGAACTCTCTAGTTTTTTTGTTTGTTTTTTTCATTTTGGTTTGTCGGTTTGTATGGTGTTTATAAATTCATAGAATGGCAAGTGCTTGTAGCACTAGGAGCTCCCAGTTCAAAACAGACCCGGGCCCTCCACTATGGAAATATGTGGAAATGGTTCAGCAAACGCCAAGTGGAGGAGGTTTTGTTTGGATTTGCAGCCATTGCAAAGAGGAATATAGTAGCTCTTATAGTAGAGTGAAAGCACATTTGTGCTTTATCCCTCAGAAAGGCATCAAGTTTTGTCCAGGCAAGCCAAGAGTTGAAGGGCAAGAAAAGATTTGTCAAAAAATAGTTGGCCTGTCAGATTGAAAAACCTGAGTTTTGGGGGGAAAAGGTGACGAGGGCTCTGATGAAATATAAATCACAATTTCTCACATTTTCCCAATAAGTGCTTTTATGATTAGAACATTATCAAATGCACTCAGAATATTTAAAAGATCTTTGAAAACCTATGCTATTTTTGCCTCTAAAAGAAAACCAATTCACTCTCTTCACATTTGACTGCCCAACTCATATTCTGACTGCTGCAGGTGATGAAAAAATACTCGTGAAATAATTGATTTATGAGACATTTGTAAATAGTGATATATGTATACCCTAGCACCCTCAAGCCTTATTAACCTTTTATCAATACAAAAAGTCGAGCACTATCTATATAGGAAATAGGAGCAAAGAATTTAGAAAGCCTAAACCTCTCACTTTGGATTGCATGTTATCCTGAGATAGAAAAAAACTTGCTGTTATTGACATTAGAGCATGAAGCATAGCATTAACAGAACAATAGAGGGCCCAATCTTACTTGGAAATGCTTATGGAATATCCTTCTTAGACAGAGGATCCTAGCACTCTCACAACAGATCAATTTAAGGCTTAAGCTTTGTGATGTGCCCAAAACATAAGCCAGATGTAGCAAGCATGTCATCTAGTTTCTAGACAACTGCAATCAGGGTATAAAGGTGCAAGTAATACCATGAAAGAATCTCGATCTCTTTTGAATCTATAGATAAATAGATAGATATTACACACCTGTTACTGTTGTAACTTGTAAGCATAACATCCTTCTAGAGGCTCAACCTTCATTATGAAATTATAAATTAATCACCTTCACCTGCTCACCACCAGAGCACCTTCATGCTAGCATTGATTTAAAACAGTTCCTTTCACTGACAACATTTTGATTTTTCTATAAACCGTTACAAGGACTATGGGCTACAATTACACACATTATTTCTCCAAATTTCCAGGATAAGAGGCTGTGGAGATGGGAGGGATGAGGACAGCAGGGGAACCATACATACCTAGCCATAATTTCAAATTTGCACAAAAGTAAATAAAGAATTGAGATGATGGCCGATAAATGATAACTCATTGTCAATTATCAAATCATAAAAGTTAACTCAAATGGTTTAACTTTATACCATAGTAGCATTACATGGAATTGGGATTGATTCGGCAAATCAAAAGTATGTTAAGTGTCCTAGATTAGTTGCACACAGAAGATATACAGAAAACTCAAACAGAAAATATTCTTTTAATTAATTGCAAACACGTACAATCAAAGGAAAACTACATTCCCAGTCGGATACAACTCACTTGGTCTACCCAGAATAGAAACGAATTTCCTTTGATGCTCCTGAACAGCCTACAGCATGCAAACTGCACATGTGGTCCTGAATATGCTACACGACACTGCTGTCACCTTGCTCTGCACAAACCTGTAGTCATGCTACTCCCTTGATTGTCTCCTGAGAGTTTTCGTACCCAACAAAACAGTAGATCCACCATAGGTTTTCGTCCCAAGTGCTAAAACTTGCTGTAGTGGCATCAGGAATTGAGTTTTAGCTTTAATTTCCAAAAGATACTTTCTCTATAAGCTTAGCTCTGAGCAACCCAAATCATAGGAAGTCAGTCTACAAAAGGTGGCAACTAACTGACAATTGATTCTCTCAAACATGGTAATTTACTGACAAATGCCTCACTCAATCATGGCAGCTAACTAACCAATAACTCCCTAAAATTGCTGGAGTTAACTAAAACTGCTGAAAGACTGACTAACTGCACATTGTTGGAAGAGCTGACAGGAACTGAAAGACTTAAACTGCTCCTTGTTAGGAATATAGGATGAATAGGTAAGTGAATAATCTGCTCTTGTTGATGGACTGAGGAATGCAATGGCCTTTGTAATTGATTGATTCCTCATTCCAATCAAGCATATATATTATACAAAGGGTTAGCAACTTGGAGGATCATGACATCTTCATGATGTCCATTAATTACTAACTAATATGATTAGTTTACTTAACATTTCTTAACTGATATGATTAGTTTACTTAACATCTCTTACTATATTTCAACACTCCCTCTTAGTAAAAGAAGATTTAAGTCATACTCTCAGTCATGACAATTTAAAACCAACAACTCAATGTTGTCTAGCCATGAACATAATATTTGATACAGTCCGGAACACATCATGACAATTTGAAACCAACAACTTAATGTTGTCTAGCCATGAACATAATACAGTCCGGAACACATCATGACAATTTGAAACCAACAACTTAATGTTGTCTAGCCATGATATGGTTATTACACAACAAGTAATAACATAGTGTTCAAGATATCCGGCACAATCCGGATCATTGACTTTGATAAAGCCATTCTTGACACTTGGTTAACTATTGTCAATATCATGATATCCAGCACAATCCAGGACAACCCTATTAGGGTGTCAATCATGATATAGTAGTTATTACACAATTCAGTAATAACATAAGCATCAAGATATCCGGCACAGTCCAAGACAACCCTGTTCGGGTGTCAATCTTGAAGCTTGGTTAACTATTGTCAAGATCGTCACCTTGAAATAGTAACCCTAATTATTTACACAGAAGATCGTCATCTTCTATGAACACAAAATGAATGGACCCATAAAGTCACCTTGACTCTTCTCAGAGGGTAGATCCACTATGGCTCATCCCAGAGAGTGGAAACCAAGACTTCCACCTTAGACTTGTCTATCAAAGACAAGAATCATTTAAGATACAAAATGATGGATCACTGAAGCTGAAACCTTCTTTGCAGCTAAGGTATTACTCCTCAACATACCAAGGTTAATTGAAAGTACACAATCTTATTTCTAGCAAGGTGTTTGTTAAGAATATCGGTCGTTAGTTCTCTACTGAATTGCATTTGTTTGTACTGTCTCACAGTCTTGGTGAATTCTAAGCTTACAAAGTATACACCATCTTGACATGGTATACTCCCTCTGAATTTGTATGACCAAGATCCTGGGGTGCCATCTTTAATTTGATCTTCTAGCTTCTCCCTCTGACATATAGCCTTCTCACATAATAATAATCATAATGTTATGCTATAATTTCTTGATTAATAGAGAACCAACAAAACATGGTCTAATCCCTCTGAATCAAGATCCTCGAATGTCCATTTATGCAGATCCTTTAGCTTCTCCCTCTATCACGAAGGCATACCCTGTTTATATACTCAACTCAGTGTTACTACAGGATGTCACTTCATACCTTCCTTCTTGAGAGAACCAATACGAATAATCTGAATAGTCACAAGGTTACATCGGCTAGCATAAGATGTATTTTGATCTTTTCCAAGGCCATAACATTAACACTCCCTCTTGGACTTGAGGGAAGATAATAAAGACCTCTGGTATGATGTTTATCTCAATGAGTTGTAGTCTCAAGATGTATGGAATTCCTTAATTAGGGATTCTATCCACGTGCATCTTGTAGGTGACTCTATACACTAGTTCCCACTACTATAATCTCAGAATTGTTTTACCTTCAATAGTGAACTCCCTCTCAATATGATCGAGTTTGTCCAAGTTGACTGAATCATCTGTTTCCTTAGAGGCTAAATTTTGCCAACTTCTCGACCTTTCTGAAGATGTCAGACTCCCTCTAAATGTTATTTCCCCCTTTTTTTTGAAGAGATGTTTTCCAGGATCAACTAAGTCCCATGACTACAAGCATCAAGTTCTTTCTCCTTGAATGCAATCTCTTATGCTTCTTGATTTTTTTTCTCAAAGCACTTCAAAGAGAGATTACAATTAGTTCATAAAACTAAACTATCCTGAAGGGAAATATCAATGATAGAAGCATAAAATTTACTATCCCAATCTTATAGCATGAATTAATAACTCAAAAATCATAAACATTATTCAAGGGTAGAAATACTTATCTCTTATTGTGATCCACCATCTTGAATTATTATTGTGATCCTCCCGAAGCTAAATTCAACACTCCCTCTTAGCTAGGGAGGAATCCTTCTTGATAGCTTCTGGTTTGTCCTCCTGATGCTAAAATCAACACTCTCTCTTGGCTAAGAAGAGTCTTCTTAGATATTTGAGTTATAGAGTAATATCCACCATGGCTACTCCCAAAGAGTGGTTCCATCATGGCTTCTCCCATGAATGGAAATGCAAACAAATCACTCATGTAATATCATCACTTACAATGATGGTCACCATAGATACAACTAGAGGGTGACCCAATACAGGTGTTTAGTCATGGACTCACTCACATGACCTCCACCATGAACCATATCAGAGGGTGGGTATAAGGGTTTACACCTTAAGTTTCTCTTCAAAGAGAAGAAAAAAAATGCTTTAACAGGGGCTTGCACCTCAAGCTTATCCCTGACAGAGAAGAATGCATTAAGAAGATCTTCATGATGTTGTGGCTCTCTTTGAAATAGATATCAATCTTTAGACTTGTCCAAGGTTGCCTTTGATGGATTTTCAAACTCTCTTTGAATGTGAATTCCTCAGCGGTGCTAGGGTGGCTTCACTTAAACCGGTAAATCCTTCAACAAGACCACTAGTCCCAATACTTGAAGCTGCAGAGATACATTTGACGACCATCTGAAACAACAACAAGATGTATCCATTTTGACTCCAATGTAGAAACAATTGTAATTGAGATATTAGATGTCTTGGAAAACCTTGATGTTTCCCTACATAAGCAAATCGCTGATATCGTTTTTTTTGTTGTTTTTTTTAACATTAATCCTCTCTAGGTATATCAATTGTCAATTACTTGTATAATCACTATTATTAACACTTTTATTGTCATCAATAGTCTCTATTTTAACTCATACTTCTTCTCTGTGATTATTCCATAGCTATGACAATTATCTTTGACAAATACTATTGTTGAATTGATGCTTCTATAACCTTCTCACACATCACTTACAACATTTCACTGTTCTCAGATCTGAGTCATCACAAAGTATTGAAGATTCGTCTCAACCCTTGGTCTCTTGGTAATAACGATGATGCTCTCATCGCTCAATGCTTGGCTATGTACGTATCTCTTCTCAACAAGATAAGGTGTCGAGAAAATAAGCTGATAACCATAAATCTGAGCCTTTCTGTAATCACTTAGGCTAATACCTAATCCTCACGCAGCCCAATGTTACAGATACCAACTACAATTTGAAGCAACATATCGACACTTGGGATTTTTTTTTTTTTTTTTACCCTGTAATTTACAAATTCAATCTCCCTAAGGTATCACATATATGTTGTGTTTGATCCCTGCAATCTGCTTGAATATCAATCAGAAATGAATAAGAGTTGTGACGTTGTTGACTATTCAGTCTAACTTTGTTCGGACTTAGGTTATCTTCACAACTCTCTGTCTGCGGCTTCAATGTTTGGTTCTACACAACAATAATCAAATGCCAACAATATTCCCGCCTATGGTTTATGGCAATTTCAACTTGCCACGTTTAAAGATTTGAGCGATTGTAGTGAACGCAGGTAGAATTTGGTCAGTCAGCCAGACTGCTATTTGGGTTATGAACTATTAGATTCAGCTTATAGCCAACACAAATATGAGGCGTGCATGACAATCTATTTCTAGGAATGTGTTGCGTCAAAAGTTAAGAAACAACTTGTAATGGCTTTTCGTGTCTTAATCTGCTTCCATAGCAGAAACTTCAAAGTGATGCGATTTCAAACGCCTCATCGATCTTCTGCTCCACCAATATCCTTCAACGATTTATCCTGACAGGACTCCATCGGTGTGACTCACATTAAATCTCTGAATTCCCTTTATCGTATTGGAGGTAGCATTAGTAATCGCAGAACAGAGGTCAACAATATAAGAACCCGTGTGATTGGTTTGTTTAGTCAAGAAAGACACGTCTATCTCCCGTAAATCATTCTAATGTCCAAGTTGTCATTGTAACAGCATCCAGGTATGATAGATCGTAGGTCAGGCTTCACGTAGTCACCAATTGATTCAGATATCGCCACCGTCTTGAGTGTTTCTGCCGAAGATTGTATATCCATATAATTTTTGTGTATGAGCTGCCTGCAATATCTACCTGTCATGAAAGAGGATTTTACACCACCTGTAATCCCCGTCCGAATGGAATTTCCCGTGCTTTGTTTGACTTTATTCCAATCTAACAAACATAAATTTCCGAGGTATTTAGTCTGGCCACTATATTGAATAGTAAACAAATACTTTGGTGCTCCATATATTGTTATGGCAGCAATATTCCCATATACTTTCGCAATCAGACATTTCAACTCTAGTTGGAATGTAAGACAACAGCTATCAAACCCTATGGTTCCCCACAAACAAATATTTCGATTATTTTGTACTTTGGAGAGTCAAATAATTATATATGTTCTCAATATTAATAATATCGAAAACTGCATTGATATTATTTTGCACAGAATTCTGTACTCTAAATATTTATTGTGCCTATTAGTTTGGGTCTCCATTATACGGCCTCAATGGTGAGCAAAGTATGGACTTGTTACGACTCTACTCCACCGATGTTCCACTGATGTTTCAGTGCTCAAAGCACCCGCAGAAATATATGATTGAGCCTTTTTTTCAAAGAGAGATCGTTTTATTAAATAGACTGCTTTAACACAACAGATTGCTTTCTCCATGCCTGATTATTCCTCCCAGGCTTTGCTCTGATACCATGTTAGGAATATAGGATGAATAGGTAAGTGAATAATCTGCTCTTGTTGATGGACTGAGGAATGCAATGGCCTTTGTAATTGATTGATTCCTCATTCCAATCAAGCATATATATTATACAAAGGGTTGCAACTTGGAGGATCATGACATCTTCATGATGTCCATTAATTACTAACTAATATGATTAGTTTACTTAACATTTCTTAACTGATATGATTAGTTTACTTAACATCTCTTACTATATTTTAACACTCCTAACTGAAAGACACACATGCTCAGACCACTTCCTAGATGAAAGCAACTACAATGCTGAAAGATGCCTTATCCTTTCATTAATTCTAAGCTTCTGCCAACAGGGCACACACACAATACGGCAGTTTAAAAGGAGGAATCACAGTATAAAATAATAAATGGAATTCAATTACACAGAACTTAAATGAGAAAAACCTAGCATTAAAATGTTGATTTTCCGTCTAACCCAGCATAATTTTATTTTTATTTTTTAAATCATTGTAGGGTTCTAAGCATGGGAGTTCTCATTCGGGTCCACGAACAGTACCCCTAGTGTGTGTATAGGTTGGGTTGAGGGGAAAGATTGAATCGCACCAAGCACAAATTAAATCCTTCAAGACCACACAGACATTCATGCAACGTGTCATTTTGGGGTGTGAAATAACAAATGTTCAAGTTAAGGGACTTCCATCAAAGGTTTTGGGCCTTCCTTTTTCTTTTAAGTCTTGTTTTATGTGATAACTACCCTTGGCTACTAACAATTTCTATTAACCTTTTTCATCAGTTTTACTACACCTTTAATACCATCTTCATCAACTAAGCAATTTCTATCCAATTTAGAAAAGCTAGTTTGATAATCTTACCAAACCATAGCATGGACAGTAGCTCTATGCTACAATTGTACAATCTTGCTCCAAATGGAATAAACTAATGTAATCCGAAAAATTCCTAGACCCAGACCTGATCCTCAAGGGTTCATTCAAGATGGCCCTGCCCACATATCCCTCTTTGAGAATTAAGGCACCATAGTTCCCATAACCAAAAAAACAAAGGCTTCACCCACACAAATGGGATAAGATCTTCGGCCTCCATTAATTGAGCTTATGCTTCTAATTCAATCTACATACTACAAATAGTATGATATCAAGCATATCCCAAACAAATTCAGTAAAATGTCAATCACAATTAGGAACATAGAACCACATAATGTTTAGTTTATAGGTACATCACAAATACCCATTGTGATCAGTTCAACATACATCACATATTCTCAAAATGACTAGATCATGCACACATCACATATACACATAGTGATTAGCATCATGCATGTGTATCATGGTCATGTAGCAATCAATTAGCATAAAGAAATGGATGCAACTTTACTACCTACAACTTCCCTTTTACTAGGTAGATTAATACATAAGCCTTTATAACCAACCATGAAGACAAGACAAGCATCGCATACTACTAGTTTAATTAGTACAATTTCCATAGCTCACTGAGCATCTAAGTCGTCTTAAAACCGAAGAAACATAATCAAGATGTCTTATGTTTTTACTTCACCTAAGACTAGTGCTTGCACCATCAATCACCTAGATTGATTTAACAATCAAAACCTAGAGAACAATACATCAAAAAAACACAACACCAGAAGCACATGCATTTCTTCTAGTACAGAAATGCCAATACTAAACTCTTGAGATGGGTATATCCTAGTATCTGTTGCCTACATGCCATTGGTGAAAGTCTATCTAATGTTAGCATCTATCACCTACATGCCACTAGCAAAAGACCTATCTAAGCCCTATAATATTGGAAATCTCCTCACACCTATCACTTATATGTTATTAACTGTTGATGTATGTAGCATCGGTCAGATAAATAAAATTGATTATATAATTATTATAAGAATTGACTTATTATATATACATATATATATGAAGTTAATCTTTTATTTATTCTTATAATGATTATATAGTTAAATTAATAAATTAGATTAATGAAATGACATGTCCCATGAAGGGACATGTCTCTTCTTGTCATTCTCAATATATATTCAAGAGATTGATGCATTTGAAAAACACATACTTTACAGGCAGTGCTATTACATTTGCAGCGATCTGGAAAGATCAACATGGTATCAGAGCCAAACTGCAAATGTGAGAAGAGGATCAGACATGGGAGATTATCAGTAGGAACGAACACAACATCAAATCAGAACAATTATTAATATATTAATCTCAGTAGACTACATTCAGAACAATATTAAATTCAATAATTTGGGTGCTCTCGGGGCATCAAAGAAGTTTTTACGTTTGGAATGCAAGCGGAAAAGGAGGATGTATGTTTGTCGCGTGATAGATGGGAATTTCACCGTAAAAACACAAGGGGAACCAATGAGTTTTTTTATATCACACAATCAGCAATTACATGGTATGAATAGGCTGGAGCTTTGGAACAGGGCAGGCGAGTTCATTCTTACCTAATCAGAAACAGATTCGAGTCGCACCCCTCTGTGGGGAATGCACTCGTTGACATGTATGCCAAAGCCAAGGCCTCAAACCAAACTCCGTTACTTTTATTGCTATCCTCTCTGCCTGTAGCCATGCAGGCCTGGTAACCGCGGGTTTACAAATATTTGATTCCATGACCCCATATTACCACATTGCTCCAACTGTTGAGCATTATGCATGTGTAGTGGACCTCCTTGGTCGAGGTGGCCATCTCCATGACGCGCATTCGTTGATTGCGAAGATGCCAGTAGAAGTAGAAGCTGATGCCAGGGTGTGGGGAGCCTTACTTGGTGGCTGCAGAATTCACCACAATTTGGATTTAGGAAAATGTGTTGCTCAACACCTCTTCCAAGTAGAACTAAAATACTGGAAATTATCTACTCCTAGCAAACATGTACGCTGCATCTGGAATGTGGGAACAATCCATACACATAAGAACAATTATGAAAAACAAAGGGTTGAGAAAAACTCCAGGATACAGTTGGGTAGAAGCCAAGAACATGCTTCATGTGTTCCGTGTGGGAGACCGGTCACACCCTCAGTCAAAGGAAATCTACTCAACTTTAGAAAGATTGAGTGAGCAGATGGAGGGAGCAGGATATATGGTTGACACTATTTTTGCCTTGATCAATGTGGAAGAGGAGGAGAAGGATCAGACCTTAAATGTTCATAGTGAAAAACTGGCAATTGCCTTTGGGCTTATCAACATACCTTGTGGAACACCAATCCGTATTAGCAAGAACCTTAGAATGTGTGGCGATTGCCACAATGTCACTAAGTTTATTTCTTGGATTGCATTAAAGAAATTATATACAAGGCATCAAAAGTATCTGGCAAATATGACGAGTTGAAGATATGGCTAGATAAGATAATAGTGGTTATATTTCCTATCAACAACTATGGAATTGAAGAGATTATGTCTTGGAGTTGCCGACGAAGTCAAACTACCAGTCATAAGTGTCCATCCATGTCAATAATATGTTTGCCATTCCAAAATAATCAGCATCGACATGTGATCGAGCCATATAATTCCTGAGTGTTACATGACAGAAGGTCGGTCAATGTATTAATGGGCAATCACACTAAGAAATCTTTTATATTATTTGTCAAATTCATGAAGATATTGATAATACCGAGTCTTAAGAATTGATTCCGTAAGAGGTGATGTAATGAACGATGGTCAAGGATTAATAATGATATGATGGGTAGAGAAACTATAACGTCAATAAGCATCATTCGATGATTAGTGGGGACAGATGATAACCATCGTTGGTTATGAGATGCAATTAGATAAGGCTGACCAAATGTAAGAAGAGATTTATGAAGGGATGTGATTTAGATTTAACGTGTCCTTTCCTTTTTCAAGAGGTGCAACCCTTCTATCTAGCAAGGTATAAAAAGAAGATCAAACTCACTCCATTCTGGATCATAGGAACTTTTATTAATTACTTATTTATATTTGGATATGCATGGTAGAGCATCTGCCTTTTGCATTTCGGTTGCAAGATTAAAATTGCAGTTCAGAGATAACTTGCATATTTCTAGAGTAGTAACATGCATAGAAAATATGAAGTCATCAGGGCACAAATGTGATAAGCAATTGGCAGATCGGTAGAAGATTGTTTGCATATATTTCTTGAGACACCAAAGACAACAACTTATCAAAATATATATATGTATATATATCCATATATCAATGTATCCATACGCTAGTCACCAATCAAAGATTGTGCTGTGTACGGTGGACGTGAGGCATAGATCTTTGGGTGAATGGAAGCCTAATATAGCCTATGGTTATAAGGTGTTGGAGTTATCACACATTGACCATATAACTAAGGGTAAAGGTGAGTATAAAGTATTTTTATTGGTAATGAACATTTCATAAATATTCATTTATATGTTTTATATTATATGAGATGGTATAATTGAAGTATATGGTGATTATATATATATATATATAAAGAAATAATATATGTAAAATCTTAGATTAAAGATATATACTTAGAAGATTGAATATGTATTCAAGGTATATATTTAAATTAGATCTTTATCTATATTACATTGGAATGATCTTATATCATTATGCAAAAATATCCTTGAGTATTAAACCAGTCTCTCTCTTTTCTTTTATACATACTATTTGCCTTGATCTTTTCCGAGGATGCTCTTGCAGGAAAAGAAGATTGATATCAGATTCAGAGGGAGTTTCACACTTTATCTATTAGAAGGAAACCTTGGACGAGAAGGTCAGAAGGTTGATATCACATTCAGAAGAAGTCTGATGAACCATCAGAGGAAACCTTGGTCGAGAAGGATAAATGTTGATGTTAGTACTCAAAGATTCAAAGGGAGTCGGTACAACATCTAGAGGATGTGCCTTATTTGATTTCCAAGGACCTTGGTCATATTGATACAGAGGGAGTAAATCATATCGAGATGGTTTCCCTAGTGACCAGGAAACTATAAAAGGAAAAAAAAAAAGAATTGTGATTCAAATGATGAAACTCTATGTATGTGAACCAGAAGGCTTTTATGCAGATATCTAGGTCATGATATTCCTAGATAGATGGTTGGGAATTCAAGAAAAGAGCATAAAGCAGACTAAAGAACAAAGACACGACTTGCTCGCAGAAGGTTGATATTAGATTCAGAGGGAGTATAATAGTTCATCTAAAATAACCTTGGATGAGAAGGTGAGGAGGTTGTTACAAGACCTTAAAGGAAGCATCCAGAAGACTATGATCATGAGATTGAGTCTCATGCTTTTATGCTATCTCCTACATAACTTGGGGTTCACCTAGAGTGATACAAACTATATAAGAGATATAATGCATAAGTATGTTATTCAAGGTACATTATCCATACAGAACATATGGCTGATATTCTCACCAGGTTTCTTGCTAGAGGTAAGGTTGTGTACCTTCGAGATAAACTTGGCATGTTGGAGAATGAAGCCTTAGATGAAAAGCAATTTCAATATCTGTGATCTATTTTCTTGTATGTTATTGCATTCTTCTCCTTGTAAGAGAAGTCTAAGGTGAAAGCCCGTGTTTCACCCTTTGGGATGAGTCATGATGGATCCACCCTCTGAGTCAAGGTGGATTTCATGTGTGTGACTCTAGGACTTATGGGCCCTCCTGTGAACATTGGAGAAAGGTGACGACTTTTCAACAATGAACACTTGTATTTGATGTTACAAGGTGACGATCTTGTAATAAAGATTCGTTATGGTAGACAGTTATATGTCTGTGCACATACCATAATAGGGTTCTATGTAAATGGAATGTAATGTTCTTATTTACTATATCCTTGTATCACGATCTGAGGTGATATGAAAATTAGGTATCACGATCTAAGGTGATTCCTCATATCAAGGTGGTATGAAAATTAGGTATCATGATCTAAGGTGATTCCTCGTATCACATGTTAGGTGATATGTAAAATTGGGTATCACATGTCAGGTGATTCCTCATATCACATGTTAGGTGATATTGAAAACTGAGTATCACATGTTAGGTGATTCCTCATATCACATGTTAGGTGATATTGAAAACTGGTATCACGTGTTAGGTGATTCCTCATATCACATGTTAGGTGATATGTAAATCTGGGTATCACGTGTTAGGTGATATGTAAAACTTGATATCACATGTTAGGCTTGGTATCACATGTTAGGTGATACTTCATATCACGAATTATGTAATATATGATTTCTTAGTATCCATATGAATCATATTAGGATCCTTCTAAACTTAGTATTACATATTTATTGGACCCTATGAAACATATCACATAGTGACATGTCTCTACATAAACTTAGTATCCATATGACATACATCATGAGACGTATTGTCATTAGACATACCATGGATATTTATGAGCTATGGTGAACATCATGTGACTTGATATTCTTGCATATACCATATCTCCTAATATCACAGTGGGGTGATATCTCCTCTTTTCAAAATTAATGATTTATTACCTTGATGGATTTTATCTTCCCTAGCTAAGAGGGAGTGTTGATGTATGTAGCATCGGTCAGATTAATAAAATTCATTATATAATTATTATAAGAATTGACTTATTATATATATATATATATATATATATATATATATATATATATTAATATATTTAATAGTTGATATTATTTATATTAATATACACATATATATATGAAGTTAATCTTTTATTTATTCTTATAATGATTACATAGTTAAATTAATAAATTAGATTAATGGATAGACATGTCCCATGAAGGGACATGTCTCTTCTTGTCATTCTCAATATATATTCAAGAGATCAATGCATTTGAAAAACACATACTTTACAGGCAGTGCTATTACATTTGCAGCGATCTGGAAAGATCAACATTAACTTATTAGTGAAAGTCAATCAACCCAGTGGTAGGACCGTATACATCATTTGGGAGAGCGTGCTCCTAGATTCCTGTCAAACTGATGTGGTAATAAGCTTATCTATAAGTGGGTCATAGGTTAACAATTTTTGTGATCACCTCAAGATCAATGGGACAAGCTAAACTAAGAAGAAAACTATCCTCTGCCTATCCCCTCATAGAGTCCCCTTCTCAACCCTAGTTGTGATGCCAAGAAGTTGTTTTGTGTATTGATCTTGGTTCACCATTCTAACACTTAGAAGGTACAAGAACACTGTCCTTAGGGTCTACACTTTAGATTGCTTAATATGATTACAATACCACATAGAAGAATTCATTAACCGATACACATTAAGCCTTCCTGAATTTCTTTCTAGCCAACCACATAAACAAAATCAATAACATACTCATAAAGTAATAAATCTCAAACCATCCACTCAATTCACATGCTCATAATTACATAATAGGAGTAACTCAAGAACGGAAGATGGAGATCTATAACGGTCAACGTGCTATTGTGGCTATCAATTTCATTATCGATGATTTGATATAACTAAAAAGACTGTGGTTTTTACTTTTAAGCCTTGCCTCAATAAATCATAGGTTGTTTTGAACCATGCATTATTATGCATTCACCTCAGAGACAAAGCAGGAAGATAGCCACTTTAAATGTTTATCCAAGGTTGGAGTAGATTTGGAAATCCAAGCACATCAAGCCTTGTAGTAGATATGCTTCTTGATGATAGATTGCCTTTTATTGGCTCAAAATATATGGTGGAAGCTAGTAAGTTAAAAAGGTAAGATCAATGGTATCTGATGCAAATTTCAGCCTCAAGTTGAGGCAACTGAAGAGGGAAATTTGATCAAGTCTAGGAAAAACTCCAAACCTTGTAGGTATTCCCTAAACCCCTCCCTTTAGGACCTAACCCACAAGGGCAACCTTTACCCAAGGACAACCTACATACCTGCTTCCAAACAGGATCCAAGTCCCACGTGGTTCTCCTCACCTTAATCTCTCAAGGAACATACACCTAGGTTTCATAACCACTCAAATAACTTTCCACATGGGAATGAAATAGAAAGAATATTATAAAAGGAAACCCATAGAAGGGTTTAAGTTTAAAACTAAATAGTATAACAAATCACCATTTACCAATACCAATCCCAAATAAAACCACAACACACCAAGTATATTGATTAATAAAAGAACTACTAGAGATGATTAAGACTTCTATAATAAAGACACTTTAGTGACTATAAATTGAATTATTTTATTTATAATTATAGGTTATCTTTGAGGTTTTATCTTCACTCCAAATCCCATAAAGGGAGGTGAACGTATTTGTAATTTTTTATCACATTTTGCATTCTATTTCTTTTTTGAAACATGATATCAGAGAAGAGATATTAGGTGAGGGTTTCATGTGGGAGATTTACAACTGGTTAATCAACAAAAAATGCATGATTTTTTTCTGTTGCAAAATCATGACCCAAAAAGGTAAGCAAATCACATGATTTTGTGAACAGCAATGCAAGTTTTTTATCGGAACTCACAAAGGTTCTGTTTTTTTTAAATTACAAAGTATTTTTTAATTAAAAAATCATATAAAAATTTTTAAATTCGCACACCTTTTATAAAAAATCATGATGAGCCAACTACATTTTTTTTAAAGGTGACCTAATACCAGGGTTTGACAAATGTTTTAAAGAAAAATCATGACTATTTTCAAGATTTGATGATTTTTTAAAGGGAAATCATGACTATTTTCAAGATTGATGATTTTTTAATAAAAATTGTGATGGTTTCACTTTCAACAATAGCAGATTTTTAACCCGCAGCTAGGGTTTGCAAGTTATCTTGAGTTATTTTTTTGCAGCTAGTTTTATTTTGAGCCAACAACTAGGGTTTATGCCAATGTTCAAATAGGGCATGAATCTCAAGGAAATGTTTTTGGAAGTATGTGTTAGGGTTTGAAAAAAATTCAATTTAAAAATTTAACCTTTAATAATTTATGAAAATGAAAATTCAAATGGATAAATATTTTAGTTTCGACTTCCAAACCCTGGAAAGTATAAACCCAGATGCAGTTGATACACGAGAATCTGTGGAGAATAGTAAATGGAAATGAGAAACTGCCTGCATATGCTTGTCAAGTACAGGAATGGCAGAGCAGAGATGATAGAGCAAAATTCATTGGCCTTGCCCTCTCCAATTTTGAGTTACATCATATAGATTCGGAAAAACCATTTAACAAAATTTGGGAGAATTTGAATAAACTATTTGATGCAACAAGAATTTAAATACACTGCTCGGAGCAATAAAGGTTAATGCAAAAATTTCTTTGAAGCTTCAGCTTTTCAAGTTCAAGGTGATTGACGAAGTCACTATGTCAAGCCATGTGAACAATCTGAGATCTCTTCTTCAACAAATACCAGAAGTCAATACTATAGAGGAATTTGAGGATACTAAAGTGATTTTACGGAACAGTTTTTCAAAATTGAGCAATGTCATTTTTACTCTTACTCAACTTTCTTCTAGAGGTCTGGAAGATATGATTTCAGCTCTCCTAGCTGAAGAAAAGAGAAATATTGCACGAGAAACTCAAAAGTTCTTGAATTACTATTACATAGCCCAACAAGGTTCCTTTTAATTATTCCCAATGGTTGATAATGTTTAACGGTATGTAGGGAAACCCAATCAACTTCTAGATTTAGCAAATGTACACAAATCCATCCAAGGACATTGAGATCTGAAATTAGACCTCAACATCATTTTTATTCATAATTCAACAGGAGCATCCCAGAATCTCTTATATGCTCATCTCATTAACACAAAGGCTAGGCTTAGCACTAATCAACAAATTCTCTTTGTTTGCAAAGGCACGTTATGACAATTATCATATAGCTCCTAATACTTACATAGCCGAATTAATCACCATTTCAAGTCTTTGAACAAACCCATTAGGACAATTAAGGAGTCAAATTCTGTCAGAATAGTTTTTCACAACTATATCAGATTTTCCACTACCTATCAAATATTGCATTTGTTAATGCCAATATATATATTATTATCATTTAACATCTTATGCTAACACGAGAAAATGAGGGATTGAAAATGTATCTACATTCAACTCAACTAACCCTAATCCCCAGTTAATATCCAGTCTATCGCATATAACTAAAGTTTTATTGTCTCACAATTTCAAGCCAACACTAACTAACATTGGTCTCGATATAAAATAAATCTAGTGATATCAGAGCATAGGACAGTAGCAGCAGCCAAAATATCTTCGAAATGCAATAATCATGCAAAGCCCCAATATGGCTACACATGATGTGCTACTACAATGAGATATGATTATATCCATTTCATAATCATATTATATTACAAAATTCTTCTTAATTGGAAAACTCAACATGCATCAGGAAGGCCACATAAAACTATCTAATACTTTGAAAGATTTACAACAATAGTTATAAACTTGCTTTAAGCATCAACAGTACCCAAATCATACCCACAAGTTACAACTATTGGTAACAATATATCCGTTAGAATGTCATGTGAAGATATGCACTCAACAATTATAATAGTCCAGTTTACTAACTGTATAGTGTCCACATTTGCCACTAATAGCTAAATATGATCTTAATGGTCAGCAGGAACTGGTCTCATATATTTTGCACATATAATCACATATAGCACATCAGTTGGTATCTCACAGTAAATATGCACGTGCAACAATCAAAAATTCCATATCCAATTATTATTCTATCTTCTTTGATTCAATTTATACCAAATAATTAAGTAGCAGTAGGCTTAACTACTATGTTCCACGGCATTTCAGGGGTCAGGATGAGGATATGGCAAGGGGCTGCATTTTGGGAGCAGACTAATGTTGAGTAATATCACATCAAAATTAAAGCAGTGACAGTAGTATAGCCATAATAAATATATCATGACAGCAGTATAACAGCAATAAACTTAATCATGACAATTGGTGAAATAAATTTCTCAACAATGTACAGAGGCTGTATCATTTGAGGAGCATGAAAGATGCTTGATCCTAATTAGATAGGTCAAGAAAATGATGTGGAAAGCTAATGATAATACTGTCTATATAAAGAATGTTTAAAACCTAGTATGTATAATGAGCTTGAAGCTTTAATATTGGAAACTAGTCAGTCAATGAGAAGAAATGTTTGTAAATGGAATGATAATGTAGCCACCAAATAGTAGTCAATCGATAAAACAATCAAGGTAATGGATTGTATGACTGACAAATGTATCAAGGTGGTAAAGAGTAATCCATGTATCTATCAACTTTGGGACGATGTTGAGTTGTGCAACTAGTGGTATCTTACACCAACTAGTAGTATGTTGGATTGCTTCACAAGATGACTGAATAGTAACCTTAACTACCTTAATTGGATGGCAATTGACAAGTAAGGGTTGCTAGATAACATTGGGATCATGCTTGTTCAAGTGACAGTTGGAATATAAAGTACCCAAACTGTCATAGGTTTTGTTAGACCTAATACAACTATATTTTATAACAATCAAGTGACACAATACAATATCAGAGAGCTAATGTCTCATCTGTATTTTTGGGTTGCATCACAGCATGGTCATCACATTTTCATAAAATAGCTTATTTTGATTTACTCCACTTGTCAGTGCCTAAAAGTTCTTTCAATTCTTTTGGACGGCACCACTCTTGGGGTACCATCAAATAACCCTTGTAGAATTATCTCTTGGCCATTGTGTTGAAAACTAAGTTCCATCTTTCAGAAGTCTTGGTAATGTGACGTAGAGCCCACAAGGAAGCAAGGGTTACCAACCCACAACCCACAATATTACTCTCACCAAGGCACAATTGTTTTCCAAAACACCTATCCTTCAAGGAACCCTAATCAACTCTTCACAACTCCTTCTGACCCCTTTGAACATATACAACACCCCTTTCTTCTGATACAACTTCTCACATCAAATATCCCCGCTCAAGACACTATCACCATCAAACCATTCATTTGTCTCACAAGGCTATAACATATTCTAATTGCAAAGGTTGGACTAGACATGTGCAATTACCACCTCTTGACCCTAGAGGCCCAAGACAATAGAAAACATTTGCCTTTTTTTTTTCCACCATACCTTCTAAGGGTACTTGCCCTATAGAGGCCTAGTCTTGTTACTAGCCCTACCTTTGAGGTTTTTCCCTGGTAACTTCTGAACTTTCCAAACAAGTTCCAAAACAAATTGCAGTTTTGAGTACCCTTTTGACCCCTTCACAACATATCCCAAATTGGGTTTTGGGTCTTCACATTAAGGGTCTCAGAGATTGATTGCTACCACAAATCTAATTAGTGAATTACGTCACTTTTACAAAGCAACCCCTAGGAAAATGCTTGATCTCCTGAAACCAAAGATTGTGTTAAGTTTGCACACCCTCCAAAGCACCAAATCCACCATTGGATTGAGCCTAGTCCACCAGTCACATTGAGATGCATGGTCTATCAATGGGCTTTTCTCCCAAATGCCTCCATCTCCTGGTCTAAAACCAAATGCATTCTAAAGTACATTCAAGACCCTAACTTTCCACCAAAGGCTGGAATTTTCCTAAGGTGGAATGTCAAGTTGCAAGCATTTTATTATCAATATCTATACAAAAACTGCAATATCTTCCTCAAAACAAAATGGATCAACCTCAAACCACTTGCAACAGAAAGTTAACTCAATGCCCTATACATCCATGTGCATCAGACTAGTCCTTGAATCCGTACAAGATCGTACAATGCAGAGAAATAGTAAAATTGCCAAGAAAATGAAAGTAGTTTTATTGCTTCAAAGTTAAATTCTTCAACAACAACTCATGTCTCCACCTCCTGAGACATAAATAGCCATATTTCAACTTCCTCAACCAACACCAACTGAATTTTGAACCATATGGCCGTTGGGAGGCAAGTTGCACAATTTGTGTAAGAATTGCAATTTTGACAATTTTGTACCTACCTACTTCCTATCATCCAAATAACATTGCAAATAGGTCATACATGACCCTTAACATCATCAAAGACAAAATTCATCATTTCCCTATGCTCCTAATGACCTTTGACCAGAGTTGACCAAGTTAGCTTATACATGCCTAACAAGATCAATGGCTTTGTTTGCCTTACAGAATGGATTCAAATCCTTACAAAATGACATGTAATGGTCCTTGGGACCTTATTAAAACAAAAACAACTTAGGACAAAGATGGGTCTCCATGTTTCCCATGTGGTGCTCATGTGGTGCTCTGGTGCTCCTGCACCATACTCCCGAGGTGGATGAATCTCAAGTCCTACTTGAGATGAGTTTTTAAACGCTGCTCCCATGCTTTCTGATATCATTCTCATCCATCCAAGTTGCGTCCTCTTCAGGTAGTCCTTGCCACTTGACCAGGTATTGTTTATAGGTGTTCTTTCTTGTCTTCTTCACAATTTTGGTGTCCAAAATGCATTCCAGTTTCAAGAGTTGGTTAGGTGGGAATTCCTTCATCCATTCAACATCTTCCTCTACTTGTGAATCTGCCACAGTACCTGCAACAACATTACTTTTATAGGCAATCAAATCTGAAACATTGAAAATGGGAGAGATACCTATATCAAGAGGTAGTTCAATTTCATAAGCATTGGGTCTGAATTTGTGAACTATCTTGCATGGACCAATCCTTTTCATCATTAGCTTTGTCTGTTTGCCCTTTGGTAGCCTCTCTTTCTTGAGGTATGCCCACACCAAATCTCCAACTTGGAATTGTAAGTCCCTCCTTTTCTTATCTGCCTGTTCCCTGTACTTGTCTGCAGTCTTATGAAGAGTAGCTTTAACCTGCTCATGGATATCTTTGATAACTTCCGCAAAGTTTACTCCTTGTGTACTGTTCCTGCCATCTTTTGGAAATTCTCTGAGCTCTAGTATTCCTCTTGGATTCATCCCATACATTCCTTTGGCTCTTTGGCATATCACACATGACTCCACAAACTTCCTAATATCAGACTGCATCCTAGGCCAACAATAGTATCTCTTTACCTGTTCTAAGGTCTTGTCAAGACCAAAATGCCCACTTAGACTCCCACAATATTTCTCTTTTACAGTATTATCCCTCATAGAACATTTAGGAATGCATAGTTGACTCCCTTTAAATAGCAACCCATGTTGGATCAGATAATCAGAGAATTCAACATGATAAGTATCAGAAAATTCAATGCATACCCTATAGATTTCATGGAAGTCTTCATCCTCCTTGTACATGGCTTTGAGAGAATCCACACCCACACTTTGCAAATGTATTTCCTGCACTGTCAAAACCCTTCTACTTGAAGCATCAGCCACTTTGTTGGCTTGACCCTTTTTATGCTTAATTACGAATGTGTATGCTTGAAGAGATTCTACCCACTTCATGTCCTTGTGACTCAATTTGTCTTGACTGGTCAAAAAGCTCAAAGCCTGATTATCAGTGTACACAATGAATTCTTTGGGCAATAAGTAATGCCGCCATTTCTTTGATGCCTGGACTAGTGCATAAAATTCAGGGTCATAAGAGGAATATTTCCTCTTTGCTTCATTTAATTTTTTCACTAAAGAAGGCTACTGGCCTTCCTTCTTGGCTTAGGACTGCCCAAATGGCCATGTTGCTTGCATCACATTCTATAGTAAAGATTTTATTAAAATCAGGTAAAATCAGAACAGGTTGCTGGGATACCTTTTTCTTCGAGAGTTCAAAAGCCGTGTTTGATGCCTCTGTCCAAGCAAACTTGCATTTCTGCCCTCCTTTGATTGTCTCCAGCATTGGTGCACATATTTGACTAAAGTTCTTAATGAACTTCCTATAGAAAGTAGACAGTCCATGGAAACTCCTTACCTCTCCCATTGTCCTTGGAGTAGGCCAATTCACTATGGCTTCCACCTTTGATGGATCCATTTTGAGACTCCCCTTAGAGATAACAAATCCAAGGTAAACCAATGCTTCCTTCATGAAGTCACATTTGTCTAGGTTGATCAGAAGTTTCTCCTCGTGTAATTTCTTCAAAACCATGTCCAAATGCCTTAGGTGCTCCTCTTTTGATTTACTAAATATAAGGATGTCATCTAAATACACTACAACAAATTTCCCAATAAAAGGCTTAAGGACTTCATTCATCAAGTGCATAAAACTTAAAAGTTATTAGGGCATTGCTTAGCCCAAAGGGCATAACCATCCATTCATATTGTCCCTCATTGGTATTGAAGGCTGTTTTCCACTCATCTCCCTTTCTTATCCTTATCTAGTGATAGCCACTTTTCAAGTAAATTTTGGAAAAATAACAGACCCCTCCGAAATAATCCATCAAATCCTCAATCCTTGGCATTGGGAATCTATACCTGATAGTTATTTTGTTGATGGCCCTAGAGTTTGTGCAGAATCTCCACTTACCATCCTTCTTAGGTGCAAGGATAGTAGGTATTGCACATGGGCTAAGACTCTTTCTTATCAGCCCCTTATCTAATAGTTCCTGCACTTGATTGGCAATCTCTTCATTCTGAGATGGGGTCATCTTATATGCTGCTTTGTTTGGCAAGGTGGCTCTAGGAATGAAGTCAATATGATGACTTACATCTCTGATAGGTGGCAGAGAATTGGGCATGTCCTCAACCATAATCCCTTCATACTTCTACAATATCTCCTGCACTTCTTTAGGAACGTTCTTCTTGGTACTTGACTGTCCTGATGTATCCTTAGGCTTCAACACCAAAGCAAACCCTACATTTTCCTCTTTCAATGTCTGCAACATCTCCTTCTCTCCTACTAACATGATACCTGATCCACCTTGTTTTTCTGCTGCACTTTCAGGTAAGGGATTCATAGTGTAACTCACACCATTTTTGATGATTGTGTAGGTGTTCTTTTGCCCATCATGTTGGGCCTTCAAGTCATTCTACCAAGGGCGTCCGAGAAGCAAATAGAATGCATCCATAGCAACTACATCACAAAGTGATTTGTCCTTGTATTCCCCTATTTGGAACTCTACCCAAGCTTGTTCATCTACTAATGTTTGTTGCCCCTTAGTTAGCAAAGACACTTTGTATGGGAAAGGATGGGGTATCCTTCTTAGCTTTAGTTTTTCCACCATCTCTAAGGACACTAAATTGTCAATTGAACCAGAATCCACAATTACTTTACATACATTTACATTAGCTTTACAAGAGGTTCTGAACAATGACTTCCTCTGTGGGGGTTCTTCTGTAGTTGGTAACTCCAACAATGTCCTTCTCATCATTAGGCTTTCTCCTTGTTCTTGATCTGCAGGCCTGGATGGGGAGTTTATACTTTGACAATCCTCTTCTTGAATCAAATGAGATCTTCTTTCTCCAGCTCGGGAATTTGGAATGATCTTCTCAAGGCATCTGCTTGCAGGATGTCCAACCTGATTACAGTTATAACATTTGTCAAT
Source organism: Chamaecyparis obtusa (assembly GCA_027943335.1). Classification (NCBI taxonomy): domain Eukaryota; kingdom Viridiplantae; phylum Streptophyta; class Pinopsida; order Cupressales; family Cupressaceae; genus Chamaecyparis; species Chamaecyparis obtusa. The sequence continues at coordinate 2,814,488 of BSBK01003238.1, read as the reverse complement.
GAATGAACCAGTAACTCTTCCTGATCCTCCAAACCTACCACTATCATTAGGTCTTCTCCCTCTAAAGTTCCCTCTGAAACTTGCGCCTCCATGCTACTCACCTTGACTGGATTCACCTTGGGTCCTTTGTGGTTGGTTTCTTCCACCAAAACCTCCTCTACCCCTGAAGTTCCTTCCACCTCTACCTCTGTTATGCTGCTCATTCTTTCTCCTTAGTTTTTCCTCTGCCCTAAGTGCCAATTGGAAGCATGTATTCACTGTATCAGGAGCCATGATGTTGATCTCATCCTAGATGCTAAACTTCAACCCATTAATGTATCTTGCAACCTTCTCCTTTTCCCCTTCATGGTGTTTGGACCTAAGACTCAATCTGTGGAACTCTTGAGTGTATGCACTTACATCTAGGTCCTTTTGTTTTAAATCTTGCATCTTTCTATAGATCAGTACTTCATAATCAACTAGCATAAATTGGATCTTTGCCTTTGCCACCATCCTATCCCAGGATGTGATCAGACTCTTTCCCTTCTTTCACCCTCTCACCTTGTGTGTAGTTCTTATAATGCCCCGCCAGGGAACCCAAGAGAAATTACCCTAAAACATGTTACTAAGTTTATCGAATACTTTTTTTTAAGTGATTACAAACAAGGATGAATAATTAAACAAAAGTAATAACATAAAGTCCATAAGAACACATAAGCATAATCTTAATTTCAGATTACAAAATCTCAAGGGTTCCTAAACGTAGAATTACGTAAACAAAACGAAAACTACTAAGTACAAAATCAAGTACCACAATCTGATAACCATAACTATCCCATATCACATTTAAATACATGATTACAATGTTCATACAAAATCTCTACATCATACAAATACATACACATACTGCATCTCATGGAAATAATACAATGTTAAAGGTGAGACCACCAATGATAACAAATGCAATAACATCCTCTGCACATGTCATGGGGTATGTAACAATATCGAAATACAAGGTACATATATATATATATATATATATATATATATTCCACCAGACATAACAGTCAGTACAAGATATATGAATACAAGAATACATCATAAAAGATAAGATCATATCTCCAGAAGAAGAACAAAGGAAGAAGCAACCGCTACAAGGCTCGTCCAACACCGGTACTAGGACATCGGAATCTCAAATGGTAAAAAGGATCACTACCACCCGACCTTGTAAAACCTAAGTGGTCCACTCCCACCGTGTTGAGGAAATAACAATAGACCCCATTCAGGTATCATAACAAGAAGGAATACAAGGTAGACCTAAGCAAGGAATTCTATAAGGATCTCTAACTCAAAAAGGTAAACACACATGTAGGTAACCTAAGATGATATCAGGGAAGTGTCATCACATGCGTCAACCCCTTAGGACAATATCACTGGACTTCGACTCCCAAGTGTGATCACATGCGGAACCAGAAATCCCCTCATACAAACAAGGATAACCAATCATGACAGAACTCACCGTCACCACTGGACAGGCAAGCATCTTCTCAAACTCCCATCCTTAGCCTTTACTAGCACTCAAGGCATGGGCGAGGCTTATCTTATTAATTCATTTTAAATCTCTCCATTTAATGTGTTGTGTTATCACTGTATTAACTTACTAGGGATACCCAGGCAGCCACTTACGGGCTCTGGCGCCTCCAAAGTAAGCCACTTCCCTTCTAACATCTAGATAACCTACCCTAATGCTCCCAACCAAAATGAAACCAAAACAATAAATGTACTTTTCATAAATCGTGAAGCCACAAGAATCCATCAAAATAATGTTGGAGCATAGAAATAACTAATCCTACACTAGGACCAAATTGTCCATCTCAGAATGGAACATAGCATAGATCATCCATCCCATAATGGATATCACCACAAAACAATAAACCACCTCACATACACCAATCATGAAACCACTCGAGACCACATCATCCAAACATCTCCGATCATGGAGTAAAACATAAGTCATCAAACTCAACTTTTAAACCATAGAAAGATACCATCAAATGAACAAGGTGACCAGGTGGAAAAATCATAATGCAACAAAAATGGTCGTCACCTTTGATTGGTTAATGACAAAATGATTGAGACTCGAAAACACATAACCATCCTCAAAACTCAAATTCACGAAAAGGTCTTAAAACTCAAGAATCCAAGTTGGGGTAAAGTAATCGTGACCAGGACAATATCCTACTAGGACACTTAATGCTACGCGAGACTTAAGGAAATCATTTCATTAACACAAACACCAGGTTTACAACAATCGCCAATATGTTTACTAAATTAATTTGATTGATAACAAATTCAAAAATTCGTTAAATAAATTAATTTATAAGATTCTTTATATAAATTAATATATTAATCTTAATTACTAATTTAGATAATATAATTAAGTTTTAATACGAATTCTTTATTCACTTAATAAATCACCATGTGAGTGTTGCACCCTTCAATTTCGTTTTTGCAAATTTAACCTTCTTGTTTTCAAGTACTTCCTTATATTCAAAGTAGTTGTTCAGTGCCTCTATCCAATCCACAACCTCTTTAGCATCCATCTTCCCAGTAAACATTGGGACATCAGCTTTTCCATCTCTATCCACTGACTTCAAGGCCTCAAAAAATGTCTTCTGATCTGCAAGCATTTCCACTTCTTGCCTTGGGGTTTCCTCTTCTCCCCCTTCCTCTTCATCAGAATCAGAATCACATTCATTCCTCTTCTCTTTGCCTTTTATCTTTCTGATCTCCTCAATCAACTTGGCTTGAAATGTCTCTTCCATTTCTTGGAACTTTCTTCCCACTTCAACAGTCATCCCTTTTGGAGGCATGGTATTAGCGTCTTCCTCACTTTCTTCTGCTGACATACACCAAGATCACTTCTCCCAAAGGATCAGGCTTGCTCTGATACCAATATGACGCAAAGCCCATAAGGAAGCAAGGGTTACTCACCCACAACCCGCAATATTACTCTCACCAAGGCACACTTGTTTTCAAAAACACGTATCCTTAATCAACTCTTCACAACTCCTTCTGACCCCTTTGAACATCTACAACACCCCTTTCTTCTAATACAACTTCTCACATCAAATATTCCCCCTCAAGACACTATCACCATCAAACCATTCATTTGTGTCACAAGGCTATAAGATATTCTAATTGCAGAAGCTGAACTAGACATGTGCAATTACCACCTCTTGACCCTAGAGGCCCAAGACAATAGAAAACATTCACCCTTTTGTTTCCACCACACCTTCTAAGGGTACTTTCCCTATAGAGGCCTAGTCTCGCTACTAGCCCTACCTTTGAGGTTTTTCCCTAGTAACTTTTGAACTTTCCAAACAAGTTCCAAAACAAATTGCAGTTTTGAGTACCCTTTTGACCCCTTCACAACATATCCCAAATTGGGTTCTCGACTTCACATTAAGGGTCTCAAAGATTGACTGCTACCACATACCTAAGTGGTGAATTAGGTCACTTTTACAAAGCAACCCCTAGGAAAATGCTTGATCTCCTGAAACCAAAGATTGTGTTAAGTCTGCACACCCTCCAAAGCACCAAATCAACTATTGGATTGAGCCTAGTCCACCAATTTGCCTTTGCAATCAAATTTCCTTCTTACCCGTGACCAGTCACATTGAGATGTCTGGTCTATCAATGCCTCTATCTCCTGGTCTAAAACCAAATGCATTCTAAAGTACATTCAAGACCCTAACTTTCCACCAAAGGCTGGAATTTTCCTAAGGTGGAATGTCAAGTTGCAAGCATCTTATTATCAAAACCCTAGGTAGGCGAGGGTTTGGTGATTGTTTGTACAAAAACTGCAATATCTTCCCCAAAACTAAATGAATCGACCTCAAACCACTTGCAACAGAAAGTTAACTGAATGCCCTATACATCCATGTGCATCAAATCAGTCCTTGAATTCGTACAAGATCGTACAATGCAAAAAAACAGTAAAATTGCCAAGAAAATGAAAGTAGTTTTATTGCTTCAAAGTTAAATTCTTCAACAACAACTCATGTCTCGGCCTCCTAAGACATAAATAGCCACATTTCAACTTCCTCAACTAACACAAAATGAATTTTGAACCATACGGCCATTGGGAGGTAAGTTGCACAATTTGTGTAAGGGTTGCAATTTTACAATTTTGACATTTTCATACCTACCTACTTCCTATCATCCAAATTACATTGCAAATAGGTCATACATGACCCTTAACATCATCAAAGACCAAATTCATCATTTCCCTATGCTCCAAATGACCTTTGATCAGAGTTGACCAAGTTGGCTTATACATGCCTAACAGGATCAATGGCTTTGTTTGCCTTACAAAATGGATTCAAATCCTTACAAAATGACATGTAATGGTCCTTAGGAACTTATTAAAACAAAAACAACTTAGGACAAATAATGCCTCCCTGCGGAACATAATTGGATGCCCAATATCACATCTATTTCACTCATGTCCACTGCATAGAAGTCCTTAATTTGATGTCTCCCAAAGATGAATGCTTAGTTATTGGATTCTTTGTGTGTGTGTAGTAGTGAATAAATCCGCCATGACAACTTTGAAGCCCTCAAAATTTTCAATTTGTAAGTTCATTCTTGTCGCTAAACCTCCATCAATGAAGTTATGGGTGGTGCCACTATCCACTAGGATATTCACTTTCTATCTTTTCCGAACATTATAGATCCACAAGGGGTGATATTTGGGTGCTCGCAAAAGTGTGGCCAACGTACCACTTACAATATTATCATCATCTCACTTCCTTCCTTTGGGTTTCAAACTCGTCTTCACTTAATTATTTGTCCAATATTGCTATTAAGTTGCCACACACCTATGACCTGCTACACATTTCTCCTTACAATAAAAATACAATCCTTTCTTTCAATGCTTTAACCTGTCGTCCCTTGTGTGTGATTGAGGAGGCAATGTGCTTGGTTGCCAATTTCTTTTATAGGAGGGTTGGTTATGTGACCTTGAATGCATATTATTTGAATAGCTCCTTTCTTTTGTTGTTAAGCCCTTCTAGATTGCGACTTGAAGAGATGTGGGTTCAAGCGCACTCACCAAACCACACATTGATTCTCATAGCCCTTCGATAAATAAGTATGTTTTCAATCACATGATCTTCTAATGGTCCTCCCTATTTCAATCACCTTAGTTCTTTGAAGTGCCTTTCAAGATGCTTTTGATCAATCAATCTATGAGCCTTTGTGTAAATTCATCATAGGTTGTTATATTTTGGTGTCCTTAAGTAATAATACCATGATGCTACCAATCATGGACAACCCCTTCCAAATGTAAAATGGCAAATTCAAAAGTATCCTCTTAGGTCATGGGACCAAGCAAGAAATGTGTCCAACTTTTGGATCCATGAACGTGCAGTAAAGTTTCCCAATCCATCAAAGTTGGGGAGAGTCATTTTACTCACCCTTTAGCATGAGTCTGTCTTTTTTCCTTAATAGGGGTATTTTGTGCCCTAGCATCACAATATTCCCTAAATGGGGCATTTCTCCTAATTTTAGGGTCCATTCTTGAGTAGGCCTCAACATAATCATCAAAGTCATTAACTTGTGGATTGGTATGTTCTTCTTCTCTTGTTGGCCTTCTCTAGGCAAGAATTAAGGTCTTGTTCATAAAGGTGTTGACCCTAGTGGTGCTCTATTGATTCTCCAAATGATTAGAATTGGCATCCCTCCCATTAGTTTGGTTGGGTCTAAGAGTATTGATAATGTTATTCATGTTTTGTAGGGTTTGCAAAAGTACTTGAGTTGTCATCTCGTTTTGTTCCATGAAGGCCCTTAACTCTCATCTTAGTTGTTCACCCATTTTATTGCTTTAAGCGGGGTTGTTACTTGCCACAAATTTCCTTCTTTCTCTTTCCAAGGCCCCTTGAGCTCTTTGGCTTAATTGCATGAACTACTCTTCTTGATCCTTGAGTTGGAAGGATCAAGGCTTTGATACCAATCGAAATGTCCCCTTCTAGGATATTAATGATTTTTACCCTAAAACAGCAATTCCAAATTAAGATAAGAAATACAATACATTTATGAATATAAATTTTCCTATTTGAAATTCTGTTATGACATAATCCTACTTTAGGTGCTACAAATAATTTTAATCACTAAAACCTAGCATTAAAATCATTACGCATTAATAATCCATGATAATGTCGAATTTCATGAAATCATCCTTCCTATCTAAATCAAAATATCTCAATAGCATTAATAATTATTCCAAGGCATATTTCTATAGTAACCATCTTAGTAATTCCTTGGAAATGTTTGCAAACCACAATCTCGAGGATGGTTGTCCTTGTATTGCAAAAGCATGTGTGCATTCTCGTCCATCCATCTCAGGGTGGTGGACTTGAGAAGACGCCATGTCCAAGGGTACTCGTATGCCTTCCACCCCACAAGCATTCATCTTGGGGTGGCATACTTAAAAATTTCTTCATGCATAGGAGCACTCATTCACCTCCAAAGCCATGAAAATAGTAGGATCTCATGTCCACTACATCCCTCAATCCACCTTGGGGGTGCACCATCCTCCATCACTCTCAAGAGCAATCATTCATCTCCCAACCCACGAGCATGGTAGGATTTGGGGTCCATCTATCTCACGGTCATGTGCTTGATAAGATCTTCAAGCCCAAGAGTGTGATTAGATTTTTGGTCCTCGACACCCCTAGCCCACAAGCATGGCAAGATTCCTAGTCCATCCATCTTAAGGCGGCGTGCTTGATATCTCGTGAACTAGGGAGGCTAGCCATTCTTCCTATTTGCAAGACATTTCTAATAAATCCAAAATATATTCCTATAGGAGTTTGCTATTTAAATTGCTAGCAAATAACTTTAAGAGATGCAATAAAATTACTTAGAAATAGCTACAATTACTCACTTTCTGCAAATATATCTCCATATCTAGTTATTTATAATTTAAATTTTTCAAACTCATCTCAAGATAATATCATTGCTGAAGACAATATTTAATTCTGTTTTTATGTATTTAATTCTTCTTTTAGGTCTCAATTTCCTTCTATTTTATTTCCCTTGATAGATGTCCTCAAATGAACTCCCTTCATATCTTTCAATTTCAGGGAGAAGTCACACCTCTTCCTTAATTATGCCCTTTGAAAGAGTTACAAATCTTTATCACTGCCTTTTGGAGAATAATGTTTCAATTTGGAATAAATCTCTTAATTTGTAGGACATCACTGCACTTGACTACTATTCTAGGTCACCCTTATTTATTAAACTTTCTTTCACCTTGGTCAGCCTCTTAACTATGAATCACCCAGGACCTGATTTTTAAGGGCGGGGTTCTCGTGGTGGGGCATGACAGAAATTTCAGTTATTAAGTCGTTAATCTACTAGTTTGCCTTTAGTTTCTTATATATCATGGCTTACTCCATATGATCTGAAAGTTGGAATTAGAACTCTTTCAGTGGAATTTGTGAAGGAAGAGGATGTGAATATAAGAACTCTATCGAAAATTACTCATTCCAGGTTCACTCCATTGGAATGCAATTACTCATTGCCAAAAGAATCAAAACTAAAATATTATAGGATAATGTTCTTTATGCATGCACTGTTTATTTAAGCTATAAAACAAACTAAACAGTAAAGCCTTTGCCAATAAGGCAACAAAGAAAATTTTTGTGTTAATCATCAAGAAATCCAACACAAGTCATAATCACAAATATAAACAATACAAAAGTAGAAACTACTTATTGATGATAAGCATGCAATGAACAAAAACTCTTGCCTAATTCTGGCATCAGGGAAAAGCATTCCAAAATCAGAATGCATAAATCCATAATTTCCTTCCCCGTGATTACCATATAAAACAGATATAAACTACTCTTCTTAAAAATCTAAAAAAACACCCAGAATCATATAATAATAGTCTAGCAAATGAAACTGATTAATCACAGTATTCATATAATATTGTTGTTCTTTTATTTACTTAATAGAAAGTTTAAGAAAAATATAGGGAATACCTTTTAGGGACACGTGGCAAAGCAACATCACATGAATAATCCTTGGTCAAAAGTTCATCAATGAATTCATCCACGTGACTCAACGTAAAGCCTGTATCTGAGAGATTATCCATTAAGATCATAACAAGACATGCTCACAAATAGCAACAAACATTAAATTAAGAAAACATTTGCAACCTTTTGGCATGTACCACGCAGTTATAATGAAAAAGAGCATGATATTAGCACAAAAACAAAACCTTTATGTAGCATGTAAAGTAGATTAGATGTTGCTTGTAACAACTTACTTCCGTCTGGATGCTTGTATCGTAACTTTCGGTAGTCATTGTACAAAGGTTCCAAATATTGGTATACATCCGTTGGTTTACCAACAAGCCGCAAATAAAACGCTCCCAGAATTCGAACATATCTGATTGTTACAGCACTTGTTAGGAAGGTCATTAAGAATAAAAAGGTCTATTTGTATGAAATTAAAATAAACAACATTTTGTATGTGACGCAATATCCTTGGGAGTTATGTTTCATTATGAATTTAGTGAGAACTACCATAGTTGCTGAATAATAAAACAAACCCTCCATGCATTATTATAAGTCTTGTTAATGATTTGAGATTTCCAACGGTTACAAATCATGTATTTGGATACAACTGTGTTTTTCTTTATTCCAATATCTCAGGTCTACCTTCTAGGCCTCATTTCAAGAATACATGGATCAATCAAAATATACCGTGTATACGTAGAATTCAAAGATATGTCTGGCTAATTGTAAACAACAACACATACTTCAATTCAACATTTTCCAGGGTATCCTTCAAAGCAAGAATATTAACAAGAACCTATTCATCTTAAAACATGGTACAAAACTAGTTTTACACATTGAATATGGCATTGAAAGCAATTAAACTTTCTCCTTAAGCATCAAACTATATGCAACTTGAGGAATTTCACTTGTCATAGTGATCACTTGCCCTGCATATCCCTCATCAGAAAAATCTATACTAAAACTGAATTCAATTCACTTGGCAATCCAAGGGCTGGGAATATCAGTTGAGCAACACGCTAAAACACTATTGTATTATATAGGGAAGCTATTTAAAGTGTCAAATCACAACTACCACAATGATCACAGAGCCAAAAGAAAGAAAAATCAAAGACAACAGAACAATATGCTAGAACTATAAAACAAGATTGAGTTATGCAATGTTTTGTACAACAATTTTGTAAGATCAAATTTTCAGCCAGACTTATCATATATAAACATAAGGAGACAAAGACGTGGCATGTCTCTAACAAAAACTGCAACCACTAACTTCCCACTTGTTCATATTCCATGTTTACTGACTTTTGCATGTGCTGTAAAACAGTTGTGATGAACAGGGATGACACTTTGTGATCTCTATGGCATAAGATATTGAGAATTAAAACTTTCTGGTACGACCACATCTATTTGTGATGACCCTGAAGCAATTTGTAGATACAGTATGTGACATTGAAAACCATCATTGTACTGTACGAGGATGAAAGGATCAAAGTCTATTGGATCAACCTCCTCTCCTTAAGAAGCAATGCTCATCATTGCAACAAGTTGGAAAAGTAGATTTTTTCTGAAGAAAATTATAACTTGAGTTCTTGTGAACCATTTTCCAGGATTGGTCTATGCTAATAATTTTCCACAACATCTAATGTGTCTAACAAAGGAGGAAATTAATAGCCCAAGATATGCTAGAAGATTTCCGGTTGAAAAGCAAGATATGCTAGAAGATTTAAAGAATAATCTCCAAACTTCTTCACGATACTATATGGGGCACACCAAAGCGAACAGAACTTGTGATAAGGTCTTGTAAGTCTATCTCAAACAAAACCATACCATGTCACTGATTTTGATTTGGTGTGGTGCTCAATGTTGATCAGTGCATTTACTTTCTTTAAGGATTTGTCCTCTGCATAATGGCTTGCAGTTGCTGCTTAATGTGCCCAATGAATTTAGGAGCTCTGCCAACTTCTTTCTGAGAGGAAGAAGTTGTTAATGTTGATGGTGGCATACATTGGGCAAGCCACATCAATGAGTTCCAATGGCCAATAAGCCATGCCCAATAAAAGGTAGATTTTTATCCCAAGTGTGATGCTTTTTGAAAATTCACATATGAAAAAGATGCACTGCCTTCCTACTCACCATTTTGGTTTCTCCATCAGTATGAAGATGGAGTGTATTGGCCTTAGTAAACTTTGCATCCGGCAATGAGCAAAATTCCCTCCAAAAAATGCTCAAGAATTTGCTACCTTTATCTGTTGTGATGGATGGTAATATAAAGTGAGCCATTCAATCTGAAGAAACAATCTAGTTGAAAATCTATCCACTACTACAAAAACATTATCATCATTGTATTTGGTAAGTGGATAAGCCTGAATAGAAATACATGGAAATGCATTTGAAAAGTTTTTAGCTACCAGCAAAGGAGCATAGACTTGTTGTTTCTCATCGATATGCATGTCTATAACACATGTTGTAGGGTCCAGTGTGTTAAATTTGAACCAGAATAATACAAACAGAGAGCAGATAACTGAAACAAATACAGAAAAAGATTGACACAAGGATTTACACTGGGAAAACCCTCCACTTGAGGGTGAAAAACCCAACCACACCAAAAGAACTTCTTTATTGAATAATAATAACAGTGACTCAGTACAAAGCTCACAAATTTTTCAAGTCTTCACACTCTAGAAGATTTATCTATATACTCTTTACAATAATAATCAATCTCTGCAATAGGAGGAATTGCAAACTTGAAGAATACTACAAAAAATATCAATGAATACCTACAGACGACAATAATGTAAACACACACAATAATGTTATTCAGAAATTCTGCCGAACTCTTTCACTGATAAATACCCAGCTGAACATAAACAATACTCTCTTACTACAACATAATGAATATGCCCCTGAAATTCCATTGTGCGACTTCCAGAATAATCAGAAACAAAACTTGGAAATAAGTCGCTACATCAGAACGATAATCACGGCACCTACAGAAGATAATCACATGTACAAAGCTTTGTCTTCCTTTTTCCAAAGAATATCGCAACCGGAGAATCAAAAGACTAACATACAAAGAGTTGCTACAGTTATGCAAGGACTCTTCAGCTGCGACACGATGACTGTTGATTTCTAGATAGCCACACAAACAAAACCTTTCATTTTCTAACACTGAGGTCCCTTTATTGACTTTAAGAGTCATGACTCTACATAAGGAACACCATTCACAATTTAGAATTTTCTGCAGTCTCAGTATATGCATCACTAAGAATAGGAATCGCACACATACAACCCTGTGGTGCAAGATTATAACCATGGTTTTAAATGCGGAAAAACAAAGATAGATCAATGTGAAAACAGTAAAAGGGCCAAGGTCGACTCTATGGACAGAACGGCCTTGTTGTTATGTGTTTTAAATTCGTAAATGTGATGTATGAGTGAATGTTATTTTGTAAGTGTTTATAAGTGCATAATTGGATGCAAATTATATGTGTAAATGTAAATGTGTTTATCCATTTGGCATGTCATGTGTGAAATTAAGTGGTGTGATGTGTACCTTTTTGTTGTGTCACTTGACACTTGTGCTTATGTGTTACTATGCCTAAGTGGAATGTTTTGACTTTACTCCACCCTTAGGTCACCTTGTGAGTCCCTAGGTGTAGTTAATTGATTAAGGAACCAAGGCATGAGTCACATCATCTCCCATTTTCGTGAGTTCACTTCACATGGGTTTTAGAGAGGTTAAATTGAGCCCTAGGAAGTGGTTAGGGTTATTTTTAGCTATCCCAATAAATGTACATAGGTATGGGGGTCAACTTTTACCTTTCTCATCACCCAAAGCTTCCAAAAGGCCTCTTAAAGAGAGTCTTCTTTAAGAGTGACGAAGTCTTCCCCATTTCTTAGTTTTCCTCTCATTCCTTAGTTGGGGACAAGTGGTAAGAAAACTAGAACCAAGAAATCTACTACACATTGGGATGGGGGTAGAGATGTAGGGAATGTTTGCTATTAACAAAAATGTGACAAGGAAGAAAAAAACACTTCTTGCATTTTGGATTTTTAGGAGAATTCATCTTGGTAGTAACTAGAGGCTTAGAGAGAGAAGGAGAAAAGAGGCTTGGATTTGAGAGAAGGAAAAAGCTAGGAAGGGAAAATTGAGCTCATCATCAAATTTATCTTGCCATAGTTTCTTGGAGGAAAGGATGGTGCACCTATCATGGAAGGAAAACTTTGTCTTGTGAAATTGTTTTAGTTATGTAAATTCATGTTGTAAGTGTAATGTGTTGATTTCAAAATTGTTTTATGAAGTTTCTTTTTCTTGTTTTTCTTTGGTTTGTTTATGAGTGATTTGGGAGTGCAAGACTATACTCATCCTTGGGAAGGATTTGAGAGTCTTGAGGGTGAAGCGGTTAGTTGGGAATTTTTCCATTGTGTAGAGTCTTTCCTCTTGGAAGAAGGGAATTTAGAAGCATGGATGTATGGGCATCCATGTAGCCTACTTGTTCTTCATATTGGGGGTCATAAGGGAAGTTGCTTTGTGCTTTATGAGATGAGCAAGATGGTTTTGAGATAAGCCTTGTGAAGGCATGTTTGTAAAAGAAAATAGACTTGTTGTTTTGTTTAAATATGGCTTCTCCATTGGATTATTTCCACCTTCACCCATTGTAGGATCTAATGTGATCCTTTGAGCAAACCTTGGGAATGGGAGTTTATGTTGTAAAAATTCATGTTGTTCAAGTTTAGTTTGTGTGTATGAGTATGTTTGTTTCCTATCCTAACTTGTTTCCCCTAGCTCGGGGGTGGCCTTGTAAAGGCCTTGGCTGGAAGGTGAGCCTCCATGGTCAAGTTTCAAATGTTTTCAATTGCAGGTTGTATGAGTGTGGAGAGTGGAAGAAAGCTGCAAATTTTCAAGTTATTATGTGCATGAGAAAGCTATGTAAATTCTTGGGTGAAGAATGTGATTTAATTGTAAATGATTTGTCATTGTAAAACCCTTTGGTAAAATATGTATCCGATGTTTTAAGCCAGCATTAGAAGTTATATGAAAGTCAATGTAAATCTATGACTTTGATGTAATAGGTTGAGCTACATTTTAAACTTCAAGTGCAAATATGTTGCTGGTTTTTACTTCAAAAGAAAACACAGAATTTCCTTTAAATAAATATATTATTCTGAGATGTTTTAAGTTGTTACTATAGTGTCTTGAGTTTATGTTTTGAAAAAAAAAAAAAAAAGATTAAATTGCAGCATTGTATAAAAGTTCAATTTTTCAAAATAAATATATTATATGCACTTTAAAAAAAAAAAAAGTTTTTGTTGGTGTGTTTTTCTATCCTAGTTTTTAGGGCATTACACACCAAGTACGGCAACATAAGGGATGCAAGAAGGTACGGCAGCATAAAGTAACAACAAGATTGTACGAAGTTGGCACAATCAAGACTGCACGGCAACAAGACAAAGGTGAGGGAAAAGGAATAGTACAGCAGCATTAGAAGAGGAGCCTAGACCCTACGACAAGTAGAATTTGGAAAAAAGGACCAGATAGAAGCGTGCAGAACTCTACAACTTACATAGGTGAGCCATACGGAGCCCTATGGCAGGTAAAGACAACTCATATATTGTTTACTTGATTTTATAAGGCAACAACAAAAGACAATTGATGGACCCAAGAACAAGAAAGGGAAATTGGAGGAATTAATTACAACAGTTACCTAGCACAGTTGCATCACCTTCAACAATGGACAAAGGAACAACCACATTGCCTTCAAGAGTAAGGGTTGCAGGTAGAATGGATACGGGGAAGACTGCCAAAGGGAAGAAAGTAAGGCTGAAAGTCCAAGCTCCGAGGGAATCAATAACAGTGCAGACCATTACATTTGAGGGGTTGAATGGTCTTGAATACAGGACATGGTGGCAGGAGACCCCACACAACCACCCTATTAAAGAAAATCTCAGGTGTGCACAGGTGCAACAGGCTATCCAAATGTGATTTTTTTCTATTCGGGAGTCTGAGGGACCATTGAGGACTATGATTGAAACTTATGATAGGCATCGACGAAAATCAATTTTCGAGTACTTGGGATGCGAGCTTACAGTCTCTTTTTCAACCGCTAAGTTTACACGCGTGTTTGGTATTCCAAGGCCGCACGATAAAAAGATTGATAAGACAATCAAAAAGATCACTGCCCAACAGAAATAGACTTATGTAAAGATGGTTGGCCGAAATTCGACACAAGTGGAATGGGAGTTAGTGTCACAGGCCAGCAAGAGCCATGGGTTGAAGAAATCTTTTGTTACTGTTGGTGAGTGGAGGTGCTTGATGGATGTCATAAAGAGTCGACTTACAAGTTTTGATCAAGCTTCAAATATCGCACTCTCATAGATTGCCCTAATGAACGGGTTAAGGAATGGCACAATTTATGACTGGGCATCAATGCTCACAGATAGGGTGGAAGAATTTATGACACTCCAGCATAAAACTTTTTATATGCCACATTATGCCATTGGATTATTACTGGAGGCTACACGGACATAGGTGCCTTTGGACCTACTGGAATTGCAGCCACAGGGTCGAGTGGAGCACGACCACCCACCCATCCTTTATTGGAAACACTTAGACACGTTGGTCGCCAGTGGTACTATTCAGTCTGGTCAGAAGCGCAAGCACCACATAATTGTGTCAAAGACGGAGTCTGAGATAGATGGTAGGGAGAGCGATAGCAGCGGTGAGGAGTTAGGGGATACCTCGAGGGCTAGCAGAGGGAGTTTTCGGATGGCGAGCAAAGAAGAGAGTCACCCGATGGAGGGAGATGCGTTGGAGGACGGAGTTGGGACACACCCTCGGGTGGCACATCTTCACAAGGGAAAGTTCTTTTTGCTCCAGCACTCCTCTATGGGGTCATCCAATTAGGCCCGCCTACTTTGTTGGGTCTGACAGTAGCAGCTATACCCATAACGGGATTTGGGGAGTCGCGGGATCCCATCATCTTGACACCTCCAAGCACTGTCACCTTGACACCTCTGAGTACCAGCATCACAGTCATAGAGCAGCAAAGACAGTAGAGGGCATGGAGGAGCTAGTAGCCTTGGCGATGCTGAGAGAGGAGGTGATTGAGTCAGAGGTGGTCGAGACAAAGGCCATAGAGGTGGTCGGAACAGAGGTGGTAACCATGGAGCAATCAGTAGGAGAGGTGTCGAGGGATGGTGTTGTTGAGATGTTGGCGAGCGCGGGTACTGAGTTGGAATTGACCATGGATGCTTGGCTCACCCATTTCCAACTCACGCCCATGGCACCTATTGGACCCACACTTCTTTCACCGCAATGGTAGGTACCACCGTCTCACAAGATTGTAGATTTGGAGGAAGGGAGTTCACCTGTGAGGGAGTTGGAGATAGATCCCCTGCATGACATAGGCGTACACGGGGTGGCATGTGAGGGCAAGATTCATGCATCCCTCCAGCACGTATCTAAGACTCCCACTGAGTCTAGTGACCTCAACAAGTACTTGGCAGACATGGAGGCAGGCGCACCAAGGATAGTGGCCTTTGCTCGATCACGGGCCCATGCAGTGGTGAATTAGGACGTCGAGCGATTGATGGCATTTGCTACAGGAGGTTGCATTAAGAAGTTTGCACGATGTTTTGAGTCTCGAGGATGGCCCGCCACGGAGACCCTTGTGATGTTGAACGACTAGAGCCTTCCGGTATCCGCGAGGGAGAGTCGGATTCAATCTTTGTTGCGAAAGGTTGAGCGAGCATTTTGCGAGGGTACTACAAGCTCAGGAGGACCCAACATGCAGCATCAGGGAATGAGGTCGCACAAATGGTAGCGTTGACAACTCAAGAGGAGTTGGCCACTCGACTCCAAGGGGTAGAGGGGGAGTTGGCTTAGCACAGGGGTCAATTGGCAACGTTGGAAGCAAATTGGCTCAGGAGAGGGCTAAAAGGGTAGCTAAGAGGGCAGCGGTGGAGCAATTGGAACATTAGCGGGTTAAGCGGGTGATGGTGGAGACTCACCTTGCTACAACAATGGAGGAGAGAGACGAGAAGGATAAGGAGATCTTGGAGGCGGCATTCATGGTGAAGTTTGCTCGGGAACAACAGATGTTAGCAGAGAGAGACATGAGGCTACAGACTAAGCAAGTGTACCAATTGAGAGAGCAACTGGTAGCCTCGACACCACCTCCTTCCTCATCAAGGACGCTTCCTCAGCCCCCTTCTTGATTTTTGTTTGTATAGTTGTATTAGTCCCCATTTTGTTGTGTGTCGTTCGGGGACAACTTTCTTTTTGGGGGGGATGATGTTGTTGGGAGATTAATGTTTGTTAGTGTTTCTCGAGGTGTAGGTAGTTGGGTGACAGTCACCTCCGTGTACTTGCCTCTAAGATATGTTAATGTTGTTGTGGTGATGAAATGAAAGTACTGATGTCATTCTGAGATACATTGTAAATATTTATGAGATTAATAAAACATGCATTTGTGAGTTCTCTTATATTGCACATGTTTACTGTTATGATTTGTATGCCTTTTATTATGTTCTAAGCATAGACCCTACAGGGCAAGCAAAGCGAATTTCTTCTGAAGCTGCAGTCCTGGTATCTTAGTATGGCAGCTACTTTGTTCAGTTTGACAAATTCTCCTACTTAAGGATTGGGGGTTTTCAAAATGCCCCGTGTAAATTGCCTAAATACGTTTTTTATTATTTCAAGTTCCTAGAAGTGTGTCGCTAGATGATGAGGGTAAATGTCAAACATGTAGATAATATGAAGAAAAAGGGATACTCATTTCCCATTTCCCTGATGGATTTCTCTTGCAAGAGCAATGAAGTTGCCAAGATGGCACAGAGAATTTTATTAAAATTCAATTTTCAATTTCTATTCAAGCCAATTTTCATGGTGGAAAAACATACGCACATCATCCAAAATTAAAAGACTATTGGGAGGGCTGCCCAGATGCAAGGGACGTGCAGAAAAGAGATTACATGAGTTTAACCCTAGACCATGTCAGGTCCTTTAAGTTACCTTTTTCTATCCCTAATGATTTGGTTGATGATGGCTCAAAAATGGTGTGAGACCTACCTTAGACCGACATAGTTTTACTGTTTTACTTTCTATGATTTCGGTGATTATTACATGGACATACTATCACTATTGAGACTCTTATGTATTTGAGGATCTATTGAATCCTATGTTATATGTTCGATACCTAGTTATGTAATCAGGATACACTCGAGATACTTTATGTTTTGATTCAGTTTCAGTTTATGATGATGTCATATTTGGGAATGATTGTGTTGGATGCAATTGTGTTGGAAAATTGGTTTAGGAAACCGATGATATGTTTATTTAATTCAAATATAGATATAGTTTATATACCATGCAGTATTGACGATGTATTATGTTTCTATATCATGTTATTTTGGACCTACTGATGTGTGCAATGAGTGTGCAGGGATAGTTGACCATGGATCTAAAGCAGGGACCCAGAATTGGAACCTATGTTATTCTGTGAATTCCAAGGTCCTGTTTGTATAAAAAAACATGGACCTCGTTGTATAGTTGTTTATTCGTGAATGTGGTTTGCATGAATGTATTTAATTCAGTTTAAGTAAATATGAATAAGCCATGTCATTTGTTATTTAAATTGTGCCAATTTTGGCAAATTGTGGTAATAAGTGTTGGCATGGCTAGTTAATTGTATCATGATTAAGTGTAGGGTTAACTAGGGGTTTACCTTAGTGTAGTACCCAAGCCTACCATGGGTTAGGAAGTTTCTAGATGGTCAACTTGACTTAGAAATCCATGGGTAAACTTTAGGTGGGGTTTAGGAGGGTCTTTTGGGCTCCCATAAGGTAACCAAGGAATTTTAGCTACCCAGGTTGGTACCCTAGGGGTTAGGGGTCATTTTCAACCCATTAAAAACCTTAAATCACATTTATTACTCCCCTAAAGTCTCCCTTTTGAAGTTGTGCGAATTTGAAGAATTGAGCGGTTTTGGTTAACCTCTCTTTTCTTCCCAAATTTGCATTTAACTCCATTTATGGAGAAGGAAGGCAAGTGGGAAGAAAAGAATGATTGGGTTTTCCTCACCATTGATTGGTTCCTAGATTTTTGGAGGTTTGCCTATATAGGAAAGATTTTAGGAAGAGCTTGAGTGTTCACCCACTCTCTATCTTTAGAGACATTTTCAGAGTTTGAAGGAGCTTAGGAGGGAATTGCTTGGAAGGATAGCTCATTTTCAGGAATTCAGATTCAACCTTAAGCTTGATGCAAGGTTGGTTTCTCTTTTAGTTTATCTGTTTTTCTTGGCATGAATGGAAGCTTGGAGCTCCATTAATGGAGTCCTTGATATATTATGGTTCTTGCTTGAAGTTTTTTAGTGTGTTTATTTGTTGTTTTTAATTTGTAATTTCATTTATGAATGGGATTCTTCAAGGCACACTCACCCTTGGAGGGTAGAGTAACCTTGAAGGGGGTGATAGGAAGTGACTCCGGAATTGTGCAGTCTCCCATGTGTGGAGGGATATACATGGGGATCTTGATACCCATGATGCCAAGTATGGCCTAAGGGCGCCTGGGGGGGCATAAAGAGAATTTTAGATTGCATCTTGTGTAGATAGTCTTTCCAAGTCCATGTGTGGCTTGTGAATTTTATTTGATACTTAGGCTTCTCCTCGTGTGTTAGTCCACCACTACCCCTATTTTCAAGAAGGCCTCTTGGAGACCTTCCTCCTGTTTTGACCATGTTTGGGAGTTTTGTGCATTCTTATGTTCGAATGTGTTTTGTGAATACCTGTTTGTATCTCGTTCCATTATGGATCCCCTAGCTCGGGGGTGGCCTTGAAAAGGCCTAGGTTGGGAGGTGAGCCTCCATGGTCAACCTCATTCTAACAGGATCACTTCTGGATGCTAGGAGCTGGCAGAATTGTTTAAGTATGAGAATTGAAATCAGGGATTCCTTTGTAATTATATATTTGGAGTTGTAATCAAATTGTTATTATTGTAATAACGAAAATTAAGGGTTATGTAATATTTGATTTTGTATTGGAAGGAAGATTTATGAAACAATATTTATGATTAAATGGATATTATTGCTTTTTAAATTCATAGTTTCCATTAAATTTTAAATGTATAAGTTGTTGGGAATTAGAAATTTATGAGCATTCTAATGATATTATGTTATTTTAATGGGGCAATACCATATATGTGGCATTAAGATTGCAAATATATAACTTAAAACTTTGTAAAGTTTATTTAAATTTTCAATTTGCAAGAAATAAGTTATGTATTTATTAAATAGAATTAGCATATGCTCGTTTAGGCTTATTAAAAATTTAAATGGATTAAGTGTAATTATTATTTTGAAATTTATTTATTTTCCTTATACTTAGAGAAAATTTTCAAAACTAATGCAAAAATAAAAGTGCCTAAAACAAAATTCTATTCCCTACAAAGTGTTTATCTAGTGGTTTAGTTTGCAAATATGTAATTAAAAAAATTTTTAAAATAGTCCTTATGTCCACTGTTTCGAGAAATAGGAAACAAGGATTATTTGAATTTTTTTTTTATGCCAGTTAATTAAATTTTCTTTTGATACTTATATATATATATATATATATATATATATATATATATATATATATATATATATATATATATATATATATATATATATATATATATATCATTCTTATTTTATTAGACTGAACTTTATGACAAGTAAATTATTTTATCCCGATTTTTTTCTTGCGCTATGCGCAATGAAAAAAAAATTAATTAATTTGGGGGTTTGGGGAAGCTTCCCCCGCACCCCCCTCCCTTTGTTTGTAGGTGGTGGGCAGCGGTGGTCGGGAGGCGCCGAGCCCCGCACAACCACTATGTATTCAGTGGTGGGCAGGGAGCGGCGACCGCGCCGCACCCCCCGTGACCCCCACCCTTTCCCCTCCGCTTCCTCCCTTGCTTTGTGGCGGCGCCGCCTGCGCGCATGCCGGCCCCCTTACTCGTCGCCTTCCCAAAAAATCGACCACTATAAAAAAAAATGTAGGGTTAGCATTCGATTTAAAATTTTAATTTAAGGTTTGATATTTTTAAAATAGATTTGTTTAATAAAATTAGGTTTGTTTATTAAATAAGTTTTATTTAATATGTTTTGTAGCATGCGGATTTATAAAAGAGAGTATGTTTCTTTTGAAGTTTTATTTGGAATTTTTAATAGTAATCTTAAATTTATTTTAATTAAATTTATTATTAATTTTAGTTAAGACTAAATTGTATTAAGATTACTTTTATTGTTTTTAGACAAATTATTTCAAAAAAGGATATTTCTTGTGTTATACTATTGGAGGATTTATTGTTTTTCCTCAAACAATTATCCTATGAGATTTAAATTGGTTATTAATTTAACAATAGAAATGTATGGTTAAAATTGTATAATCTAATTTAAGTTATTGTTTTAGTTTGAATTATGCATTAGCCTTTAGGTTATTTCTTAATTATAGTTATTACGTTGTTAATGGCTTAAGTTTTTAAGAACATTAATTAAATTAAATCAAACAATCAAATTAACTTTAAAATAAAGCTAGATGAACGTTATAGCCAACAGGAGGTTATGACGACTCTTTATCATCAAGTCTAGAGACAATTTGGTCTCTATGGACTTGTTGACCATTTTCGTGCACGGTTGACTTTTGGTCAACCCTCAGTCAAACCTAGGTCAAATGCCTCAATTTGTGTGCACAAACATTCCTTGTTAAATATTGAACCTTTTTAACTTAGTTGCACGTTTATCGGGGTGTGGTTGACTTTTTCATCAACTCTAGTTGACTTTAGTCAACTGTCTTGATTTGTGTGCTGGTCGAAGCATGCAACTTAGGGATCTTTGTAGGATAGTTTGAGAGCTAATTAGCGTAGTTTGACTTTTAGTCAAACTTGGTCTGATTTGACCCTTGTGTTTTTAAACACTTAACTAATTCGGTTAACTGCATCCCTCTACATCACTTTGCGTGAACATAGTTGTATTTGTGTACGTGCTAGTTGTTAGCAATAGGTTTTTTAGAAAAAAAATATTGTAATTGTGTTTTGCTCTACTTTTTGGGCATAACAAATGGTCAATGAAATTTATCAAAATATTGCTCTTGGATCTCTTCCACAATTATCATGGTCAAATGAGGCCACGGACATAGAGAATAGAACCTCACATGTGGTGGAAAGAACAAGGAAGTGTATAGACAAGAAAGCAAAAGAATGTGTTGGCTCATCTGCATCAAAGGGGACACCAAGCCCAGAACAAAGTGCATCTCAAAACCCCAATGTCCCTTTGCTCCAACCATTTCAACCCCCACTCCCCAAAGAAGTAACTCTCAATCTAGAGGAGATGGAGACAACCAAAGGACAGTGTGAAGTTAAAATCCATATGCGAGGAAGATGCACTAACATCCTCTAAGGGAAAAGTAGACAAAGGGACTAATGTTTCTATTTCTCCTACACATGATAACTCGTCAACTATTGCAAGCACTACCCAAGAAAATGATTCCTTTATCCTCCACCAAATTGATGGAGATAATATATCCAATACATACTACCCACCTAGATAAGATCAACCCTAGCACAATCTCGACATGACCTCAAGGATTTGAAGCATCACTAGTCAACTCTGGAAATTTGAAGATGGAGATAAGTTGCGCAAAAGCATTGATGTAGCCCAAAGCTTCAAGACAAGAATGGATAAGGAGATGTCTACGAAAAGGGTGAATGAAAAGACATTGGAGACTTTGAAGAACCTCGCATCCTACCTTCCAACCTTCAAAAATGAAGTTGATGATATACACCCAAAGATCATACAATCAAATCGAAAGCTAAATAAATACAAGGGTCAATATCATAGGAAACTCTAATGTTAAATCAGTAACGCCAATCTTCTGCAAATACAGGGCATATAAGGCAAAGGTGTTGGCATGAGCGGTGCAAGAAACACCAGCAAACGATGCAGCGGAGGAGGTACTGCATGGAGAACAAGGAATTGAAAATGGATTAATGTTTCTTTCATGGTTGGGAACCAAAAACTATTGGCTCTGGAGGGTAGTTATCTAATTTTATGTGATGTTGTGACTTTTAAGTTGCTTTGGAAACGGTCATCTTTTAGAGGTTGTTATTTCCAAGAGACAATTACCTTAATTGATCTATATATATATATATATAGATGGATGACAATGAATAGGATCTTTTTGTGGAATACTCTATTATTTGGATAATCTTTTCTTGATATTTGTTCAATGGTTTAAGAAAATTGTATACGCACATTTCTATGAACATTTTGGCTTTGAACAAATGGAACACTGATGTTTTGAACGTTATGGACATTATTATTTCAAAGTGGAATCTTTGCATTTTGTTTAGTTAAAATTTAGTTGCGAATTTCACCTTTTAAAGCTTTCTGATTTAAAGCTTTGGCTTTCTTGCTTTCTAGTTAAAAGCATACATGGAATTTATTCTTTGTACATTATTAGAAAGTAGTTGCGCCTTAAAATAAGCAGAGAGTAGGCGTAAAAATATCACTACACCTGGCTCAATTGTTGGTTTCAATTATACTTGTATGAACGAGAAAATATAGAGTTAGGTGACAAATATGTTAAATAACACAACCTACAGGAATTAGAACCTATGATGGAGGCACCAATCCCCAATCAGATTTGCAAGCACCATACTACATGAGACAGCAATCCTCTATTCCAAGGATTGAACGCCAACTCGGATGGATGAGGCACCAACCTCAATTACAATAAAGTATATTAAAGATATGTCATGCGGAGCTTCAAGAGTGAGCCTTCAACATCTCTTCAATCTGATCTGCTCTAGAACACTCTCACAGTGTGCATTGTTAAAATAATTATGTAATGTTTCTATAATGGTCATTCAGTTAGGATCTTTCCTTTTTGTAGTTAGTTCTTATTCAAAATGTTTCTTTAATATCTTTCATTTCTATTTTAAAAACTCTACATGTAATCTATATTTAAAGAGCTTTCATCTCCTTTTTAATTGAATATCAATCTATGATCATTTTATTGCATTAAAGAAGAGGTTGGTTTTTGGCAAAGTTTTTGAATAAAATTTGTGGTTTAATTACTTAGAAATTTTGAGGAATTTCTGTGAGTTTTAAGCCCGATTTTTTTAAAACAATTATTGTGGATTTTTTTCGCAGATTTTTTTAACAATTAAGTTTGTGGTTTTTCCTGAGGAATTTTTCAGGAAAAAAAATTGCTCTTTCAGTTTTTGGCTTTTTTAAAACAATAATCTTGGTTTTTGCAGATTTCTTTACCGCTTTCCACCAGAAAAACATAAAATCTTAAGATCTGGAAGGGTTGTCTGTCCTTGTGACGGAGAGTTGCTAGTTTTTCTTATCTCGGCAGGTTTTCATGCATGTTTTTCCCAAAAATCATGGATCTCTTTTGCTGCTTTTTGACAACTTTTTGACAAAATCATGGATTTTTTACCATTTTTCTACAAAACTAGGGTTTTACTTCAGCATTGCATCGAGGGTTTGATGATTTTTCCACAAAAAATCATGGTGCTATTTTCTAGCAGCTTCTTTTGACAATTTTTGGCAAAATCATGGGTTTCAAAATTTTTACCAATTTTTTCTCAACAAAATTGAAGTTTTTTAAGAAGCTGATTTTTATCTTGGTTTTCGTGTCTCTGGATAACAAAAGGGATGGCTTCGTTACCGAATATCATGTTGGAGGGTGCTCAACATGTTCTTGTTCTTGGTCATAAGAGGAATTTCTATAGAAAGCAATTGGCTGATCAAAACTCCAACCAGGGAGGGTCTCAACAGCAGGCTCATGTCGCAGAACATTCCGAAGAGGAGACTTTTCTATAATAGTCATTTGGTTAGGATATTTCCTATTTGTAGTTAGTTCTTATTTAGAGTGTTCTTTTATGTCCTTTGCTTCTGTTTTAGAAACTCTTCATGTAATCTCTATTTAAGGAGCTTCCCTCTCCTTTGTAATTGAATATCAATCGATTATCATCTCATGCACAAGATTTGCATTTTGGTTTGCAAACTGAAACATAAATTGAGTAGACAGCTTGCACAACTTTGGCTTTGGCTGTCTTCTTCACATATTACTCACCTTCTCACTCTTGGAATGAATCCTATCACTCACACACACACACATCAATTACATCCTCAAGTCAGCCTAGAACTTATTTACAACATCCACAGGTCGGCCACAAGGATAAACTTAAAACAAACATGTAATGTGCCCAATCCAAAAGCCAACATGTTACACCAGGGGTAGGAACACACTATGTGTTACCCAACACTAACTCAGTTAGTCCCAATCAACATTCCTGACAGTGCAATACTCTGGTGCATTCATCAGGAACAAGAGCATAGTCAACATGCAGACACAATGACCACTCTATCATTAATAACTTTCAGTCCTCTTAAACATCATCTCTAAAACTTTGGTACAACAAACTGTACGTGTCATTCAACTTTACTTCCAAACCGCAATCCAGAACTCTCGATTGCAGCAGAATGCAAAGCCAAACCCCATGACAGTGCAACTGCATGCACACAATATTTCTGAACAACAAACATCAAAAACCTTCTGCAAACACTTCTGGACAGTAGCACATGTGCTAAACAGTCAAGAACAACTCACACCAAAATAACATGATAACATTAAGAGAGTTATCAAACATACTTGACTCGGTCCTTTAGATGTTTTGCATGTCCTAATAGAAGTCATTAAACCTTCAGCAAACTCCTGGATACCTTGACATCAATGACAACAATATTCTCAAAAAAGCCCCCCTTATCATTTTTTGTATTTTGCTTCTTCCATTGCATACTAATCTATTTTGTAGAAGTAATCATAAATTTAACTTATCAATTCACAAAATCCCGATAGATTTCAACAAAGCTTGAACCTAATTTGCACAGTTGTGTACAAGTGTTGGTTTCACATCTACATCCATCAAGCACAAAGATGAGAGCTTGAACCAAGGATCAACTCAAACAATCTGGTACTAGATTAACATTTCCTTTCTCAAGCATGATGTTCAAGTGGAACTTTCAAGATATATATAACATTTCTAATCCCTCTCTTACTCCAATTTGTTTTGTGTCCACAAAAACTACAACAGATTGTAATTTGTATAGATGGACTCATTTCCCAATATAAAGTGCTTCTAAGCTTACATTCATGGATAATGGCATAAAACACTAGGTCATAAGTAGTCTATATTCTTAACACAACAATGAACTCCTCATTTTGATAAAACAAGGACCCTATGTGTCAAAATGGCATTATTTTAATGAAAGGGGTCATTTTCAGCATTAAAGTGAAGGGAAATATAATAGTTTATTATATTTCAAATGTGCAACCATAAAGCAAATGACTTTTAAGTGAAAAGTGTCATTGAGAAGCTATCGAAAACATTATACATACAACCTTATGAGAATTTGAACCTCATTCTTGACTTGTGCATTTTTATGAAGTTTTTGATGTGGAGAAGTTTGGCAAGAGTTTGAGGACTGATTCCTCTCTTCTGCAATTTGAATCATCATTTGTGGTGGTGAATTTTGCTATTGAATTCTGGAAATTCAATACTGATTCTGTGTATGCAAATTTGGTGCTATTGTATACCAAATTTGAGAAAATTTAAGCAACTACAGCTGAGATAGAGGGTTTTAATATTCTGGTTTGAAATTCTTCAAAGTTCATATATTCTTGGAGGCTGAATTATCTCCAGAAGAAGCTGCGATTCATGCCATAGAAGCTATGCACCAATTCCCATAGGCTGCGTTTATCTCAAGAGCCAAACAGAGGTGTTTTGGAGGGCTGCGTAATTATTTGGAGGCCTGCACTTTGTCTTAAGTGGGCTGCGTATCATCCTTTAGGCCTTGTGTTTCATGCTTGAGGGCTGCGTATCATCCAAGAGGCCCTGTGTTTCATGCCTTGAAGGCTGCGTACTGATTTTGGAGGCTTGTGTCCCTTGTTTGGTGGCTGCAATTTCTTATTGGCATGCTACTTTCCTTTAAAAGGTGCCAATATGATTTTAGATTTATGTAATGTTATTTGAGCAAGGATTTATTACTGAAATTGTTCATTTTGTCAATTGGAAGTTAGAAATTATCTGCTCTTATTGTTATTTATATTCTGGAAAAGAATTAAAAAAATCAAATATTATCAAGACAAAACACAAAATTTGCAAACGATTCAGTATCTTCAGCAAAGAGTCAAGCAAGCTCTTCACAGTGGTATCAGAGCATTGATCTTGCCAGCCTGAGGTTATGAGGGCTTAGCTATGGCAGACAGGTTTGTACCTGGTATGCATTATGTCCGCAGGGATAGAGCTTCACCCCCACCAGAGGGTAGTGATCAGGGTTCATAGGCGGGACATACAGGTGACAGGACTAGAGATAATATTGGCAATGATGTTGATAGGGAAGCAAGAGATGCCTCTAGAAATTTAGCAGATGGTCAACATCATGTTGCGAATGTTTTGCAACAATTATCAGATACTTTACAGCGTATTTCTCTACCAAGTGATCATACTAGAGATAGAGGTATGAGGAGTGCTTCAGTCAACTCGCACAAGTCTAGAGCAGATGTCAGGCAAAATTATAGAGCTGACCATACAGGCACATATGATAGGCCCTCTACGTCCTACTTTCTTGAGGCCTGAGCTGGATGCAGTTAGTGTGGAGACAGAGCTAGCACCATTTGTCGATCACATGGTGGCACACTTTGCCGAGTGGGATGCTCTTCCAGAGGCAATAAAAAGAAATCTGAATTTTGATAGGTATTTGACACAGAAGCGAGAGCATTCTAGAGGCAGACCAGCTCCTGACATGAGGCAAAAGCCTAGGCAAAATGATCTTAAGCAGGCAACCAGCAAGTTGACTCTAGCTCACTTTGATGGAAGTGGGAAGACTACAACTAGAGCTTGGGTTCACAAGCTGGATACGTATCTATCACTTCGTCCTATGTCTGAGGAGGACGCCATATGCTTTGTCATCTTCATTTAGATGGAGTAGCTCATGGCTGATGGTACCATGGGCTAGTGTCTCTGCGGCATGACCAAATTGTTGATTACCAGGAGTTTGTTGACAAGCTGATAAAGCGGTTTGACAGGAAGGATCCTGAGACTTACTTCAGAGAGTTAGCTCAGTTGAGGCAAACAAGTGGCCTTGAAGCTTTTATCAATGAGTTTCAGCGTCTATCAATTATGGTCTACGACATCTCTGAGAGAAGGAGAGTCATGCTTTTCATCGAGGGTTTGTCTGAGCCATACGAGGGGTGGGTTAAGTCCCTTGATTGACTTACTTTATGGGAGGCGATTAAGAAAGCTAGAAATCGTGAGCCTTCTGTTACACGAGACAAGTCTACTTCAAGTCCTATTATCACTCCTGCAGAAGAGGTACTCCCACCAGTTGCTGACAGGAAGAAATCTACACGTAGGCTTGCTGATGCTACTAGAGAGGATTTGAGGAGGCAACTTTACTATTGGTGCAAAGAGCCTTATGGTAGAGAGCATTCTTGCCTTATGAGACCTAAGGGAAGGGCAAACCGATCTATGTGGGTGTATTCGAGTGAGTGTGACATTGAATCTTCACATCATTCAACTGGTTCTGAATCGGATGAGGCTCAAAAGGTTTCTACAGAGTTTGGTCCTGATGCCAAACTATCACCCATGGTGTTGTCCACTGTTGTACCACTTCCCTCTGCTTTCAGACTGAAGGGATTAGTGGAAGGACAACCCTGCATTACTATGTTGGACACTAGAGCTAAACAATTTTATTCATGACAGAGTTGCTAGTGTGGACTTCGGGTAGAGGAGTTTGTAGGTTTTCGAGTTCGGGTAGTAGATGGCTACACCCTTACCTGTACCAGGCACATCGATCATCTCTCATTGTTCTTTGTTGATTACGAGTTGGTATCTGATTTCTATGTGTTAGATTTGGGAGAAATGGATGTAGTGTTAGGGATGCAGTGTATACAGGAGATCAAGGAGTTTCACCTCAGCCTAAATCCGATGCAGATGAGATTTGAGTACCAGGGCAGGGAGTATGTTTTACCTGGTCTCGTTAAGGGGAGTCTACGCACTATGTCCTTTTGTGCAGTAGATAAAGAGGAGTTATGGAGGCATGATTTCATTCAGATAGAGCAGGTTACACATCATATCTCTCACAGCTCACAGTTACCTTGTTCAAAGCAGCAGGCGGGAGCAGTTTACTTTGTGAACAATCCTTTATTTGATATGGATGTCACTATGTCTTATGACAATCCATTGTTTGAGTTCAGTGATGATCCCTTTCAGGTGATGAGTGAGGATGATGATGATGATGATTGGGATTCTATAAGTACACCGTGCTATCAGACAGGTTTTACAAGATACCAGTCAGATCTAGCTGAGCAGTTTACAGAGGTGCACAAAGTGAGGAGTGCATATAGTTTTATTTTTGATCCTCATGTTCAGGATATCTACCAGTTGCAGAGTTCCTCAATGCATCCATTTGATGTCTTATATGATAGTTTAGTTGGCACACAGACTGGGGGCAAGTCCAGTTTGTCGGTTGAGTTGCTTCCGTGTAAGTTACGGTTGAGTTACTCCCATGTGATGTTCCTATCTCAGCATCATCAATTCGAGTGTTGAGTTCAATTTCTCAAACTCTATTATTTGTTCTGTTGATGATGGAGTTGTTTTTGCTAGAGTTTGGTGACAATAGGGACATTATACATGTCTATCTGTGGGATCCGAGTGGACTGTTGTGTTGCATTGGTTTCTAGTGATTGCTTGGGGACAAGCAATTTCGGAGAGGGAGAATTGTAATGTCCCCATTCTAAGCGAGCATCTGTGTTATTAGATTTAACCTATCACTAGGTCCTTGTGGGCTAATATTGGTGATTAGAGGGCCCTGATGTGGGTTTTGGCCTGTTTTGAGGGACTTACTATTTATAGTAAGTCAACAGTTGGTTCTGATGAGCTCAGATGATATAGAGGAATTAAATGTTCTTAGTTTTTATTTTCGGCTTCCAGTTTGGGCTCCAAGATTCTTGGAAGGAGTGTCTCTTTTTAGAAAGTCACTCTGTTAGGTTCATTCATCACCTTTCATCATCAAGATCACGCCTATGCTGTCATATTTCAATTCTGATGCTTCTTCAGTCATTTTCGCAAGATGGGTGAATTTTGAATATTATTTAATCAAACTGGCTAAGGTTGCTATTTTTATTGGATTTGTCTAGTGGGCACATTGGTGCTATAGCTCGTTAGAACCGGATTGAGTAGTTTTAAATCTTGAGCTCATAAAACAAGGACCCTATGTGTCAAAATGGCATTATTTTAATGAAAGGGGTTATTTTCAGCATTAAAGTGAAGGGAAATATAATAGTTTATTATATTTCAAATGTGCAACCATAAAGCAAATGACTTTTAAGTGAAATGTGTCATTGAGAAGCTATGGAAAACATTATATATACAACGTTATGAGAATTTGAACCTTATTCTTGACTTGTGCATTTTTATGAAGTTTTTGATGTGGAGAAGTTTGGCAAGGGTTTGAGGACTGATTCCTCTCTTCTGCAATTTGAATCATCATTTGTGGTGGTGAATTTTGCTACTGAATTCTGGAAATTCAATACTAATTCTGTGTATGCAAATTTGGTGGCGTTGTATGCCAAATTTGAGAAGATTTAAGCAACTACAACTGAGATTGAGGGTTTTAATATTCTGGTTCGAAATTCTTCAAAGTTCATATATTCTTGGAGGCTGAATTATCTCCAGAAGAAGCTGTGATTCATGTCATAGAAGCTACGCACCAATTCCCATACACTGCGTTTATCTCAAGAGCCAGACAGAGGTGTTTGGAGGGCTGCGTAATTACTTGGAGGCCTGCATTTTGTCTTAAGTGGGCTGCGTATCATCCTTAAGGCCTTGCGTTTCATGCTTGAGGGCTGTGTATCATCCAAGAGGCCCTGTGTTTCATGCCTTGAAGGCTGCGTACTGATTTTGGAGGCTTGTGTCCCTTGTTTGGTGGCTGCGATTTCTTGTTGGCATGCTACGTTCCTTTAAAAAGTGCCAATATGATTTTAGATTTATGTAAATGTTATTTGAGCAAGGATTTATTACCGAAATTGTTCATTTTGTGAATTGGAAGTTAGAAATTATCTGCTCTTATTGTTATTTATATTTTGGTAAAGAATTAAAAAAATCAAATATTATCAAAACAAAACACAAAATTTGCAAATGATTCAGTATCTTCAGCAAAGAGCCAGGCAGGCTCTTCACATGTATTAAGTAGTAATAAAAAAAAAATAGGGTACATATGCTTTGTAAGTTATCCCACTAATTAATTAGAATATAATCATTTGTTCCATGTGCTTTGCCTTTAAATATTATATATTGTAAGCAAGAGACTCCTAAGAGACATGACAACAGTATTCTGTGTGTTTGGATTTCATATTGAGATACAATGTGGAGTGGTTTCCTTTCAATAAGTGGCGTATGGCGTTGCCCAACTTCAAAAGTATTGATATATTTTATAGATATCAAATGTCAAAAACCAAAAACTTCACAACCTGATAGTATAAATTCTCAAATATAATCAAAAATATTAGCGAAGCACCATTCAAAGCTCTTTATTGCAACGAAGTCACTCCACAATATCTCAATATGAGATTCAAATATATACAATAGTTTTGACATGTCTCATACAAGTCTCTTAGCTAAACTGTATAATATTCAACTACCTACCACTAACATTTATCCATGTGTGATATAAATACTTCTATGCTCATTTACTAGTGGAATGACTTACAAAGCATATACACCCCATTCCTTCACTTATTACTACATAATACCATAATACCATACCTAGTAATCACATGTAAGAATAATGTGTCTTTGCACACCTAGTTCTAGAGCAATTAAAATGTGCTAAACTCTTTTCCAACGGGCGCTCATTCACATTCTTGAAATCAATTTTATTCATAGAGACAGCCAGATTATTTCCCCGCTTTATATATTCTTCATATACGAAAGTGAATGTCTTTAAAAACATAAGCTTTCAAGTACAGTTCCTTCTTCTTTTGTTGTCCATGTTTTGTTAGGCTAGGGCTTGGAATCGGCTCTATCTTTCGTCAGATCAAGGTCAATTATCCAACTGTTTTGCCCTTGATAAAACAGAGGATTTTACCGTGAGGTATCTTGCAAAAAGATTAAATTTTAATTTACAGACATCAACTTCAGCTTTAAGAAAGGTCTATTATAGCCTCAGTTGTCAAGCAATGTAAAAGAACCCAAGACTATCTAAGGATTAAACTGTTCGAGTTGACAAATTCAATTGTTACTTGCTGCTAATATTTATTTGAGAAGTGCCAATAGACGTGAAATCAAAAAACATTGTTGTCGAACTGATACTTACTTGTAATCCTCATTCTTGATAAACTCCACCACAATTTCCTTCTCTGGTTGAATTTGAAGCATCTTCATTGTGAGACACATAAATGGAGTAGCCTTTCGGTTCCCCCCAAACGTTCCTCCAAAATGGTCAAGTTCCATAGCTTTGTCCACCAATGTTTCAGCTGTCAGGCCAAAACATTGCTCCTTCCAATAAGGATTCTGGTAGATTTTGGACCGCAAAATTTTCTCCACCAGATTTTGAGGGTTAGTGCCATGAACACTCTTGGCTGCTGGATCTGTTCTGTTTGCCATCTCTCAATTACCTTTTGTCTATTAAATCATACAACAATTTGCCTCCACTTCATTCAACCCTAGAAAGACATTGAACTCTGTCAGAAACTAGTCAGAAAGTATACAACGGCTCACAATCTGAAATTCTTCTTATTCTTGTATCTTTCCATCCATGGAATCTCCTTTTTCCTGCTAATCTTATGATCGTTAAGAAAACATTTAAATCATAGGACTACTATAAAATTTTGTGCAGAGCGAACGCAATGGAGAGATTGACTTGAACAAAAGAGACGGTGTTATCGTTTATGTATCTTTAGCCTCGCCCACGTTAAAATTCTTTCTGGATGGATGGATGGAGATTGATATATTTGGAGAAGCCCGTTGGAATATTGTTTTAATGCGGTGTTTAAGTCTTAGGTTTTGTTTTTTTTTTGAGTTGTTTCCTAATGCAACTAGAGTGTTTAAAGTTAAAGGTTTCGCTTTTTAAATATTAACAATGCATGTTGTAGGAGTCATTAGGCATAAAAGGGTTAAAAAGTGGTGATTTTAAAGTGTCGGTTGATATATGACTTTCTGACGTAGTCATAGTCGGAGTTTCCCTCGTGAAGAGGGTCCAACAATGCAGTAAGAGTCAACACAGCAAAAATAGCTAACTCATAAACAAGAATAGATAGTCAAGATGCTATAACAGATCTTTGCATTCTCACAAAATCAAGTATTTACATCATATTGGCCTACAACATGCAGATTACAAACTTTCAGCATACACGCCTGATTACAACATATTTTAGATGTAAACCCTAGTGCTAACCTACCAAAAGTTATCTTCCTGAGAACTCCCTAGACAAAGATCAAAGCCTCAATATATAGAGCCTTCACAATACATATGTTGGTCAAATTAATTACACTTTCCAAGACTAAGAAAATGTAACATGTAGAAATATAGGTCAGGACCCAAATCATAAGATCTCATTGCCAAGATGTAAAAATATTGTGCAATCCAAGAGAGACATTGGTCAAAGATCTATGAACATCAGGATATGAGTCACCAAGCTTCGTCAATCAGGAAAATGCTTAGCAAGATCGAAAAATGTCATCTAACCATTGGAACATGAATAACACACAAAACTAGCCATGAATCTTTAATATCTCCACGGTGAAGTATCCAAATGAGGTGTGAACTTAGACATAAGTAAAACATGATGTCCAAAACCAATCCTGACATTCACAACAACCAATGATCCAAAACAAAGGAACGCTACTAAAAAGACAGGAAACTAGAAAACATGAACAAACTGAAAGGAAATATTTTTGGGTGATGCAAGATTGCCAATGACCCAAGGATGCTACTACATCAAACACCCCTGGTGAGAAGAAGATGTTATAAGAGGAGCTTATGAATATCTTTCAGCATTCAAGACATAAATCTCATGCTCATTCCTAATCCAAATATCCTCTTTATCTGCAACTTTTTTTTTTTTGCACTTCTCCTCTATCTTCTGTCAAATCCATCCTCTTACTATGTTTTGTACACTCTTTGTCATGTCTCACGTCATCATTAGGTAGTAAAGAAATCTTACCACCAACTCTCATCCTTTTCACATCTAACTTACCTCTACTACAAGACTACAAAGCCTTATGTTGCAGTACCTTACCCTTCCTATTGTTTGATACCAATCGGTTCTTAGATCTGCCTCCAAGATCAATCTCCAAGCCATATCAGCCTTTGTATTATGTTTTTCTGAAAAATAATTTGTCACCATGCTCAGATTCCTTGCATTTCTCCCCTCAGCCTCCTTCAGTGGAACCAAAGTAAACTTTTGTCCATCCTTCTCTATTGTGACTAAGTTGTTTTTCCAATCATGAATAGCTACCCTATCAATTTGTCAAGGTTTGCTCAATAAAACATGGCAAACACTCATAGATACCACATCACATAATACCTCATCTTTATAAGGCCCAATGTTGAAGTTCACCAAATACAACTCCTCCACCTCCACCATATGATCCTCTGGAAAACCAACATATCTCATAAGGACAAGGATGTTTAGATCTCTTCGAGCCAAGCTTTTGCACCATCTCTTATGATACCAATTTATTAGTACTACCAATATCCATAACAACCTTACAACATTTACCTCCTAATTTGTAAATACTCCTAAACAAATTCCTCCTATGTATAGGTTCAACTTCCTTCCTACTCAACATGATTCTCCTAAGCATAACAGATTCTCCTATCTCATGTTCTGTCATATTATCCACAAGATCATTAGTAGCTTGTTCCTCATGTGCCACAATATTATGTTTACCCATGCTTTTACTAGATCCTTCATAACATTGAAAAGCTTTATGTACTATGCCACCACATTTGAAACAAGTGCCTTTGAATCCCTTCCTACCACTTCCTCTCCTAAGTGTCTTATGATCAGGTTCTAACTCAAGGATTTGTTTCTATTTGTCGTTGCTACTTACTTGCTTCTCCTTTCCTTAGGGATTACTCTTTCTGCTCTTAAACTTATCTTTTGTCCTCGATACATACTGAGAAGTGTCTTCCACTATAGAAATGTGTAACATACTCAACTCATCCTGAATATTAAATCTCAGTTCATTAATATGTATAGCCACCTTCTCCTTAGTTATCTCTCGATGTCCCTAACTAATTGTCATCTTGTAAAACTCCTTGATGTATTTCTTCACACTTATATCCTTCTGCCTCGAGTTTTGCAATTTATTGAACAATTCTAATTCAGAATCCTCAGGAATGAATTTGGATTTCAATCTAGCAACCATCACCCTCCATCTAGTGATTTTCATTTCACCGTGTTCCTCTCTATCTTTTTGCAATTCTTTCCACCATAAGGCAGCATGACCTTTCAACATAGTATGCACTAACCTAACCCTTTATGGGTCTCAGGTATCTTCAAGTTCAAAATAATCTTCTAATTTACCAATTCAATCTATCAAATCCTCGGGATACAATGAACCAAAGAAATTAGAAACCTCCATTCTATGACTTTTACTTACTTGTGCCATAGCCCTCAACAATATTTCTTCATTTGCAGGGATCTCGGCATCTACAGTCTCAAGATCTTCAACAACTTCCTTATATTCCTCCTTAGTCTCAAGATTTCTCCGCAATCCAGTCAATGTATTTTGAATCTTAGTTCTCATCTCATTTTGAAAATCCTCCATTATGTGTTCTAGCCTTCTAGGGTTCATTCTTCTAGGCGACATCTTTCCAATCTGTGTGTACAAATGCCTCAACTTCGACAATCTGATTACAAAGTGTTATTTGCCTCTTACTCGATGATCTATCAAACACAACTTGTAGCCTGCCTCCAACTCGGTGATTTGTTCACCCTTGGTATGTCTTCAAAAAAGTTCTCAACCAACAACAACCTCCTCTATGATCCTCTTGCACAAGTCCTTTGTAATTGCAAGCCAAATACACAATCTGCCACCCTACAACAAACAAATCAAGGGCTTCGCAAGCTTAGGAGCTCGATCTGCTAACACAGGAACATCAACCTTGCTCTTATGCCATCTAACACAATCATGGTTAGAGTTTTCCCAATGGAGATGGTCCAATCAAGTAGCAAGAGTCAACCAAGAATGGAAATAGTCAACTCAAAAACAAGAATAGATAGTCAAGATGCTATAACAAATCTTTGCATTCTCACGGAATCAAGTATTTACATCACATTTTCCTGCAACATGCAGATTACAAACTTTCAGCATACACACTTGATCACAACATATTTCATATCTAAACCCTAGTGCTAACCTCCCAAAGGTTATCTTCTTGATAACTCCCTAGACAAAGCCTCAATATATAGAGCCTTCGCAACACATATGTCAGCCAAATCAATTACACTTGCCAAGACTAAGAAAACGTAACGTGTAGAAATATAGGTCAGGACCCAAATCATAAGATCCCATTGCCAAGATGTAGAAATATCATGTGATCCAAGAGAGACATCAGCTAAAGATCTACATACATTGGGATATGAGTCACCAAGCTTCGACGATTGGGAAAATGCTTCACGATATTGGAAAATGTCATATGATCATTGGAACATGGAGAACACACAGAATTGGCCAAGAATCTTTAATATCTCCACAATCAAGTATCTAGATGAGATGTAAACCCAGGCATAAGTAAAACATGATGTCCACAACCAATCCTAGCGTTCACAATAACTAATGATCCAAAACAAATGAATGAAAAAAAATATATATAAAACTAGAAAACATGAACAAACTAAAAGGAAATATTTTGGGGTGATGCAAGATTGCCAATGACTTAAGGATGCTCATGCATCACCCTCATTGCATCAATAACCGGTCACTCAAAAATATCTAGTACTTGGACAAATATCCCAATAGTGGTGCACAAATGTCCCATAGTGGCTCACAAATCTCTAGTAGTGGTGCACAAATAGCCCAATCACAAATTAAAAAAGCAGGTATACAATGGCTCATAAATCGACTCATAAACTATGCACAAATGTCCCATAGTGGCTCATAAATTGTCAAAAATGTTTGTTTAACATGTGCAGCATTACACCAGTAAGTAGTTTTTTGCAAGTTGAAGGGTAAGTAGAAAATCGACATGCTAGAATAATAGAGGTTGTGGAAATGTGTAGTGTGTTCTTTGCAAATGTTTTGGTATCACTAGTATGAAATTTTTGTTTTTTGGGTGGAAATGTTTATTTGTTAGAGAAATGTTTATTGGTTATAAATTTGTTAATTGTGGTAATTTTATTAATCACTAATAAACATATTAGAAAATATGTTTAACATAAAATTAAGTTGGAGGCATTTTGTTAGAAAGGGTAAAAAATAACATTGGTTATTAATTTGTTTGTTGCGGTAAATTACTATTAAATAGTAACCACTACATGAGTATAGTTAGTAGTCATTTAATTATTGGTGTGGCAGACTGATTAATAATAACTATTGTAATTTAGTTTGTTTTAATGATTGTATGACAAAATACTTGCAATATAAAATACGCAAATGAGTAGAGTTAATAGTAGTATTGAGTGATAGTGTAAATAATTGGAGGTTTGATAAATAAGTACTATGGTAAATTATGTTGGTATCTTAAAAGTACTTATGTTAAATATAGGATTTTTTGTAAGGAAGAAAAATTATATTACAAGATTTGTGTATTTATTAATACCAGGTTTTTATATTCATACAATTTTTAATATGTCAATATTACTAATTGTATTTTAGAAAACTTATACTAATATGTGTATGAGGAAATATCTTTAATTTGAAATTAACAAATGAGTATAGGTAATAGAAATTTAAGAAATATTGTCAATATTAATTAATTGATATGTCACAAATAACTTTTGTTATTAGTTTGCTAACAATGGTAAATTACAATTAATTAGCAACCACTATATTACTAAATATCTTTAATGCGAAGTAAACAAATGTTTAATCACTGGTTTGGTATAGTGATGAATAGTAAGTATTGTAAATTAATTTGTTTTAATGATTGTATGACAAAATACTTGCAATATAAAATTAGCATATGAAAGTATTAATTGGGTGAAAGAGTAATTAATTGTAAGTGTGGTAAATAAGAAGTATAGTAAACTTGTATTAATTATGTTGATATCTTAAAAGTAAGTGTCAAATATAGAATTATTTGTAAGGAAGAAAAATTATAATACAAGGGTTGTGTATTTATTAATAATAAATTTGTATATTCATGTATTTTTTGTTATGTCAATATTATCAATAGTATTTTACCATAAGTTATAGTAATCTGTGTATGAGAAAATTTCTTCAATATGAAATTAACATGTGAGTTTAGTTAATAGTAATTTAAGAAAACTTGCTAAAGGTATTTTGAGATAAAGTGTTTAAGTGATTAAAATGTTGTGTTAGTTGAATAGAAGGTTTTGTGTATTCGTATAGTTCGTAATTTAAAAAGATTTTGAGTGGGTTTGAGTAGAAAAGATATATTTTTTGTTGCAAAATGTAGTATTTATTTAATACAAAGGTTGAATGTACATTTGGCATAGTGAATATTTGTAAAGATAAATGATTATAAATGATAAATAAATAAAATATTACACCTGAGATCTCAAAATAAAGTTTGAACAATAGAGAATAATTTATTTTTTTGGTAATTGGTTGTAATAGACAAAAATAGAATGTTGAGATTACATAAAAGGTAGTTGTAATGCGTTCTACATTAAAGTGTGAATAATGCTAAAAACTGTAAATTTGTTTTACTTATAGCGCATAAAATATCATCTTGGAAAGAATAAAAAAGATTAAAAACTAGAATTTGTGTTTAATTGGTGTAGTTTTGTTCCAATACAAAGTTTGGTAGTTGTTGATATGTAATATATTGCTTTGATTGTGGTATTGTTCGTAGAAACTTGAAAAAGAACGTAACATTAGAAAAATTCTATTGGAATTGCATGGTTAAGAAGAGGAATGGAAGTATTGAATTGTCAAGAAGTTTTTAAGAAACCAAGTAATATTTGGAAAAAAAATAGTGCAAAGTAATTATATTATATACTTGGGAAGGCTTCTTGGAAGTACTTTGACACATATTGTGAGATTTGTTTGTTGGAAGACTACCTTTTGTCATAGTTGATTAGTGGAGTGAGTTTATAAACATGCATAGAGCATTGGTGAAGGAGCACCAAGCGTGAAAGCCCTTCTTTGTTTTTGTTATGTTTCTTTCCTAGTTGACTAGTTTAATTAGGAAGGATTGGGAAATTTTTTGATGTGTTAGGGTTTTCTAGGATAAGATTTGGAGGCTTATTTGTCCATCCACTCATTGTAAAGTCCTAAAGGACACAAATGTCAAATAGTGGAATGGACCCTCTAGATCTTTAGGAAGTTGGTTTTGGATTGTTTTGAGTCTAAAAGTGTAGGTTAGAAGTCTAGATGAGTTAGCCATGGAGTCAAAAATATCCTAAGACCATTTAGGTAAGATCTTAGGAAAATTTTCTCACAACAACTTTGCATTTTTGCAAAACTAGCAAAAGTTACCCAACAACTTTGCTTCTAATGGAGTTTTAGACCTAAATGAAGGAATAGGTTAGTTAGGGTCGATGAACGAAGGAGGAAATTATTTAAGACCTTCCATGGCTAATTCTTGAGGTTGGTTAAGCTTTTATTTGTTGTTCAATACTTCTGTGTGGCTGTGACTAGTAATAGTGACTATGTCATCCACTTTTGGATTGAAATACTTGTAAATGGAATAGAGTTGTTGGTTTCTCTCAATGTAATCAAATATTTATAGTGTTGTGACAACTCTGTATGTAATTGGATCGATATAAATATTTCACTAGATAGGTTCTTTTAAAATTTCTTGAAGTTACTGGTTTCCTGGTCCATTTTGGACTGTGTATATAAAATGGCCTCATGAGTTTTCTAAGACCATGTCATGCAAAATGTGCCCAATTTGGATGAAAGAGGGGTACATGTACATAAGTTTTTTTTTTAGTTTTTTTTTGTAGAAGTGCAAGGATGGAATTATGAGATCTTTCCCTAGGCAAGCTTGGCAATAGCCCAACTAGGGAAATAGAGGATCAGAGATTGTAAATTGCAGCGTTGGATTGATTGTTGCAATCTAGGAGTTGGAGCATGTTGAATCAAAAAATACTCAACTCTCCAAGAAATGGTGGAATCTCAAGACATGATCTGATCAGACTGTGAAGGCAAAGCCAGGCATGTGACCCTTTAGGCCTATTTTTAAGGACTATGTCTCCAAGTGAAGAAAGGTATTGTATGGAAAGAGTGAAGAACCCTAACCTTGAAAATAATTTGTAAAACCAAAAAGGGTGTCAGAATCCATGATTATTTTTGGGGGTCTTTAAACCAAAATTTAAAAGAATCCCTAAATTGTACCTGGGTAGGGGTACAAGGAAAACTAGGCCTAATTCCTAGTTTGTAGGAACCCGATGGGAAGGAGATTGGATGGAGGTTATAAATTGTCAAGATAGTCATAATTTGACCTAAGGACATTTAATTTCAACCCTGCAAGTCTTGGTGAGTAAGTTGGCATAGGTAGCTAGAAATCCCTATGTAACTTCTAGTGAGCATTGACACAATTATTGATAGGAAGAGCCTTGGTTCGAAGGGTAGTGTTCTAAGTGACTCACCCTTGGGAATTAGGGTTGGAGAAGCCCTAGGAAGGTCTATCAAAGATACCTAGCAAGTGAGTTATATAGACTCCTAGTTGGAGATCCAAGACTAGTCCTATCAGATTGGTATCATAGCCAAAAGATTGGGCTTGTGAAGTTTGAATGATCTATTCACCAGAATTAGTAGGTTCAAGAAAGATGTTGACTAATGCTAAGTTTGAAAAAGATGTTGAGGAACAAAGAGAGGATAATAGACTCCTCGAGGAACAATTGGTAGAGATGGCAACCAAATTGGAAGAAGTGCAACTCCAGACAGCTACAATGAGTGAGTTGATGAGAGAAAGTGAAGAGGAGGGTAAATCAATGGCAGAGGAAGATGTAGTGCTAGAACCAAACCCTGTGCTTGAAGAAGAACCATTTTTGAAAGCCTTGAAGGCAATGAATAGTAAAACAATGGAAGGTGTGCCTCTCTTTAGTGGCAAAATGGAACCATAGGTTGTCATGGAATGGATATAAGGGCTTGAAAATCACTTTGAATGTGATAGTGTCACTGAGGCCCAAAAGGTAAAAGTAGCTAAAACCAGATTGAGGGGAGCAACTCTCACTTTGTGTAAATTTGTCTAAAATGAAAGGATCAAGGAAGGAAATAATCCTATAACTAGTTGGAAAGGTATGGTGGCCAATAAGGGAGACTTATCTACCAAGTGATTATGAGGTGCAATTACACAAGAAAAGGCAAAATTTGAGACAAAAAGAGATTGAGGTGAGTGCCTACACCAAAGAGTTCCATAAGCTCTACTTGAGGTCACATGTGATGGAAGAAGAGATTTTGAAGGTAGCTAGGTACCTTAATGGATTGAAATGGAACATCCAAGAAGAAATTAGTCTCCTAAGTCCTAAGATTGTACACCAATACTATCAGCTGGCTCTAAAGGTGGAAGAAAAACTTAAAAAGAAACATGATACTAGTAGCAGGGGTAGAGGAAGAGGAAGAGATGGAAGAAATTAGAGAGGAGGCTTTGGAGGAAGGAACTTTGAAGCAAAAACTCAAGGAGAGTCCAAGTTCGCACAAAACCAGGGAGAGACAAGCAGTAGTAGAGGGGGTTACAATAGAAGAAGAGGTCCTAATAGAAACTCAAGGGTAAGATCGAATAGCCAAGGCAAAGGGTCTTATTTTTCATCCATGAAATGTTACAATTTCCATTAGTATGGCCATC
The DNA here is from genome assembly GCA_027943335.1 of Chamaecyparis obtusa. NCBI lineage: Eukaryota > Viridiplantae > Streptophyta > Pinopsida > Cupressales > Cupressaceae > Chamaecyparis > Chamaecyparis obtusa. The sequence continues at coordinate 2,773,384 of BSBK01003238.1, read as the reverse complement.
CATCATATAGATGCCTGGAGAAGAGCACATCATCCCAAGGGGAAAAGAGGGTGAATTTTGTCCAAGAAGAGTCTTCAAGTAGTAAGACAATAGAGGTATCATTAGACTTAGAAATGAGAGAGAGTTTGATGATCAAAAGAACACTTATTAAGGAGCCTTTCAAACAAGAACCAAGCCAAAAAAGTTCCTTATTTAGGGTCAAGTGCAAGATTCTAGGAAAGGTCTACAAAGTTATCATAGATTTTGGTTCTATGTATAACATCATATCTATGGAGGCAATATAAAAGCTTAAGTTGCAAAGGATCCCTCACACTAACCCATATAGAGTCACTTGGTTGAAAAAATACCAACATGTATTGGTTAATGAGCAAGCTTGGGTGGAGTTCTCCATAGGGAGGTATAAGGACAAGGTTTTGTGTGATGTCTTTCCCATGGGTGCTTATCATCTACTATTGGGAAGACCTTGGCAATTTGATAGAGTTGCCATACATGATGGGGCCAAGAACTCATATTCTTTCAAGAAGGATGGAGTGACCTTAAAGATTCAGTCAATCTTGGAAGAAGGGGAAGTGAAGAAAGGAGGACCTAACATACTCCTAGTAAGGGAGAAAGAGTTTTTGAAGACACTAGAAGAAGAAGATGGAGTAGTTTTTGCCTTGGTGTTGAAACCTAAGGATGAAAGAGTGATCAAGAAGGAGGACCTTCCCTTAGAAGTGCAAGATTTGTTGCAGGAGTACAAGGACATTGTTAGTGATGGGAAACCAACTACCCTACCTCTTGAGAGAGCCACTAGCCATCAAATTGACCTCATACCTAGAGCCTCACTCCCTAATAAAGCTTCCCATAAGATGACTCCACAATAAAATGTTGAGATTGCCAAACAAATTCAAGAGTTGCTTGACCAAGGATTGGTTAGAAAGACCACAAGCCCATGTGTTGTTCCTACAGTCCTAGCCCCAAGGAAAGGTGGTACTTGGAGACTTTGTACCGACTCTAGGGCCATAAATAGGATAAACATTAGGTATAGGTTTCCTATTCCTAGGATTAAAGACCTTGTGGATTGTTTAGGTGGATCAAAATACTTCTAAAAAATAGACCTTAAAATTGGATACCACCAGATAAGGATCAAAAGAGGAGATGAGTGGAAGACAACTTTTAAGACAACTGAAGGACTCTATGAGTGGCTTGTCATGCCATTTTTCCTATCCAATGCTCCAAGCACCTTCATGAGGTTGATAAATGAGGTGTTGAATGACTTCATAGGAAAATGGGTTGTGGAGTACCTAGATGACATCTTGGTATTCAGTAAGACAAAGGAGGATCATCTTAAGCACCTGCAAATGGTGATGTAATGGCTACATGAAGAAAAGTTGACCATACACTTAGAGAAAAGTGAGTTCCTAAAATAAGAGCTAGTATACCTTGGCTTTGTTATCTATGAAGGTAATTTGAAGATGGACTCAAGCAAGGTGGAGGCAATTTTGAAATGGCCTACACCTAAGTCAGCTATTGAGGTTAGAAGCTTTCACGGCCTAGCACAATTCTATAGGAAATTTATTAGACAATTTAGTGAGACATGTGCACCAGTTTTGGACACCATTAAGGGTGGTGTAAAGATTAGGTTTCAATTGAATGAACAAGATAATAAGGGGTTTGAGACCTTAAAAAAGAGGATAGCCACTCAACCAATATTGGTATTACCAAGTTTTGACAAACTGTTCACAGTAGAATGTAATGTCAAGCACACTGCCATAAGAGTAGTCCTCAGTCAGGAAGTGAGATCACTAGCCTTTCACAATGAAAAAACTAGTGATGCAAAAAGAAGATACTCTTATTATAACCTAGAATTATATGCATTGGTCTAAGCACTGAGGAAATGGAGACAATATCTCATGCCTAAAGATTTTGTGGTTTATACAAACAACCAAGCATTGATTTTTCTCAACTCACAAGATAAGATAAGTCACAAACATATGAAATGGGTAGAGTACATAAAAGCCTACACATTCACCATCAAACACAAGAAGGGACTTCAAAAAAGGTTGCAGATGCATCGAGCAGGAGGTTGCTCACAGTCCAAAAAATTCAGTTGAAAAGCATTTCCATAGAGAGCTTCAAGGAGTTGTACCCAGAGGATGAGGACTTTTTAGTGGCATACAAGGTGTGTATGGACTACCAAAATCATTTTCATAGTGAGTACTCTGACTATACTATTCAAGATGGTCTTTAGTTTAGAGGTGGACAACTCTATGTGCCTAGGGGTTTAATGAGAGAGAACCTAGTGCAAGAGAAGCATAATGGTGCATTAAGTGGTCATTTTAGCATACATAAGACCTTAGAACTTGTTAAAAGGGATCCATAGGGATCCATTTAGAGGTATGTAGAAAATTGCATTATCTATCAAAAGGTTAAGGGAACTTCATCTAATGTAGGGTTGTATCAACCCCTCCCAATTCCAAATAGGCCTTGGGAATGCCTTAGCATGGATTTTGTAGTTGGGCTCCCTAAGAATAAGCAAGGGTTGGATAGTATCTTTGTGATAGTGGACATGTTTAGTAAGATGGCACACTCTATGCCATGCAAAAGTACCAATGATGCATCCTACATAGCACATCTCTTCTTTAGAGAGGCAATAAGAATACATGGATTACCTCTTAGAATTGTGTCTGACTGAGACTCTAAGTTTTTTAGTCATTTTTGGAAGACCCTTTGGCATAAGCTTGGCACCAATCTTTCCTTCAGCTCTGCATATCATCCCCAAATGGATGGGCAGATTGAGGTAGTCAATAGGAGCTTGGGGAACCTTTTAAGGTGTCTCACCAAGGAATATGGCCAAGAATGGGATCAACTAATAGCCCAAGCAAAGTTTTCTTATAATGATACTGTAAATAGGTCCACAGGGAAGAGCCCCTTTGAGATAGTTTATGGAATCCATCCCGGGGGTATTTGTGAGCTTAGAGACCTTGGGAACTATGTAGAGAAGAGTGGATATGTAGAGGAATTTTCCCATTCAATGAAGGAGGTTCATGAAACAGTAAAGAAGGCCCTCAAGGAAAGTATCACTCATACCAAGCAAAAGATAGATGCCAGCAAAAGAGAAGTTCATTTCCAAATTGGAGACCTAGTTATGGTACACTTAAACAAGGCAATATTGCAAGAAGGTGTTCCATACAAGTTGCAAATGAGGAGAATAGGCCCTTGTGCCATTTTAGCTAAGTATGGACCAAATGCTTACAAGGTTGAATACCAGCAAACATGGGACTTTCATTGATCTTTAATGTTGTAGACTTGGCGGCATATAAGGGACCAGATCCTAGTGGAGATCACCACCAAACATAGAAGGTAGAGGCGATCAAAGCACTAAAATTTCCATCCACCCCAAAGCTTCAAGCAGAGAAGTTATTGGACTCAAGGGTTGCCAAGAAAACCAGAACCAAGGTATATATGGAGCACCTAATTAAATGGCAAGGTAAAGAAGAATCATAAGCAACTTGTGTCCTAGACACTGAATTTAACAAGTTAGGCATATATCCTAACTTATTTCCTTCTACTGTAGCATAACTTCTTTTTGTTAAGGGAGAATAGTGCAAGAGCACCAAGGGTGAAAGCCCTTCTTTGTTTTTGTTATGTTTCTTTCCTAGTTAAATAGGTTAATTAGGAAGGATTAGGAAATTTTTTGATGTGTTATGGTTTTCTAGGGTAAGATTTGGAGGCTTATTTGTCCATCCACTCATTGTAAAGTCCTAAAGGACACAAAGGTCAAATAGTGGAATAGACCCTCTAGATCTTTAGGAAGTTGATTTTGGATTGTTTTGAGTCTAAAATTTTAGGTTAGAAGTCTAGTTGAGTTAGACACGGATTCAAAATTAGCCTAAGATCATTTAGGTAAGACCTTAGGAAAATTTGCTCATAGTAACTTTGCATTTTTGTAAAACTTGTAAAAGTTGCTCAACAACTTTGCTTCTAATGGAGTTTTAGACCTAAATGAAGGAATAGGTCATTTAGGTCTGATGAACCAAGGAGGAGGAGATTATTTAAGACCTTCCATGGCCAATTATTGAGGTTGGTTAAGCTTTTATTTTTTTTTCATAATTCTGTGTGACTACGACCAGTAACAGTGATTGTGTCATCCACTTTTGGATTGAAATACTTGTAAATAGAATAGAGTTGTTGGTTTCTCTCAATGTAATAAAATATTTATAGTGTTGTGACAACTCTATATGTAATTGGATTGATAGAAATATTTCACTAGATAGGTTCTTTTAAAATTTCTTGAAGTTACTAGTTTCCTGGTCCATTCTGGACTGTGTATATAAAATGGCCTCTTGAGCTTCCAAAGACCATGCCATGAAAAATGTGCCTAATTGGGATGAAAGAGGGGTCCATTTACATAATTTTTCTTTTTGGTTTGTTTGTATAAGTGCAAGGATGGAATTATGAGCTCTTTCCCTAGGTGAGCTTGGTAATAGCCCAGCTAGGGAAATAAAGGATCAGAGATTGTAAATTGTAGGGTTAAGATTGATTGTTGCAATCCAGCAGTTGGAGCATGTTGAATCAACAAAGACTAAACTCTCCAATCTATGGTGGAACCCCAAGACATGATCTCATCGGACTATGAAGGCAAAGCCAAGCCTGTGACCCTTTAGGCCTATTTTTAAGGACTGCCCCCAAGTGAAGAAAGGTATTGTACGGAAAGAGTGAAGAACCCTAACCTTTAAAATAATGTGTAAAACCAAAAAGGGTGTTAGAATCCATGATTACTTTTTGGGGTCTTTAAACCAAATTTTGAAAGAATCCCTAAATTGTACCTGGATAGGACTACAAGGAAAACTAAACCTAATTCCTAATTTGTAGGAACCCAATGGGAAGGAGATTGGATGGAGGTTCTAAATTGTCAAGATAGTCATCATTTTACCTAAGGACATTGAAGCTAAACCTTGCAAGTCTTGGTGAGCAAGTGGGCATAGGTAGCTAGAAATCCCTATGTAATTTCCAATGAGCATTGACACAATTATTGATAGGAAGAGCCTTGGTTGGAAGGGTAGTGTTCTAAGAAACTTTCCCTTGGGAATTAGGGTTGGAGAAGCCCTAGGAATTTCTATTGAAGAGACCTATAAAGTGAGTCAGATAGACTCCTAGTTGGAGATCCAAGACTAGTCCTATCAAGCATAGAAGCAATGACACCTTGAAGGAGTAAGAATAATCAACATTTATTTAGTATAGATCACTATAGAGAAAGAAAGAATGATCAGAATAATTAATTATGTAATAGATGCATTTATAAAGTAAAGGAAATGATGAGGAACCATAGGAGGTGCAAACATATATCATCAAATTGGGGATGATGCGCTGCATGGGTCCCATAAAATAGAGCACAAAGTGCAGCTAGTTTTGTGGCAATCAGATTTGAGATGACAACTTTTGTATTGAAACTTGCAAGAAAAAATTGAAATAACAAGGGGAAGAGGAAACAATGTAAGAGTAAGATGTTGGTAGTTACAAACAGTGGTTTCTCGGATAGGTTGAATATATATTTTGTTGTGATTGGAATGCAAGGATTAACAATGATCAGTGGATAAAAGTTTAATCTATATCAAACACACCTGGACACTAGAAGCTTTACTTGCATTCCAAGCTGCCTACATACCCATAAAATCCATGGGATTAAGGTGCATTGGAGCTGCACTTAGTTTTTAGAATATAGTTTTCTTTCCAAAACCAGGGAGGAGGCAATAATCTGGGAGCAAGGTGTTATTAGTTTGAAACAATGGCTACTCAGAGTGGTTGAATATATATTTTGTTGTTAAATGAAATGAAGGATTAGTAATGATTGATAAATTAAAGCCAACTCTAAGTATAATGCACATGAACTATGGAAGCTTCACTTACATTCATGGCTACATACATACCCATCAAATCCATGGAATCAAGGTGCGGTGGAGCTGCACTTTATTTTCAGAATGCAATTTTATTTTCACTAAGGAAATCAAATTGAAAGGAAAGGAAATGTGCATAGTTAGTATAGTGAAAAAGAAATAGTTATTTTGTCTGACATCTTGGATGATTAATTTGGTCGTGTAGTGGAGTAGACAAAAATCTGATGTCAAGATCATATAAAAGGTGCATGTAATATGAGTGGTTGAATATGTGTTTTGTTGTTAATAGGTTGGAAATATTATTAATGATTGATAGAAAAAAGTTGAAGCTATATCAAACACACCTGGACTTTGGAAGCTTTACTTGCATTCCAAGTTGCCTACATACCCATAAAATCCGAGGGATCAAATTGAGGTAGAGCAACACTCTATTTTTGAAATGTAGTTTTGTTTTTGCTAAGTTTGATGTAGTTGTTTTCATACCACAACCCATTAGGGGTCGTATTAGCATTCAAAGAGCTCTTCGTTGGTGTACACCCACACAAGTGACACGAGTGGGTAGCATATTATCAAAAAGGAATAGATTTGTTGTAAAGTAATCATTGCAGATAAATGTTGATTGTTTTCCCTATGCAGATGTTGTTGTTTTTTATCCTTAGATGTCTCATTTTTTCCTTCAAACTAACTATAAGCATCTTCTACATTAAATCCTATGTGTATGTTATTTTTTGTTTTCCTCCCTATAGAAATTTTTTTATAGGTTGTTGGAAACAAAGTATATTTGAAATTATGAAGTTTGTTCAATTTACATTATCATGTGCTTCCAAAATATAAGATTATAGATTTAGAAAATTTATTTGTTGTTGGTCTTTACCTTTTCTATTGATTTAATACAATTCACTGTTAAGCTTAACTTCACAATTTTTTTGACCATCTGGAAAACATGTATAGGATTTCCATCTGGAGCATCCGTAACTAAAATGGATTTGTTAAACTTGAGTTTACAGTTTTTGAATGTTGTCATGTAAACTTTCTTTCATTGCTATATTTGCTCACACCTCCAACATTTGAAAAGCATGTATAGGCTTTCCATATAGAGCCACCACTAGATTCAAACACCAACCAAAAGGAACAAACTATGTGGACGACATGCAAATGAAAACAAAGATTAATAGAAAATGGAACTTTTAAAACTGAGGATAGGGGACAACAAAACCCATAGTAAATGCACAAGATGTTGACGACGAGACCCAAAAAATAACCCACCAAACTGAATAGAATTGCATTAATCGACAATTAAATCCTGACATAGCTATCCACATAAGGAAGGCATGTTAAAACTCCACATCGTCCATGAAAAGTACAGAGTCACAACGATAACCATTGTGCCCTCCCAAACCACAAGTTGGTAGATGTCTCCAAAAGGACAATAATTCCTCGACGAAGAAGTCCATACTAAATGCCACATTGTCCATGAATAGTACATAGTCACAATGGCAATCATTGCACCCTCCCAAACTGTTGGTCGATAGATGTTTCCAGAAGGATGAAAATTCCCCAATGGAGAAGTCCACACTGCCATCGGCATACATATGTGTGTGTGTGTGTGTGTGTCTATATATATATATATATATATACACTACAAAAAAATATTCATATTGTATTACTACGTGATCCATAAATACAAGCTTGTTGATCTAAATTATTTTTGGGTTGCTCATTTATACATTTGGTTCTTTTTAAATACAATTCACAATAAAGCCTAACTTGAGAGTTCTTGTGTGTCACAATGTAAATTTTATTTCATTGTTTGAACTGACAAGGTGTTGTTTAACGTTTGCAAGGAATATTGTTTGTGTGTTACATGTATTTTAAATTATAGAATTTTCTTGGCTGAAATAATATTTGACACTAAAAAATAGAGAATGTGAGATTTTAATTTTTGGCTTCTAAATCATAAACTGAAATGCATGTATCAGAAGTCATAATAATTTCTTGGTTTTTCGGCAATTTATTGCTTTTTGTTTTGTTGTGGTGGTCAGGGTTTACACACAATATTGTTTGTTTGTTTGAAATAGTAGTTTAGACTTAAACAAAGAGAATGTGAATTCAACATGCATTTGAAAGAAGCTCTAGATTGTAGTTATGGTTGAAATACTTGTTGGGAGCTTTTGTAAGTGTGTGGCCTTTTTTTATTTTCCTCTTGTCAATATGATTGGTTGTTAAGCTAATATAGAGCAAGAACAAGTACCAAATGTTTCATCTACAAGCAACCATTTGTATAAACATAAGTCTTTTCTATTTTGAAAATATCAAAGCCTAGGTTGCAACACTAGGATCTTTGGATATTTTTGTTGCCTTTATTATCATTGTGAGTTGTGAAATGGGTGGTAGTGGTTGCTAAATTAAAATTGTGTATATTCCTATTTATTATATATATAATTTTTAACAAGATCTCATGTCAAAGGAGGTATTATAGACTATGTTTAAGGGCTTCTATAACATGTTTATTTAAATGAATTACATAAATGTTGTTGGATAATAAACCTTAGGAATGAAAATTAATAATTATATCCCTTTCCTCTATGTTGATGGATCAAAAGATGTTAGTTAAGGAAACATAGTAGCATTATTATTTGTGAACATATATAGCATGTGTAATTAGAGGATATTGGGTAAGGGATCTAAGTCCTCAAAGTTCATTTGTGACTGTAGACCTAAGTAATGGGGAAAATGGGTAACTGCATTTAGAAGCTTCCATAGATGACTAAAGGAATATATCAAGCATCATGCAATTAGTAATGGATCTTTTTGAACAATCTCTCCATTTTCTTGTTATTGAGGAGAGTTCTTTGTCCTTGACATAGTAAGGGTCAAAATATGTATATTTTGAGGAAATTGTGAAATGCAATGGTAAATGTATATAGATTATTTATCATACAAGGAGAAGATAATTATTTGTGTGATCTTGATGTCCATGACTTTGTGAAACTTGGATTTTTCTATGATGACTAGTTATGAATATCCTATTTTATCATAGTTTAAGTCATCTTATTGATAGATGCTATTATCTCATGACATTAGAAAAGATGATATTAAGATGTGTATGTGTCATGTTGGTACACTCATGTGAGAGTGAAATTGGAAATAAATATGCCATTAGATGTTTTGATTGCGGGAAATAATGAGTATGATTAAATGCGGATAATGTATGATGTTACTTATACCTCCCTTGTCAATGTGAGAAAACCAATGTTAGTGCTTATGATAGGTGTTGTGTGGAACCAATGCTTGCTTTGTGTGCCATGGAGTGGTGCAATTAAACATCCCTTCATGAAAGCTATGTTTTCAATATGTGTATGGAGGACACATACCATTTATGTGTTGTTTGCTCGATCCTTACCCTACCGAGTTCCAACCTGCGGGTTGTACATAATTAAAAAGGATAGTAGAGGTTACCAATCTCTTGGTAGCATGAATGGTGTATGAATAATGGAAGCATGAAGCGACCTTAGCTTCAACTATTTAAGGGGTGAAGTAATAAATACTTTTCCTTACAACTCAATATGTGAAGGGGTAGTATACTATTGGCCTTACCACTTCTTTGGGTAGAAAGGACGATGTATGTGTAATGGAAGTGTGAAGTGTCATTAGCTTCTACTACCAAGGGAGGAGGTAAATTAATACTTCCCATTATGATGGACACATCCATGTGGTTCATAAGTTCTTAGCCCAACCCCCATAATTCTTGAGCACATTACTAGTACTTGATATGAGATTTTATTGACATATATATGATTTATGGATATACTTATTTTTATGTGGTCCAACATGTGGAGGGATATTTTTTCCCATGCTATGATAGATCCCATATCTACACATGCTTTGACATGATGCAATGAGTAAGATGCCACACCTAGTGTTGTTCTAACACAGTGTGGATGGTGATGACGTGTTGCTAATGGTAGTGAGTCGAGCTTGAGGACACGATGCCATGTACATTGTTACATGAAGGCACAATATATGTATGTTATGTATTCCTACTTGATGTAGAGGTATTTGGAGACGCTTGCATGCTTGTAGAAGGGCATCCATGGATGCTTAGTTGTTTAGATGTGGTAGAAATAGGGGTGGGCCCTAGCCATGTATACATTTGAATATGATGATGATCTATGAGAGATATCACTATGCAGGGCATATCCTATGCATTCCTTCTTGGTGAGGAACACCGCCATGCGACATACAACTAGTGTGTGCCTTTTTTCACTTGGTATAATGTCATGTCAGGTGTCTGACATGCTCATTCCATACCACTTGATGTGGGGTATTTTTGAGGTGATCACCCCATGCAATGTGGATAGTGGGTTGTTGGTGTTAGAGTAAATGGTTCTTTTCCATTTCACTCTTGACTTAAGTTTCCATAGGTGAACTTATTTATTAGGAGAAATTATTTATTTTGGATATTATTTTTAGGAGATATTGATGAGTCATACCTTGAATCTATCCTCTCCTTGGATAAGGATAAGGATGAGTCATGCTTTGACTCTATCCTCTCCTTGTATGGTTGAGTTCCATCAGAACTCTACTTCCTTTAGGTTGAGACACTTATATCAACCTTGTCCATGGCTCCTATCAGCTCTAGCCTATATAAATAGGCTAGCTTGCATTTATTTTGCATGTTGGGCATATTGAAGCATTGTATTCTCTATATTGGAGATATATTAGAGATTGTATTCTCCATATTGGAGATATATTGGATATAATGGAATACTTGGATATTTCATATTGGGGATTTCTCTTGATGTTGAGCATTCACATCAAGTTTCTCTAAGTAATGGTATTTTATTTAAAATTGTGATCTAACTTTTTCAATTCAATTTTGGTTTTATATCTATTTTAACATGGTATCAAAGCATGTTTTGAAAGATTAGATTCAGTAGTCTCTAATTTGCATATGTGTATTTTTCTTGATCTGGTTGATTACAACACCTTGAAGGATATAGAGAGCATTTCTAATTGTATTGTTGTGTCCAGAAGGCTTCAGAAAGTCAAAATTGGCTTTTGGTTCATCCTTTTAGGAGATGATTTGCATAAGTTACAAACTGGGTTTCGTAGCTCAGATATGGAAGGACAATGTGTAAACGGAGCATTTTCAGGCCAATGGGGCCCACCTCTAGAGGGGCCAACCTCCAGTGAGACCCACCTACCTATGGGGCCCACCTCAAATAACCACTCACAACACCACCTATGCTCAACTCACCAGCCACCACCACTAGTGGTGCAACCAACTAGCCTCTCGTGCTCCTCTAGGCCCTTATAAAGGGTAATTTTTTCAAACGGTCGTAACTTGGGCTCTAGGAGGCAAAAAATTTCAAATGAGATATTATCAAAACCTAGAGATGAGATCTACACATTGGAGGAGGTTTTGATCAATTTTTTTTGCCATTTTACCTAGTTTTTTTTTCAAATCGAAGTCATGTATTGATATTTTCTTCATCTGGCCATAACTTTCACCCCGATGCTCCTTTTTTTGAAAATGAGATATCTCCAGAAAGCTGGTCAAGAGATATCAATCGTGAATGAGCTCTTGGTTACATTTGTTCACTAGTCTCTTCTGATTTACAATTTCATCTTGAATCATTCAAGACACCTAAAGAGGCTTGGGATGCTCTTGAAAGTTTATATGGTAAAACTGACAAGATTAAGGGTTATCAGATTGATAATGATTTTATGAATCTTGATCCAAAAAGTTTCAACAACATCCAAGACTACATCTCCAATATTAAACAAGTAAGAACATGGCCAAAGGACTGCAAAATAATTAAGGAAGATATACAGTTGATACTCAATGTGTTATCAAAGTTTAGTCCTAAGTATTCTATATTTTTTTCTACCTTTCATACCAATAGGGTTTCTATGGTTGCTTCATATGTTGATCCTACTTTTGATGCATTTTCAAATCTTCTAACCTAAGAGGAAGTGAAGCTCATTCAAATGGGTATCATCAAAATGTCCAAGTCACAATCAATGATTCATAGTCAACCTAAGGTACATAAAGAAGTAGGGAATCCTGAACAAAAACAAAAGAAGAAAAAGAACAAGGCATAGAAATAATTTTAATCCTCTTACTCAAACAAGGAATCATCTAAAAATGGGAATTCCACATGTGCATATTGCAATAAATGTGGGCATGATGAACATCAATGGTTGGTTAGAATAATACCTTAGTAACATCAATGATTGGAAATCCTTTCACAGTGATTCTATGGTAATAGCATCAAGTATTTAATTAGAATATCATGTTGAGCTTCATTTAGATTTATCAATCTGGGAACGTGAAACTTGAGATGGTGACTGCAAGGTTTATGCTTTAGTTCATCTACAAAGCCATATTTACTAAAACAAGTAAACTACTACAGGAAATCTATGCTTGGAATGAAACAACAGCTAATCTAGAACTTAAGGAAATGCTTCAATAGTAAATCTATGCTACAAGAAACAGTTAGTGGTTCTGTTACCAGTGGCTATAGGAACAATAGTGTATAACTACCACAAGGAAATTAAAACTTAATCCCTACTTAAACAGAAACTAAGCTCACCTTCCGCGTGGGCCCTCATGGAAGAATGAACAGATTTAGAACTCAGAGATTGAAATCTAAATATGTCATATATTCATTCATGAAACATCAACATAAGTACAAAATAGAATAACATAGTGTATCCACTTCTCTTCTGGATTACAAAATGGATTCCTTCCACACCTAACTAACTCAGAATCATAGACTCTAGATTGTTTAAGCAACTAGAAAAATAGAACACATAAGAACTAGGAATTTCCCATCATGGGTACAACAACTTTTAACAACAGGACATTAAACACAGAAACAATCTGCATTCAATTTCTCAGGATTATAGGCATGCACGAGCACTGGATTCCCTCCAAAACACTCAGTCATTAGGTTGACTCAATCTTGTAACAGCAACTGCGATTGGTTGGAAGTAGTGGAGTCATAATGAAATTTGAGAACAGTTACTTGTCTTAATGAAGCCACTCAATGTTGAGTTTCCTCTACCTGCTGACTTTGTCTTTCCCTGCAAAAGATTAGTGCACCAAAACCCATGACATAAACCAAGATAAATACCCATAATGAGCTTCCTATTTTAGTGCAACCTCATCACATGGCTACAAGAACACTACCCATTAATGCAAAGAGGAAAGAAATACCAAATTTTATCATAATATCCACTTAATATATATATATATATATATATTCAACACATATCTTTTAATCTTAAAAGTACCAAATACATTCATATTCATATCATATAAACATAAAAAGTCTGAAGCTGTTTATGAAACCCATGAGAATACTTAAAGTTTAGACCAAAATTATGAATAGAAAGGCCATAAATTGGGCTCATCATTACCCCCCAACTTAGCATTTTGCTGGTCCCTCAACAAACATGAAATTTTTAAGCCTAGCTGTCATCCTATAATCTACATCTGTCTTCTGTCCAACACCTCCTTTAGCAAAGCTCCAATAAAACCCTTTTGTCTCCTTGTGTCTTTTCCACCTGCTGACCTCTCTTGCCATATCATAATTATCTAAATTTTCTAAATTTGCTAATAATGGAGACATTAGCAATGGTGGCTGAAAAGTTAGTGGTATCTAGGAACTCTGTCGCTCTCTCCCCAAAGAAATATACCAAGGTGCACGCCAATTTGCCATGTCAAAGTCTAGGGCTGAATGTGGTTCCTTAGCTCTCAACTCCCTACTCAAACTAATCCAATGCCATTGAATGGTATTCCTAGCTTCAGGAAACTCATAATTCACCAACTATTCATATGTGTCAAATGTTGCATCCCTAAGTGGATAAACAAGCTTACTTCCTGAATCGAAGGGTGCAATTATTAACCAATCATAATAGCAGGTTTTGGGGTCTTTGGCTTCAGGTCTCAGATATAGGGGAATCTCTTCTTCTAAATCTCTATACAAATTAGCTTGAGTGTCCCAACTAATCTCATTCTAGATCCAAGACATGAGAGCCCTAAGCTGAATATCCCCAACATAGAGTAAGGGATTCCATACTCGATCATTTGGAACTGCCAAATTATGAAGAAAAAATTCACACAAAAGATTTTGAATGGCTATAGGAGAATTATTGAAAGCTTTAGAAAATTTAATAGGCTCTAGCAATGAGGGAGATCTATCTTGCATAATGCAGGTCATCTGATAATTCAACAATTGTTCTTTGAGGAACAGGGCATAGACAGGAGATGGGGACCTACAACCCATTAAGTTAGGAATAAGAGATGTGATTTTGTTAAGTTTTACATTCAACTATTCTACCTTTTCCTCTTGTTCAAGGGTCTCCTGATAGTGCTGGTATATTACCCTATTCAATTATTTTCATTGCTTCTTCCATTGTTCTCTCTTAGAAACTAATTGCTTAGACAATTGAAAAATAATAGATAACAAAGATGCTGAACCAGACCGATCTGATATGGAATTAATGCAAGAATTTTCTATTGATTGAGGAATAGGGAACTTTCCATTTTTAGAAGTTTCCCTCTTCATAGGATCTATCCAGATTATCATAGACCTCTTAGTATTACAACATTGTTGTGCAACAGAGGCTAGTGCATCCAAACCCTCACTTAAAAGCTGCTTGACCACTTTATTGACAATGTCCATATCAATATCAGGGTTTTCTTCTTCATATGAATTCCTTTTTGTTGTAGGAGATAATCCTAGTCCCTTGTCTTCCCTTATATAACATCCTCTAGACATCTCTTCACTATCCAAGTCACTACAACTATCATTTATTTGAGGATTCTTGGAGGTCGAACCTCTTCTTTGAAATACATAAGCCTGCTCTTCGGAGTTGGAGTCACCACCAATTATAATTACTTCTTCATTTATTGGCTTATCAGGAACCTGTTCTATTTCAATATTAGGAAACCCTTCAAATTCTTCCTATTGCATAATCTTAGGCCCTTGTTCTTCTTGCTTAGAAATTTCAGGTTGTATTTCTTGCTGAATATTTCTAAATTCTTCTTCTTTTTGCCTAGAAGCTTCTTGTTCAACATTTGACTCTTCAAATGGGATATATGCAGTCACCTTCTTCTTCTTCCTATTACTCCTTCTCAACAGAGTGTCTTCTCCTTTCTCTGGGACTTTCCACTTTTTAGAGGTGCTTTCAGCTACAGGAGCCTATTTCCTTGCCTGTGGACTAGAACTAGGAATGCTTTTCCTTCCCTTGGCCACATTTCTTTGAGAAACCCTTTTTGACATAGGGGTGGACTTATCTGCAGAGGAATTTCCCTCCTCATTCTAGACTGAATTTGAAGTGATGATGAAGGGTGCTCCCCTTAATACCACAAACACATAACATAAATAGAGAAACAACAACAATAATATGCAAGAACAGAAAATTGGCTTCTTATTATCTCCACAAATGTGGAATTAAAAACTTTTAGAATTACAATATGCAAAGCCACATGGGCATTCCCTTACAATATTCTGTAGGACAAAGCCTCGAATCAATACCCAGATCTACTACCCAGAACTACCCTAGACAACACTATGGGCCTTCTTTATATAGGCAATTTCCATCGCCCAAGAAGGTTCTAGAAATTTAGCCCTTAGGGCCGACCAAACTTAGAATTATTTTATTTTACAATTTATTACATCAAATTCGGCTCAAAATAAGTTTTGAAACCCAAACAAAAATTTTGAAGAAAAATTATTTTCCACCATTTCAGGTGACCCAGCTTCCGAAGACCACAAGTCATCACTCGTTGACCTGATTGGATATTATAACCCCATTCTGGAAATGCCACGAAGCGCTCTACAGGCTTGACCTGCACAAAGCACCCGTCACCCAAATTTTCAACCTCATCCGGGGCCTTTAAAGCCTTCAAAACTGAGTTCAAAGTTTCTGTACCCTGCTGCCAATACCCGAAAATCTTCAATATCTTCAAAACTAGACCTGATCTAGCCATGAAACTTTGCTAGCAGGCTGATATGACTGAGATAAACCTCCATATGTAAAATTAGAACATTCCGAGATCGTAAGACCAACTTACTAAAAATAGCAAGTTTCCATAAATAGCAACTCTGCACAAGATAGCCCTTATTGAATACAAAAATAGAAATATTTTTGGGTGATGCAAGATTGCTCTTACACCTAGGATGCTCCTGCATCAGACACCCGGGGTAATTTGAGAAGTGACCCTATCACGACTCAAGTGTGCAGAGGAAAACCAAGACGGTTAACCTCCTCCTTTGTTAGCCATGATGAATCTTCAACGGGTCGTCCTTTCCATTTGACCAAATACTCTTCATATGTCCTGTTCCTTGTGTTTTTGCCAACATGACTGTCCAGTATGTCTTCAATCTCCTTGAAATCTGAACTGGTTGCTGGAATACTCCACTGTGTTGCTGCAACCTCATCTTCAACACCTCCTTCGTGATACTCTGTCAAATCTGAAATGTTAAACACTGGTGAAATATTCAGCTCACTAGGCAATTCTACCTCATATGCATTTCCTGAATCATGCTTCTTCAATATCTTACATGGTCCAAACTTCTTCATTTTCAGCTTGTTATATGTACCAACCGAAAATTGCTCCTTTCGCAAAAGAACCATGACTTCATCCCCAACCTGAAATTTCTTATGCCTCCTTTTCTCATCTGCCTTAGCCTTACACTGCGCATTCATCTTGGTAATATGCTTCCTCACCTCCTCATGGATGTTCTTCAAGTGTTCTGCAAAATCCTCAGCTTCAGCACTACTTATTTCTCCTTTATCTATCTTTCTCAATTCAGATGCATTTCTTGGACTACTTCCATATACAATCTGGAATGGTGATTTACTAGTGCTCCTATTGAAAGAATTATTGTATGCAAATTTTGTCTGTGGTAAAATCAAATCCCATCCTGTTGGCTTATCTCCAACCAAACATCTCGGCAAATTTCTCAAACTTCTATTCACCACCTCTGTCTGTCCATCAGTCTGTGGATGATGTGATGAGCTGAACTTCAAATCTATCTTCAACTTCTTCCACAATGTCCGCCAAAAATATCCAACAAACTTAGTATCTCGATCTGACACTATGGTCTTTGGCAAACCATGTAGTCTCACCACTTCTTTGTAAAACAATTGTGCTACATGAACAACATCATTAGTCTTCTTGCAGGGAATGAAATGTGTCATCTTCAAAAATCTGTCAACTACTACAAAAATTGAATCATGTCCCTGCTGTGTCTTCGGTAAACCAAGAACAAAGCCCATACTAATATCCTCCCAAGGCTTCTCTGGTATAGGTAATGGCTGATACAACCCTGTATTCCACTTCACTCCTTTCGCCATCTGACATACTCTACAACTCTGTACAAACTTCTTCACATCTTGCCGCAATTGTGGCCAATAATAATTTTCACCAACCAAAGCAAGGGTTTTATCACGACCAAAATGTCCAGCCAATCCTCCACTATGCTTCTCCTTGATGAGATTCTCCCTCATAGAACTTCGTGGAATGCACAACTGACTCCCTCTGAATAGCATATCATCTTGGATGATAAAATCCAGCCATTTCATCTTGTCTAGAGTAACAGGTTCTATACAAGCTTTCCAAGCTTCACCAAAATCAGGATCCTCTGGATACAAATTCTTGAGTTCCTTGAACCCAACCACCTCAATCTGCATTTTTGTCAGCAATAGTTGCCTTCTACTAAGAGCATCTGCAACCTTGTTAGACTTTCCACTTCTGTGTTTCAAAATAAATGTATAACTCTGTAAAAACTCAACCCATTTCAAATGCCTTTGATTCAACTTTCCTTGACTATTCAAATATTGCAAAGCTTGATGATCAGTATACAAAACAAACTCCTTAGGAAGCAGATAGTGCCTCCACTTTTTCAATGCCTGAACTATAGCATAAAATTCCTGATCATAAACAAAATATTTTCTCTGGGCATCATTTAACTTCTCACTGAAATAAGCAACAGGTTTACCTTCTTGGCTCATAACAGCTCCTATTGCAGTACCACTAGTATCACAATCTACTTGAAACACTTTATTAAAATCTGGAAGTGCTAAAATAGGTTGTTCTGTAACTTTGTGTTTCAACAATTGAAAACTCTTTTCTGCCCCATTAGTCCACTTAAACTCTTTTCTATCCCCTCTCATTGTTTCAGTCAAGGGTCCACAAATACTACTAAAATTTCTGATAAACTTTCTGTAAAAGCTAGCTAGACCATGAAAAGATCTTACCTCGGTAGCACTCCTTGGAGTAGGCCATTCAAAGATAGCCTGTACCTTCTTTGGGTCTATTTTTAGACCTTCTGCTGAAACTACAAATCTCAAATACACTAACTCTTTCTTCACAAAACTACACTTCTTCAAATTAATCAACAATTTCTCATCTCTCAACTTCTCAAACACCATACGAATATGCATCATATGTTCCTCCAATGTCTTGCTAAAAATCAAAATATCATTTAGGTAAATAATGACAAACTTACCCAGAAATTCTTTCAGAACCTTGTTCATGAGCCGCATGAAAGTGCTCGGTGCATTGGTTAGCCCAAAAGGCATGACCAACCACTCATATAGTCCTTCCTTTGTCTTGAATGAAGTCTTCCATTCATCTCTTTCTCTGATCTGAATCTGGTGATATCCACTCTTCAGATCTATCTTTGAGAAATACACAGCTCCACTCAAACAATCCATAATATCATCCATTCATGGCAATGGAAACCTATACTTGATTATGATCTTGTTTATTGCTCTGGAATCTATACACATCCTCCACTCTCCATTCTTCTTTGGTGCTAATACTGTTGGTACAACATAGGGACTCAAACTCTCTCGAATCAACCCCTTCTGCAATAACTCGTGTACTTGTCTGTTCAACTCTTCACTTTCTGCTGGTGTCATTCTGGGTGCTACCTTATTTGGCAAACTGGCTCTTGGAATCAAATCCATCTGATGATTGATCTTTCTTATCAGTGGTAATCCATCAGGTACATTATCAGATACAATATCTTGAAACTCATTCAACAAATATGCAACCTTTATAGGTACATCCTCCACTTCTTCTTTACCAACTTTTGAAATTAAAGCAAAACACACATGCTCATACCTCATACCATCTAGGAATTTTCTTCCATCAACAAATGTTATTCTTGCATTACCACATACCTTTTCTTCGGTCTCCTTCAATGACTTTAACTTATGTCACACTCCATCCTTTGTCAGGGAATAGGTATTCGCACGACCATTGTGTACAACACATCTGTCAAACTGTCACGGTCTACCCAACAACATATGACATGTATCCATAGAGATGATATCACATAGTACCTCATCTTGATACCCACCGATCTTGAACTTTACCAAGCACTGTTCACTGACCATGACCTTGTGGTCATCCTACACCCAGGCAATCTGATATGGATGTGGGTGTTTTTGTCTCTTGAGCTTCAACTTTGTCACCATCTCTTCTGACACCAAATTGTCAGTGCTTCCACTATCGATAATCACATCACAACATTTACCCTCACACTTGCATCTAGTGCGAAACAGGCTCCTCCTTTGTTCAGGTTCATTCTCACCACTCTGTAAGAGTCTTCTGTTAATTAGTGTTTCTCCTCTTTCAGCATCTTTAGAATTTGACGATCTAGCATCTTCATCTACATGTGCAACTCTGGCCTAGCCTTCATTTCTCCTGTCTATTCTGCCTTGGTGCTGAGGACATTCAAATGCCCTATGACCTTCTTCTCCATAGTGAAAACATGTTCCACAGAAGCCTCCTCTTCCAGATCCTTGTCCTCTTCCTCTTCCTCTCTGATCCTGGAAATGATTGGAATTATTTCCTCTCTGATTCTGACTGCTACTGGCCTCATCCTTCTTTTTTGGATCTTCATTTTGGCCACCATATGACCATCCGCTAGATCTTCCACCACGACCTCTTCCATTTTGTCTACTCTCAAACTTCTTGTTTAGCTTTTCCTCTACTTTTAGGGCAAACTGGTATGCCTCCTCAATACTGTTCATTCAAACCAGATTCAACTCTTCTTGAATGCTTGGCCTTAACCCATTAAGGTATCGGGCAACTTTCTCCTTATCAGCTTCTGCATGGCTTGTTCTAATGAGGAGTCGATAGAACTCCTCTGTATACTCCTGAACAGATCTTCCTGCTTGCTTCAAACTTTGCATTTTCTTTAGTAGGTCAAGCTCATAATCAATAGGAATGAACTGTCACTTCAATTTATCCACCATCTGATCCCATCTTGTGATTTTATCTTTCCCTCTTCTATTTCGCCCCAATTGAATTTCTTGCCACCAGATCTTCGCATGACCTTTCAATCTAGCCTTTGCAAATTTGACCCTATCAGGATCCTCAACATCTTCATACTCAAAATATTCCTCACATTCATTGATCTAGTCGATCAATTCCTCTGGGTTAAGATTTCCAAAAAATGTAGGAACCTCAATCTTAGGTCTTTTCCCAATCCTGGTTCACAATTTCAGCTTCTCCTTCTTGATATTCTTCTTCGGCTTTATCCTCACTTTCGTCTCTGACATTAAGATTCATTCCTCTGTGAATCTCTTCTTACAATGCTCGCACTTGTTTCTGCAGCTCTCTAACCTCAGGTGTCACAACACCAGCTCTTTCGCCACATTCTCTTTGTGGAGGCATTTTCGCGATGCGCGCTGAAACCCTAACCACGGTCCTGGTGCAAACTGCCTCACAGTCAGTGATCTATTTACACACTCAAGAACTCCTGCTCTGATACCACTTGATAAAGGGTGCTCCCCTTAATACCACAAACACATAACAGAAATAGAGAAACAACAACAATAATATGCAAGAACAGAAAATTGGCTTCTTATTATCTCCACAAATGTGGAATTACAAACTTTCAGAATTACAATATGCAAAGCCACATGGGCATTCCCTTACAATATTCTGTAGGACAAAGCCTCGAATCAATACCCAGATCTACTACCCAGAACTACCCTAGACACCACTATGGGCCTTCTTTATATAGGCAATTTCCACCGCCCGAGAAGGTTCTAGAAATTTAGCCCTTAGGGCCGACCAAACTTAGAATTATTTTATTTTACAATTTATTACATCAAAGTCGGCTCAAAATAAGTTTTGAAACCCAAACAGAAATTTTGAAGAAAAATTATTTTTCGCCATTTCAGGTGACCCAGCTTCTGAAGACCACAAGTCATCACCCGTTGACCCGATTGGCTATTATAACCCCATTCTGGAAACGCCACGAAGCACTCTACAGGCTTGACCTATGCAAAGCACCCCTCACCCAAATTTTCAACCTCATATGGGGCCTCTAAAGCCTTCAAAACTGAGTTCAAAGTTTTTGTACCCTGCTGCCAATACCGAAAATCTTCAATATCTTCAAAACTAGACCTGATCTAGCCATGAAACTTTGCTGGCAGGCTGATATGATTGAGATGAACCTCCATATGTAAAATTAGAACATTCTGAGATTGTAAGACCAACTTACTAAAAATAGCAAGTTTCCATAAATAGCAACTCTGCACAAGATAGCCCTTATTGAATACAAAAATAGAAATATTTTTGGGTGATGCAAGATTGCTCTTACACCTAGGATGCTCCTGCATCAAGTGGAAGAGTGAGGGGAATCTGCATGAGTCCTAACCCTAGATTTCTTCCTGGAGGAAGATCCTTGTCCAAGCTCTATAATAATTTTCTTAACCCATGTATATGTCTGAATTCTCTGGCCAACTCTTTGCCCAATAGGCTCTGGAGTCAGTTCCTTAAACCCATGCAACAAAAATTCCTCCCAAGACAATTCAGATTGTTTTCTTAAAGCCCTCTCAACAACCAGCTTAATCAAACAATGGTGTGAAACATAATTAGCTTTACCCTCTTGCACCAAAGCAGCCTGTCTTTGCAAGATATTAAACATAAAGCTTGGAACATTGATGGGTTTATTCTCATGCCGAAGACAACTTAAAAATTTGAAGTGGATAGAATGCAAGTAGGATTGTCGACCTACACAAGTAAAATACTTGATAACATAAACGGTGCATTGTCTAAACGACTCTGGTAAGGATTGTACACATAAAATAGTGTACTTCCATGGATCATTACAATCAAGAACACTTAAGAATGAGGTCTCAAAAATTGATCCATAGCTCTTTATGTATGGAGTTGCAAGATTGTAAAATTTCTCTCAGCTAGAGCTAATAAACTTAGTGACCTTGCTAGTCAACCACACAACGAGAGATTCAAGTGAAGATAAGGGCAAGAATGCCAATAGCTCCAAGAATTAAATGAAATGCAATGCAAGTAAGCTAAGAATGAAGATGCAAATATGCAAGTTATGCTATGAAAATGAAAGTACAATCTAAACTATGAAATGGAAATAGCAAGTGTTACAATCCTTCCTATTAAACTAGATGAGTTATTCTAAAGCATGAAAGGAAATCTAAACTATGAAAGCTTGAAATATGAAACTACTATGCAAGAATGAAAAATAAACTATGAAGAAATGAAGAAAGCCAAGATGTGATGCAAAAATGATCTCCAAAAAGCTTCAAAGTCTTCAAGAATTCTTGCAGCATAAAGTTAGCATAAAAGTGAATGACCTAGAAGGAGGAAGAGAGCTCTTCTTTTATAGGAAATGAGGAGAAATGGACCATGGAGATTAAGAGGCAAAATATTTAATCAATGGTGGAGCATCAAAGAGGAGAAATCCATGTGCATAAGTATCCTCCAATGAGAAAATAAGAGTTGACTTTTGTGTCCATATGAGACAAAAATTGCTTTTCTTCTTTTTATAAAATAAGAATAATGCTTTATTTGTGCAACTTAGGATAAGAGGAAAAGTGGGGGCTTTTTATTTAATAAAAGGGGAGGAAATATTCCTTTTAATAAATAAATACTTAGGATAAAATGGTTAGCCCAAGGCAAATAATCGAAAATGATAAAATAGGATTTGATCAAGGAAATTGATATAATTGATAAAATGTTGATTTTTGAAAATATTGATTCAGGGATTTGATAAATTGCAAGAATGGGGCCCAAAGTCTAGGCGACCATTTTAGGGTGCATACATTTTCCTCTCTTTGACTAATGTGTGATCATTCTGGGAACACATGTGGTCAAAGAAGAATTGAAATGTGAGTTCATTTTGGGATCACAAAACAACTCGGACGTGTGTTCATTTTGGGAACACACCCGGACAAAAATAAATAAAAGATTCTGGACATGAGTTCATTTTGGGATCACATCCAAAATAAGAGATAAAAATCTCAAGCTGAGTGAAAGCTCATAAAAAGATAGCTGAATCAAGAAAATCAAGGATTAAATCCAATAGGTACTGCCCCCTCGGAATCAAAATCGAAATCAGGTAGAGGAGAACAATAGATTGATAAAAGATGATCAAATCACTAGAAATCATAATCAAAGATAAAGGGTAACAAGATAACCATTAGACAGTGAAAAAATGCCCTAGTGATGAATGAGAAGAAAAGAAATGGGGTGAATGGAAGACTAGAAGTGTGAAAGACATGAAAAGGAAGAAATTCCATCAAAGATCGAAGAATTATGCCCCAAAAGTTTAGTCAACTGCACAGAAGAAAGAGAAATTTTGAAATGAGATTTTGACTATCAATATGACCTTAGATTTCAATTTTGAGTCTGAAAATGGATTTAGGACGTCGAAATTATCTAGGGGTGCAATTTTTGTGCAATTCTGAGGTGTTTTGAAAATTAGGTCAAAAAGTCAAAATGCTATAAAAAGGGGTAAAAAGGTCATTTTCAAAATCATTAACCCCTTGTGATGACAGGAAAAGGATGTGATGAAAAATACAAGGAGTGAAAGATATGATCGAGAAAAGAAAAGGTGAGCGTAGTTGACCAACAGGTCCTCAAAAGATGAAAAGGAGAGCTCTCTCCATACGCAAGATGCAAGGCTAAACTATCATGAACCTAAAAATGCAAGCTACTATGAAAGTGGTTGACTTGCAAGGTCACAACACCAATAGACATCTAATAATCATCATCGAGCTTTATTGGTAGCATTGTAAGATCATACAATACACACTAGTATGACTATGGGTATATGAATATGATCTATATCAGATAGAATGTGGAAATCCCACCTAGGAACCAAAGACATGTAGGTCAAGATGAATAGTGCAGTGAGATTACCTAAGTTTACTATAGCGAGATTATGCTTGCATCAGGACATAAGAAAAGTCAAGATGGCTATAAGCATGCACTCGCAAATAGTCAAGGATAATACTTTGTAGATCCTAGGTGTCAAGTGGAACAAGCATAAATGCTAATGACAATTAGGACCAACAAAATATACCCAC
This sequence comes from Chamaecyparis obtusa, assembly GCA_027943335.1. Taxonomy (NCBI): domain Eukaryota; kingdom Viridiplantae; phylum Streptophyta; class Pinopsida; order Cupressales; family Cupressaceae; genus Chamaecyparis; species Chamaecyparis obtusa. Next base: position 2,749,121 of record BSBK01003238.1, on the reverse strand, counting down.
AAGTAGATAAAAAAATAAAACATGTGCTCATACCCTAAGTCTTCTAGCTATGCATCATCAAAAACTTCTCAAGGAGAGACCACTCATCAAATAAATCCTCATAGACATCACACAAAGAAAAATAAAGTCAACATATCTCAATTGAGTTGATTGTTTAAGTGCGTGGGTGTTGGTCATAGAGTCAAACTTTGAGTATCGCATTTGCTAGTGGGAGATATCATATCATGCTAGATTGCGGGTAAGATATCTGATAAGTGTTGAGAAACACTTGACGCTAGGGTAGTGTTGAAAAACATAGTTTGGGGTGTTGAAAAATACCTATTTGTGAAATGCCCCAAGAGACAAATGCACCTAAAGGACCTATGCTAACATGTATGCCCCCTAGACAAAAATAAAGACCAATTATAGACCAAGTCAAATAAGGTCAAGGCATGATGGAGAATGGCTAAGTGTCGAGGATGCATGCTAAGAGACAAGGGTGCAAAGGCCTCAAGTAGCGCCTGTTTCCAGGTTTTCACCACTTGGAGATTTATTTTTATTTTTTTCAATTTTTTTGTATTTTTTCAGGACTTTATATGCTTTTTAGGATTTTTTCAGCATCATATATGAATTTTTTGGGGTATTTTCTCAGGATCATAAAATATGTACAAAGGATGCCCCCAGGCTGAATAGGCATCATGGATAGAACTTCTTGAGGTACAAAACATTGATGGGATTAGGGAGTTGTTCTCCATCCTCATCAGATAACAAGTAAGCACCTGTCCCAAAAGTAGCTATGATGACATATGGCCCAAGCCAATTAGGTTTGAACTTACCCTTTTGCTCTCTATTTTGTTGGTTCTTAAGATTCTCTCGCAAAACAAGATCACCTACTTGAAACTCTCTAGGGTGAACCTTCTTGTTGAATGCCTTTGACATACACTTCTGATACACTCTCATATGATCAAATGAGGCCTTGTGCTTCTCATCTAGAAGTTCTAAGTTTGTAACCTCATGGCACGATAATCGTCATCTGTTATCAAACCTTTGAGAGAGACTCTAAGTGAAGGGATCTCTACTTGTAAAGGTAATACTGCTTTAGTGCCATAAGTGAGGGCAAAAGGAGTAGCCCCTGTGGGAGTATGTATACTCATTCTGTAAGCCCATAAGGCTGGATTGATCTATAAGTGCCAGTCTCAACCATTCTTGTGAACTGTTCTGTGGAGAATCTTGAGAATGGTCTTATTAGAAGCCTCTACTTGTCCATTTCCTTGTGAGAAATAAATGGAGGACCAATGTTGTTTTATCTTGAATTTCTTATAGAGGTGTGTAAGGTCCTTGTTTTTGAACTAACCCCCATTGTCAGTGATTATCTCAGAAGGTATCCCAAATCGACAAATGATGTGATTCAATATGAACAAAGAGATTGTCTTCGCTAAAGCAACAAATAGTGGAATAGCTTCTACCCATTTGGTAAAGTAGTCAGTAGTAGTAATAATGAATTTATGTCCACCTGATGAGTTGGGATGAATCTACCCAACAAGATCAAAGGCCCAGCGCTAAAATGGCCAATGAGAAATAGAAGGAATAAGCTCCCTACCTAGAGCATGAATCAGGTTTCCATGTTTTTGACACTTTTCACATGATTTGGCAAATGCTATAGCATCCATCTGCATTGTGGGCCAATAATACCCCACCCTAAGCAACCTTCGGGCCATGGCAAGACCATTAGAATGTCCTCCACAAATACCCTCATGAATGTCAACTAACACTGAGTCGGACTCATCCTTTTCCAAGCACCTAAGAAGTGTCCCATCTAAACCCCTCCTATACAGATCACCAGAGATAAGGGTATGGTGAGAGGCGTTACAGACAAGATTTCTTCTTTCAAAATAGTTAAATGTATCAGGGATGATGCCATCATGAAGGTATGAGTAAATAGCACCATAGCAGGATGAGTCATGGCTAACCAAGGTACAAATAACATGGCTATCTGAGGAGTCAAAAATGGGGTGACGTAGCTCTTCCACCAGGAATTCAAATCTTGATTTGTGTTGTTCCAATTGAAGGAGTGAAGCTAGTGTAGTCATAGCATTTTCTGCCTTATTTTCTACTCTAGGGATCTGTTGAAATGTACCAAAGGTGAAGTATTGGTGCAATGAATCAACCATCTTCTTATAGGGTATTAGTTTGTCATCCTTTGTTTGATATTTTTCATTAACTTGGTTGATTATCAATTGTGAATCCCCATAGATATGCAGCTCTGTAATTCCCCATTCTATGACCATTTTCAATCCATTGGTTAAGGCCTCATATTTAGCAATGTTGTTTGTGCATGGGAATAATAATTTATAGGACTTGGGAATAGTACACCCATGAGGGGAGACAAACAACACTCCAGCTCCTGAACCATTATGCATATTTGAACCATCAAAGAACATTTTCCAAGTACACGTGGTCATGTACATGATATGCTCATCTGGGAATTCCACTTGAATAGGCATGCTATCCTTGACTGGGAAATCAACAAATTGATCTGCAATAGCTTTCCCTTTTATAGCCTTATGCTCAATGTACTCTATATCCCAAATTCTAACAAAACCATCATCCACTTAGCAAGTCTACCCGTGAGAGCAGCCTTACTAAGCAAATACTTAAGAGGATCAATTTTTGCAACAAGATGTATAGTATGGGCAAGCATGTAGTGTCACAACTTTTGGGAAGCAAACACTACCACAAGACAAGACTTTTCAATACTATTATAATTGATCTCATAAGATACTAGAGTACGACTAATGTAGTAGATGGCTCTTTCCTTCCCAATATCATCAAGTTGAGCCAAAAATGCCCCCAAGGAAGATTATGTCGTTGAGATGTACAAAATTAACAATTTTCTTGGGATAGGAGGCATTAAGATTGGAGGATTAGCCAAGTATTGCTTTATTTGATCTAGGCTCTTTTGGCAATCCTCATTCCAAGCACATGTGGCTCTCTTATGCAATGTCTTGTTGAATGGTTGTGCTCTATCTGCAAGTTGTGAAATAAACCTTCGTATGGATTGGAGTCATCCTTGAAGACTTCTCATCTAACTAATGTTCTTAGGAGGCGGCATATCTAATATAGCTTGAACCTTTTCAGGATCCACCTCTATTCCTTTGGTTGAAATTATGAATCCTAGAATTTTACTTGAGGTAACCCCAAATGCACACTTTTTCATATTCAATCTTAATTGAAACTGCTCCATTCGATCTAGAATTACTTCCAAATCTTCTAGGTGTGTATCCCTTTGCTTAGACTTGGCCAAGGTATCATCCACATAATCCTCCATGTTTTTATGCATCATATCATGAAATATTGTGGTCATAGCTCTTTGGTATGTGGCTCCTGCATTTTTTAAGCCGAATGCCATGACGTTCCAACAATAGGTTCCCCATGCACATGTGAAGGCTATCTTTTCTTGATCCTCAGGAGCTATTTTTATTTGGTTATAACCGGAAAAACCATCCATTAAAGAGTATATCTCATAGCCCGCAGTCATGTCCACTATCATGTCTATTTTAGGGAGTGGAAAGTCATCCTTTAGGCAAGCTTTGTTAAGATCTTTGAAGTCTGTGCATACACGAATGGACCCATCATGTTTTGAAACTGGAACAATATTTGAGATCCACTCGGCATAGTCGATAGCTCTAATAAATCCTGCTCCTAAGAGCTTTTCTAATTTAGCCTTAACAAGGAGAGCTCTATGAGGATGCATTTTCCTCAACTTCTATTTTACTAGTTTAATTCCTAGAGCTATAGATAAGTGATGCATAATGAGATTAGTGTCAAGCCCTGGCATGTCTGAATATGTCCAAGCAAGATTTATTTTCTTCTTTTGTAAGAACTTTGTGTATGCCTCTTTTTCTTGCACTGACAGAGACTGAGCTAGATGTATCACTTATGGAGCCTCTTCTGTATTCAAATTTATTGGTTGTGTAGGCTTAATAAGAACTGATGATCTATCTTGGAAATAACTCAGCAGGTTATTAAGTACCCCATCCTTAGGCGCCTCAAAGAGGTTTTCACCTTCGGATACGTCTTTTATTTTTACTATTTTGGGTTCTGACACCACCACAAAGTGGTTTTCGTCATCAGAACCATTTCTCTTTTGTTTCATTTCTTTTATTTTTTGACTGAGGTACTTAATATCCAGCTCCTTCATACTCGTTGTAGGTTCACTGGTGGAAGAGACTATGGGTTCAAGAGCATTCAAGTAGCAGGCTATCTCGTAGTCATTGTGAAAAGTGAGGAGCTGAGGCTCTTGAAAGAGTTGTGACCAATCAATCAAATGATGGTTTACAAAGGGTAGGTTAATGACTAGTTCAACATTATTGATATGAAAGGAATTATCTTTGGTGATCGCATAGTTAGGATCTATCAAGTCTCCTTCTAAGATACCCGAATTAGGACTCATCCTACCAAACGAAGCATTATCCACTAAGGCAATTCGAGGAGTCCAATCCTCTAGTCCCACACTAGGCTCATTGGTCACATCAGGTTGAGTACTATAGGTATGGACAACTTCCATGTCCAAATCAACTGTTTCATCTGAAAGAGAGTCCCACTTGAACTCATGCGAATCTGTTTCTGAATCTCTGCTGGGATGTTTACACTAAGAAGGCTTGGGATGCCTTGATGTAGAAGCTTCAAGACTACAAAGGGTATCACCTTCTCTGGTGTCTATATTTTTAGCTACTAAATCATCTGAATCTCCCCAAAGGAGATTGGTGGAAGGCACCCAATCATCAATCATGTCTTGCTAGTTTTGAAGATTGGGTGTATAATCTGAGTCACTGTCACTATCTGTCGCAGCTAGGATAGGGACACTTGTCTTCTTTTCATGATCAAAGCCTAGGATGATTGTTGACTTAGTCCTACGACCAAAAAGAGCATGGTTAAGTGGTTCAGCCTTGGCATCTAACCTATGACTGAGAGGGCCATGACCTGGGTAGCCCATGTTTTTAACCAAAGTATACCCTCTCCCGTAGGTTTTAGGAGATGGTGCAAAATTCTCATTGTGTTGATACTTTTCTTCTTTATATATCCAATCTCTAATGGCTACCTCCTCTTTCTCCTCATGAATAGGTACTAAGGACTCTACAAACTTTCCAAACAAGGTCATAGCTAAGGATGAAGGTTTCCTCTCAGATGAAGGTTTTCCATAAGACCTAGGTGAGATTGGAATTTTTGTGAAGGAATCCATTTGGTAGTCTCCCATGCCAAGGTCTATGGACTTAAACTTACTCTTACACTACTCAAGAGCAGCATCAAAATTATCAGCCTCTCTATTCAAAGGGACATGAGAGCTAGCTGAAATTGCATTAACAGATAATGTGCTATCCCCTGGTATGCATACTTCAAATCCATTGGAAGGGAACTTAACACATTGGTGGTAGGTAGATGACACCACTTGCATGTCATGAATCCATGGCCTACCCAACAAGATATTATATGCCAAAGGTCCGGCATCAACAATCTGGAACAAAATGTCCTTTTCCACAGGACCAATCCTAATAGGAAGAACAACCAATCCCTTAGAGCTTTGCTTTGCTTCATCATAGGCTTTAATTGTGATCTTCTTCCTAGTGTCAATTATTTTCTTAGAATATCCCAAAGCTTTCAATAGACTCAAAGAGAAAATATTAAGCCCAACACCCCCATCTATTAACACGCACCTAACATAGGTTTTATGGATCATGACCTCGATATGAAGGGCCAAATTATGCGGATGACTTAATGCTTTATCGTCCTCTTCTGAAAATGTGAGGTAATGAGGGCTAGCAAGGTGATTGACCATGTTTTGGAATTGATCGACATCTATGTCATTAGGAACATTAGTGGCTCGCAAGGCATCCTCAAGGACACTCCTGTGTCTAGGAGACAATTCTAAGAGCTCAAAAATGGAAATCTGTGCTGGCGTTCATTGTAACTGATCAACAAGGTTGTAACTCATATCAGGACCAACTATAGACTTGGGAGGAACACTTTTGGACACTGGTTGCTTGGATTTGCTAGAATTAGGACCTTTAATGATAATAAGACCTTGGGACTAACTCCTAGTAATAGCATTGAGAGGCTGAGATGACCTTCGAGATTGAGGACCTCTAAGCACAACAACAGGTCCTTCCTCAAATATGGGAGGTGAGTTTACATCATAACCATAGGGATCTTTACCCCTCATCATGTTGACATCATTGTCCACAACTTCAAGCATATTGAGACATTTTCTGCAGCTGTATAGGTATAATTGATTGCGGCCTTGCCATTCTTGTTTTTAGAGGTCTCCCCCTTCTCATACTTAGGCAAGGGATCCTTAAAGGCCTTGTGGTTTGCATTTGTGGTCAACCCATCAACCTATAATTTCCCAGTCTTAATAAGGTCTTGAACAAGATGTTTAAGTTTGAAACAATTTTCAATGTCATGTCCAATCCCATTGTGGTATACACAGTAAGCTTTCTCATTCCACCAGTAAGGTTTAGGATCTGGTATGCGAAACTTTGTAGGATCCTGAGGTTGTGCCAAATTATGAGCAATCAAGGTCTTAAAAATATCTGCATAATAGTCTCCAAGCTTAGTGAATTGCCTCTTTCCTAACTTAGGCTTATCTTGATACTTGGGCTTGTGCTCTTGTTGATCTAAGGATGTCTGCAGCTTCATAGCTTGAACTACATTAGATAGATTAAGAACTCCTTGTTCCTTAGGTTGTGGAGAGTCAACAACTCTGTCATTGACTACTTACTTATTTTTGTTCCAATATGAGTTCTTTTTATCCTTATTGTTGTTGTTATTGTTTGGGCCATTGTTGTTGTTACTTTGTTTGGCCAAAATACCTTGTTCTTTTAGAACATCCTCGATGTGACATGCAGTTTCTACCATAGTGTCAAAAGAATTAAAGACCATTTTTCTAACTTCATATCTCAATTCTGGCACTAGATTGCTCACAATTATATCAATCCTTTCTTCCTTAGGGATGGTCCTAGAATATTTGGAGCATAAGCGTCTCCATCTTTGTAAAAATGTCACAAAGGATTGCCCCTGATTTTGTTTTAGCTTGCACAAATCAAGCATGGTGACTGACCTTGATAGATTATATGTGAAGTGCTGCACAAACCTTTGGACAAGTTCTTTGAATGTTTTAACAGGAGGGGTAAGGTTAGTAAACCACTACATAGCTTGGCCTTTAAGGCTCCTCGGGAATAACCTCATAAGGTAGGAGTCCTCATGATGAAATTCAAAGCTCATGATATAGAACTATCGTACATGGTCATGGAGGTCACCACTACCATCATATTTGTCATATGTGGGGATTTCAACCTTTCTAGGAAAATATACCATAACCACACTCTTGTCAATGGGATTGGGACATATGGAGTCCAAGTTGAAGGTATTCTTTGGAGCCATCATTTTCTCCATAGTCTTTTGCATCTGCTTAATCACCTCATCAGTTGAAGGGTTTTGCTTCTTAATTTTTCTATCCACATCAAAGTTGTATGGGACCCTTGCACCCTTGTTGATTAGGCTTCCCAAGAATTGATCCTTATTTTTCTCAACATATTTTTCCACATATTTTTGAAATAGTGGTTCGTGTTGCATTCTCATAAAATCATGAGTATCAAAGTTGGCACTACTTCCTCCATGTTGAGAGTCATGATGTGCTCGTTGGGAGGGATCTCTTGATAGTCTAGGAGGTGTGTGTCTCTTATAATGTGCATGTTGAGAAGTCCTTCTTCCTCTAGGACTAGGTGATCTTGAAAGGGTCCTTGACCTCCTTCTACTTCTTGGAGTTGTTGAGGGAGTTGATAGTGGAGAGTTGGTTCCACTATTGGTACCCCTATTGTTGAGTTGTTGGGCCAATATCTTATCTTGTTCCTCTTGGAATGCTTTTCTCTCTATGTCCAAAAAGGCTCATTGTTCCTCTTCTAGAAGCCTAAGTTTTTCTTCTTTTGCAGCTCGTTCATTTTCTGCAGCCTATTTTTCCCACTCAATTCTTTTTAGCCTCTCACTTGTATATCTTGAAGTTGTTTTTAGCAAGGAACTTGGTCTTGAATGGTTGAACAAGTTAGCTGCGTTCACATGAGCATCATAAGATTGGTTGTTTTGGTCCTCATGTTGTGACCGTGCATCTTGATGAGCTGGTGCATAATGTCTTTCAGCTCATTGATGAGCATCTAGATATCTTGAATTAATAGGAGGTGAGTCAGGTTGATTGCCATCTTCGAATGACATGTTTCTCCTATGTCTCTGAAAAATGTCACCAAGTGATTGATCTATTATTTCTCTTTGTTGTTTGGTCAAGGTATAACTCATATCCATATTCGATGAAAAAGGTGCTAAATAAGTACTCAATTCGCTAGGATTACTCTTTGGGTCAAAGCAAGCCTCAAACTCACTCTTAGGAGATTGGTCAAAAATGGGCTCTTTTCCCTTTTGCTGTTGACGAGTCTTAACTAAGGGTAACTGATTAAAGACAACCGGGGGTCATTTCCCTTGATTCACTTGGTACCTAGTTGTAACTGACATGAAAGAAAAGGATTCTTGATGATAAGGTGACCTCTCAAAGTGTCAACACCAAACTAGGATAATCAAAGTTCTCTAATGTCCAAAAAGAAAGAGATGGTAAGATAGAAATTGTAAAAGGTGTTACCAACACTGTCAAAGAGGTGCTTAAATCAAAGGATCAATATCCTTGCATGTTTGAACCAGGAGGATGGACTTAGCCAAATTTTATAATTAAAATTGAATTTGAATGGAAATGATTTGGACAAAAAGAGTACTAAAATTCTCCAAGAATGTTACTAACAACTCTAGAGATGTACTTTTCTCAATAGGAATAATCTTCTAACCTGACAATTTTTCCTGAGGTGACTTGGTAAATCAAATGACACTACCCCTAGAGGGCTAAAAATAGAAATTCAGAGTAAAGACAGGCTTCCAGCGACAAGATAAGTTACCTACTTAAAGACCTAGCCAACAAAAAGCAACTGTGAAACAACTGAAACCAGGTATACATTAGAAAATTCTTAGGCGACACTTTCCAGGTTAGTAGTGTGCCACTTTAAGACCAAGTGGCACTTGGCGCCACACCAGGTGACACTTTTCAGGCTAGTAGTGCACCACTTTCTGGGTAAGTAGGGCGACAGTCGTGCAGGGACGAATTGTCATGCGACAATTCTCAGAATAGGGTGCGATAGTTTTTCAGTATTCCGTGACTCTTTGACCAGTGAAGTGCAAATTCTTAGTTTTTGGGACTGTTTGTTCAAAATTTTCAGTTTGAGGGTCAATTTTTTGATTTCAATCACAATGATATCAGTAAGTTGACAGGTTTGCAAATAGTATGGGATCAAAAGTGTCTTCAAACACTTGAAACAAGGGCAAAAGAAACCTTGCCAAGACAAACAATTGTGATATCAAAATAGAAAAACACCCTATGAATACTACCGATTGTTTGAATGTTCAAGAACGTTAACACTGGTATTACATAATTGAAGACACTTCAAGCAATATCTATCCTAGAAAGTCAAGGCTCAATACTTAACAACTTGGCCCACAACTTGATGTCCCCTCACCTCACACAAAGTGGTTACCCACAATAGATGTTGGCTTTGTCATGGAAGTGCCAAAGACACAACCAAAGGAACACATATGGTGAGTGATCTTGGGGTGATCCAGGTTATTCCACTTCGATCAATCCTTGCACCAAGAAGCTAAGCGACAAAATAGGGTGGCTTCTAACTATGGTTCTTAGTAAGGGCTTCCGTTCATAGTACCCCTCTTGCTCCCCAAAGGGACTCCTTACCTTGTGGAAAGTAACGGACCTCACGGCCTCAAGAGTACCTTAAGCATTCTTGCTCAATATTTTCCTCATGGTCACAATCCCACAAGTACTCACACCAAGCGAAGAAAAGCACTACGTCTACCAAGGTTTTGTGTCCTCGATAGCCTTGAGTTTATAGTGGGTCGGAATAGCTAGCAATAAGCTTGTCCCCACTTGGGTCGTTCCTCTTGATTGCTCAATACCAGGCTCACTAAAAGATTCTAAAGATCTAAACAAAAAGTGGATCAACTTATGAGGTTCAAGGATTTTGTTTCACCACAAGGGTGAAGAACATACTCCTTTATCTCAAAGCTTTCTCCCAAACACACCAAGCAAAGTTCAATTACTCTCTTGCTTCCAAAATCCTAAGATGGGTCAAGATTTTTTGGTTCACCACAAGGGTGAAGAGCATACTTCTCCTACCACCTCAAAATTTCTTCCACAAGATATTATGTGCCTACTAAAGGAAATAACTAGTAATTGCCATGGTGGGCACCAAAAATGTACACACAAAATAGTGCACTTCTATGGATCATTACAATCAAGAACACTCAAGAATGAGGTCTCAAAAATTGATCCATAGCTCTCTATGTATGGAGTTGCAAGATTGTAAAATTGCTCTCAGTTAGAGCTAATAAACTTAGTGACCTTGCTAGTCAACCACACAATGAGAGATTCAAGTGAAGACAAGGGCAAGAATGCCAATATCTCCAAGAATCAAATGAAATGCAATGCAAGTAAGCTAAGAATGAAGATGCAAATATGCAAGTTATGCTATGAAAATGAAAGTACAATCTAAACTATGAAATGGAAATAGCAAGTGTTACAATCCTTCCTATTAAACTAGATGAGTTATTCTAAAGCATGAAAATAAATCTAGACTATGAAAGCTTGAAATATGAAGCTACTATGCAAGAATGAAAACTAAACTATGAAGAAATGAAGAAAGCCAAGATGTGATGCAACAATGATCTCCAAAGAGCTTCAAAGTCTTCAAGAATTCTTGCAGCATCAAGTTAGCATAAAAGTGAATGACCTAGAATGAGGAAGAGAGCTCTTCTTTTATAGGAAATGAGGAGAAATGGACCGTGGAGATTAAGATGCAAAATATTTAATCAATGGTGGAGCATCAAAGAGGAGAAATCCATGTGCACAAGTATCCTCCAATGAGAAAATAAGAGTTGACTTTTGTGTCCATATGAGACAAAAATTGCTTTTCTTCTTTTTATAAAATAAGAATAATGCTTTATTTGTGCAACTTAGGATAAGAGGAAAAGTGGGGGCTTTTTATTTAATAAAAGGGGAGGAAATATTCCTTTTAATAAATAAAGACTTAGGATAAAATGGTTAGCCCAAGGTAAATAATAAAAAATGATAAAATAGGATTTGATCAAGGAAATTGATATTATTGATAAAATGCTGATTTTTGAAAATATTGATTCAGGGATTTGATAAATTGCTGAATGGGGGCCCAAAGTCTAGGTGACCATTTTAGGGTGCATAAAAGGACAATATATACGTACCTTACTTTCTATCTACTTCAAGAGGTGGATCTGAGTGCAGGGTGAACTATGTCATGCCCCGCAAGGGAACCAGGGAAATACACAAAGGTTTACTTTGTTAAAGAAAACCTAAGTAGAGTTTTACGAAAAATTTTGAACTTTAAAAGTTTGCAAATAAACAAAACATAATCTAACTTCTTTCCAAGGTTCCCTTAAATGTAAATTAAAAACTGATAAACTATTAAGAACATTTACTAACCATACAAATTCCATTTCAAGTTCTTTATTGGAAAATACTTGAACACATTCATAGTTAATTTCTATCTAAAGATCAATTACTATAATTCCATTTTATCTAACTAACATATTGTAATAGTACAAATGATTCATCAACATTTTACATAACTTGATACATAACAAGATTACATCTTTACATTAAATAAACATCCCATATAACCCTTTTCCTATGTCTACCCATTATTACATCATTTGAAAATTACATTACATTTAAACTCCTCATAGGAGAATACATAAGTTTACAACAACATGAATAAGTACAAGTCTTCATTCTTCAACAGGTGCTCAGACAAATATGAATCTTCATTTGTTTACATCTGCACAAGATACCTCGATAGAAAGATTTTCCACCCAACCATGTGAAACTGGTAAGGTTTCACCCCCCGTGCTAGGAGATAAACACCAAGCCCACAAGAAGGAACTTACTAGTTTTTTTTTTACCAAAAGGGTTGGATAACATTTCACACAAGTAAAGTACATTTCACAAGGGATTCTAAGGTTTGGGTAGGAAATCCTAAGCAACAACCTAAGTGAGTGTCATCGCATAGCCCTCACCCCTTGGGTTGTCCTGGTACTAGCCACACTGGGCCCCGGCCCCCAAGTAGGCACATGCGGAAATCGAATGCCATTCGTACAGACAAGCGCCATTCGATTTGTACCTACACATAGGTACCTTCTCCCACTCCCATCCATAGCCTGTCCTAGCGCTAATGGCATGGGCGAGGCACAATTTAATCTTTTTAATGTTTTGAACCCATCCCTTAAATTTTATTAGGTTATCACTTGGTTAACTAACTCATCAGTCGGTTATCCTGGTCTAGCCACTTTAGGGCCCTGGCCCCGCACTGAGAGCCACTCACTTAGGGGTTCCTAGGTTTCCTAACCCTAACCTAGTCCCGTTAGGTTTTCTTAGCAAACCACTAACATGTTCAACATTATAGCAGATCTACCCTAGGACGCTTAGGAGTCCTAAAGTTTGACTAGTTTGATTGTTGATAAAATTGAAAGTAAGAGTTTTGTTTCAGTTTTCTAGCCCCCATCCTAACATTTGTCTAAGCATGGAACTAAGAAATCAATTATTTATTTACAACTTAAAAACATTTACACAGTTAAAACATTGAATAAATATGCCCCTAGTTCAAACATTTCGCTCATCTAACAAATTTCATTACATAATATAATAATATTTAATATCACTTTGTCCAACAAGTTCTTTAATTAATATTATTATATTATATATATGTATAACCAAATTTATTACATAATATAAAACTAAACCATCAAAATAATATATCTAAAAAAAAAACACCTTAACATAAACAATTTGGCATATTTCTTCAATTTTAATATTATACTATATATATATAATAATATATATTATATATATATAATATAAGTCTAATTATCAATATCATATGTATTAAATTATTTAACCCATATTTCAATTACTAATATCATAGCCCTCCATATTTATATATATATTTGGTATCAGAGCCCTAAGTTGCTACACTGGGGCCTAAAGAAATTGGGTCCATGTACCTTAAACTCACACTACATCTTAGGAAAACTCAAAATGAAAATCAAAACCATAAACTCATCATTCTTCTTAACTCATGGCAGGATGCCACCCATAACCCGTGGTCGTAGAGGAGGTACCCAAAATGCTCCTCCTAGATCCCAACACGAAGATTCTCAAGAAGAAGAACAATACGAGGAACAAGGGGAACAATCTAACAATCAATCAGGAGGTTTTCAGGGAGCCCAAGTAACAGAATTACTACAACAAATCCTCCAGAGGTTAGAGGCAGGGCAGGATAGAGGCCAGCATGGGGAAAGTAGCACTCACAATGAGGAAAGAGAAATAAGTCCTAGGAGGAGAGATCAGACAATGGAAGAGGATGCCCTACGGGCTTCTCATATGCGGGATCTCCTTAGGACCAAGACAAACCCATTTAAGGGAACACAAGGTGGAACTTCCACACAAACTTGGTTGCTAGAATTAGAAAGGCTTTTCTCCATGCACCCATACCACAGTAATACCAAAGCCCGGTTTGCAGTTATTCACCTTAGAGACTTTGCATCCACATGGTGGGAAACAGAAAGAGAGAAAATTCACTTAGACATCACCACCCTTTCTTGGGAACTATTCCTAGAACTTTTCTGAGCTAAATTTCTGTCTGACCATTGGAGGTGGGAAAGAACCGAAGAATTTCATAATCTAAGACAGCTTAATATGTCAGTGGATGACTATGAGAGGAAGTTCTTGGAACTCAAGCCATATTCAGGGTTTAAGGATGATGAACCTATGTTAACTCAACACTTTCTCAGAGGGCTCAACAGTCGTTTGGCCTGCAGTGTAAGAATGTTTGAACCTCAGACTATAAATGAAGCAGTCATTAAGGCTCGTCTTGAAGAACAAAATATAGCCTTGGGGTTAGGAAGCCGAACCAGTGGCCAAGGTGGCAATACTTTCCAGGTTGGGACAGGGAATCAATTTCAAGGCACACCTAAGAATTATTCGCCTAAGGGGAATCAGAACCAACAAAAGAGGAAGTTTGTCAGCAACAACAACAACAACAACCAAAATGGAAATAAAAGTAAAAGTGGGGGTTCTCAATTTAATAATCCTCACAACTGGCAATGTGCAAAACATTTCCCAAACCGTTAGCCAGCTCAGAGTATGCCTCGGGACTCTAGTCGGGGTAGCTACTAGCAATCTAGTGCACCTTCTGCAGGAAGAAATTTTATCAAAAACACCGGATGTTACTCTTGTGGGTAGCATGGGCACATTGCAGTTAATTGCCCTCAGAAATCTTCTCCAGCAGTTAGTTTTAGACAGGCCACTTCTGAACCTACAGTAGGTAACTCAGGCAGATCCCATCGAGCATTTGCTGCTATAAACCATGGGCAAGCCAATAGTCAGGGGACAGTCTTTGAAACTCCAGGTAGCGGATGGGTAGCTAGCTTTAGAGCCGGTACGTATTCTACAGCAGCGGACACTGACCCTCAGGGGTCGCAGCATAGAGCAGGCAAGGGTCCAATGGGACCCCAATGATGAATCTTCCGCCACATGGGAAGATGCCACTAGGATTAGAGATGCTTATCCGTACTTGTTTGTAGGCTTCCAGGAGTAAGCCTAACTCTAGGGGGGGAGGATGTAATACCTCTCCTACAGTGATACTATAATTTAATATAGTTGAGGGATGGGCCCTCGAAGTTGTAGGATCAAGACTTTTTGAGAATTATTCTCCCTCTTGAGGTAAACCCATAATATCTGCCACTATTGTCTGAGAAAATGACACTCTCAACCCCTTAACTATGGTCACTCCTTCATTTAATGAGCTCAAAAATTGTGAGACAACCTCACCATTCCAACTGGTGAGTTTCAAAATATAATCAATCCATCCTCCAACCTAGAAATATGGCCTACAGACTTGATCATCCAATAGAATACCATGCACAGTGGGCTCACACCAAATAAGGTCACCACCCATCTTTAGGTTGCCCAATTTGCTCAAAACAAGGTTGCAGGAAGTTTCACACTAAGGCAAGGTTCTAGCAAAGAGTTTCTTGAAATAGCAGGTTACAGGAAAAATTTCGCATGTAGAAACTTTTGGCATTTTTGAAAATGAGTGTAGATTAAGAGAATTATGCACATTAACTATTCATAATTTCATAACCATAGACTCATACTAGCACATACTTTCCACCTTAGCATAATGTGTGCGAAATAACAAAATCATTGCACACAACTCCGCAAGAGTGTCACATCTCATTATGGCAAGAAATGCTTAAAGTACAAAATAAGTTAAAAGAATAAACATAAAGATTTGAAATGAATACATAAGACAAAATAATGATATAGTTATCCCCCCAGCTTAATTAGGCAATTGGTCCCTCAATTGCACATGTGATGAGGTATTACTAAAAAGGTGGAAAACAAATTAGGGAATAAATACCTTAGTCAGCGTGCCATCCTGAAAGGCTGCGGAGGGCAACAACTATTGTACCATTAGAGAAAAATGAAATGGATGGGTGAAAGACAAGAAATGAAGTGGATTTTTTAATTGTGGAAGAAAGAACTTTCACAAAGAAAGTATTTATTATGGAAGTTACAAGGACCTTTTTAAAGCGAAGAAACCAATTGAGCAGAAGGCTCAATAGCAGAGGTTGCAGGAAATATATTGCCAATGATAAATGAAAACTGCTATAGGAACTCCTCCTTACTTTGGGGTTTGTGATACAATTTTAACCTGTGACCATTAACTAGCAACTTAAAGTGAACATGATCCATAGTAGAAAGTTAGACCACTCCATTAGGAAACATAGCTTCAATCTTGTATGGGCCTAACCATCATGTTTGGAACTTCCCAAGGTGATGTTGATACCGAGAGTCAAAGAGAAGCACCCAATCACCAACAGAAAATACTTTATCCTTTATACACTTGTCATGCCAGTGCTTTCGCTATTGTTGCAAGAGTTCAGTATTGTGCAAGGCAGATTTGCACCATTCATCAAGTCCATTCAAACTCATAATTCATTCTTGTTATGTTTCAATGAGATCTAGGCCAAGGTCAAGAGTTTTTCTTAAGGTTTTGTGTTCAAATTCTATAGGCATAACAATAGTCTGACCATAGACAAGCTCGAATGGAGTAAAGCCTGTAGTAGTCTTCCATGTAGTCTGGTAGGCCCAAAGAGCTTCAGGAAGTTGCATAGCCCAATCCTTTTTATGGAGGGCGATGATCTTTGTAAGAATGTATTCCAACTCCCTATTGGTGACTTCAACCTGTCCATTTTCTTGGGGATGGTATGGTGAGGATTTACCATGCCTAATTTTATACTCTTCCATCAAAGAAGCTATGAGATTAGAAGTAAATTGAGGTTCCTAATCAGATTGCAATTCCCTAGGCACACCAAATCTTGTGAAGATAAAATCATAGAGGAACTTAGCAACATTGTTATCCTTAGGGTGCTTCATTGGTTTGGCCTCAGCCCATTTTGTAACATAATCAGTACAGATAAGGATATAAGTCTTACCTTGTGAGGAGGGCTCAATAGGACCGAAAAAGTCAATCCCCCATTTATCAAATGGTGCTACAATTACCTGTGGCTACAGGGGCATCTCATCAGACTTGGTGGGTCATCCCATGCACTGACATTTGTCACACTTCTTTGTATATTGAGCAACATCTTTATGTAGACTACACCAATAATATCCTGTGGTCAAGATCTTGAATGTAGTTTGCTTGGCTGCAAAATGACCACCACAGGGCTCATCATGACATGCCCTTAAGATATCATATGTTTCATCTTCCCTTATACATCTATGGGTCACTTGATCAGGACCGATATAAAACATGAATCCAGAAATCTAGGAATAATTAAAACTTTTCTCAGCTAACAACCTTCTTTCCTTAGCAGAGAAGTGTGTTGGAGTCTTACTAGTGGTGAGATAGTTAGCAATGTCAGTATACCATGGATTATGTGCAGACAACATAAATAGATGATCATTAGGAAAGCTATCATCAATGGCTGTAGGATCATCAGGGACATGTAGTCAGGAAAGGAAGTCAACGACCACATTAGCTTTACCAGGCTTGTCGACAATGGTGATATCAAATTATTGCATTAAGAGCAACCAGCAAGCCAGTCTTCCAGATATTGCAAGCTTATTCATCGGGTACTTGATAGCAGAGTGGTCAGTATGCACAAAGATCTCATATCTGGTAATGTAGTGCCTGAATTTGTTCAATGCATAGATGACTGCAAGCAGTTCTTTCTTAGTGACCGTGTAATTGAACTCTGCCCCTTGCAAGTTTTTACTGATAAAATAAATAGCATGCTCCATTGAATCCGCCTTCTGACCAAGCATGACACCAATAGCATAATCTAAAGCGTTAGTATGAATGTGAAAAGGTAAACCCCAGTTTGGTCCTCTCAAAACTGTTGTTGTAGTGAGAACTTCCTTAAGCTGCAGGAAAGACTTGGTACATTCAGTGTCCCAAGAGAACTCAACATCCTTCTTCAACAAATTATATAGAAGTGTTGCAAGCTGACTGAAATCCTTTATGAATCATCTATAATATCCGGCATGCCCAAGAAAACTCCGCACATCCTTCTACTTTGTTGGTGTGGGTAATGTATTGATGAATTCAATCTTGGCAAGCTCCACTTGAATACCTTTTGAGGAGATGAAATGGCCTAATACAACCCCCTCCTCCATCATCATGAAGCATTTTTCACTATTGAGAGAAAGGTTGTAATCTCGGTACCTCTAAAGGAATTTTGTCAAATTTTCCTTGGCTTCATCAAAGGTATTTCCATAGGTAGTGAAATCATCCATGTAAATCTCCATGCAATCAACAGATATATCAGAAAAGATACTTATCACAGCTCTTTGGAAAGTGGCAAGAGCATTGCACAGACTGAAAGGTAAGACTAAATATGCAAATGTCCCCCATGGACATGTAAAAGTTGTCTTCTCCTGGTCCTCAGGAGCTATTTGAATCTGATTGTAACCACTAAAGCCATCCAGGAAAGAGAAATATTTCTTACCATCCATATTATCAAGGACTTGGTCTATAAATGGCAATGGGAAGTGGTCCTTCTTAGTGGTTGTGTTAAGCTCCTTGTAGTCGACACAAACTCGCTACTTTCCTCCTTTTTTAGGAACTATGACCAGAGGAGAGACCCACTGGCAATCGGAAATGGGGTAAATGAAACCAACATTTAACAACTTCTGCAACTCATTCTTAACTATATCCCTTAAAACTAGATTAACCCTTCGTTGAGGTTGGTGGACAGGTTTGCATTCAAGATTGATGTAGATTTTATGAGTGTAGATTTTAGGATCTAGGCCTTTCATATCAATATAATCCCAAGAAAAAGCTTGTTGATGTTCTTGTAGTAGCTATAGGACAACTTTCTGCTGAGACAGTGACAAAGCACTGCTCATATTTAATTCCCATCCTGGACCAACTTCTAGCTTAATGACCTTTTCTACCATGGACAACTGAGCAACTGGAAAAGACTCCATTTCATGAGGCAATAATGTATGAAGGAATTGTGAAGTTTATGAATACTGTGGTGCATTTGGAGGTGGTAACAAAGTTTCCAGAACATAGTCTGCTTGGGAACACAGCTGAGAGTGCACTCCATATTCATTCATGATGATGGAGGAAATTATCTCATCTTCTCCCCTAGAGGCTACAAATGGCTCCTAACATATCATCATCAGTTGGTGGATTGAATTGACCTCAGGTTCATAATCACCCAAATCTAGCCAGACTATCTGGTCATCTTGCAATAGGGGTTTAGTTGGAGAATATAGAGTCAGATTCTTAGTGTTGACTCCATTAGATATTGTCATTTTTCCTAACCGACATGTTATATAGGCATATGTAGTAGCTAACCATGGCCTACCTAGAATTATTAGATACCCACCCATATTAGCCTTTGGAGAAAGGACAATAAAGTCAACTGGATACTCCCAAGAATTCAAGGTGACTATGACATCTTCTACCATCCCATTAGGTGTAATGGTGGAACTATCAACAAGCTCAAGGATGGTTGGGGTTTCCCTAAGACCAATAATATGCAACTAAGATATTACTTCCTTGGTCATGACATTTATGGATGCACCTAAGTTAACTAGAGCATTTTGAACTTGTATTCCTTGAATGGTGACTATAACCATAAGGCTCCTAGGATCAGAATACTTTGGGACTGTCAACTTCTCCAGCAATAGGTTAGATAGTTGTCTTAGGACATGTATGGTTTTAGGATCCTTTTTCTTCCTCTCGAGTTGTTTTATACAGGCTTCCTTGATGGCTTTAGTATATGCAGGCACTTCCTTTATGGCATCTAGCAGTGGTATTTTAACTATCATTTTCTTTAGTTGGATAAGCAAGTCCAACACTGCCTACTTTTCCACTAGCTTAGCTTGTTCCTCCAACCTATGAGGAAATGGGAGCTCTTGAGCAGCAAGAGAGGCAAGTTTGGTTGGTACTTTAGTTGGCTCAGCTGAGGCATCCTCAACTTTAGTTATGATAGGCTGCTATGGAGAAGAAAGGATTGTGTTGGACCTTAAATGAATATCATTCAAGGAAATAGCATAGCTTTGCTATTGTGTTGCTAGCTTAGCATTGTTGGGATTAGGAGTATGCTAAGCATGCAACTGAGTTTGTTTACAAGGAGTAGTATTGGCTGCAGGAGGAGGCATTAGAGCTTGCAGCTGGGGTGGTGACATCAAAGCTTGCTGACTTGATTAGTTCATCCAATTGTGTGGGTTTTTCCACCCCTGTTGGGGTTGCTACCAGCTTTGCTGAGGTTGTTGCCAACCTTAGTGAGGTTGTTTCTAGCCTTCCTGAGGTTGTGACCAACCTTGGTGAGATTGCTGCCAGCCTTGCTGAGGTTGTTGCCAACCTGGCTGAGGTTGATGCTAGCCTTGCTGAGGTTGTTGCCAACCTTGTTAAGGTTGCTGCCAACTCTTATACCCACTAAAACCACTATGTTGTTGATTTTTCCATGTATTATTACTATTAAAATTTTGGAGAGGATCTTGGGGAATACTTGGTCTCTGAGCCCATGGCCTTCATTGGGAAGCGTAGAGCACCTCTTCATTCTCATCAATGGCTTTGAATTCGGTAGGCATAGGTTGGGACTCCAGGCTTGCAACAAACTTACACCGATAATTCTTTTTCTTCTCCCTATAATGAGGATAGTATTTTGCGAACATTGCATCAACTTCATCTTTCTTTCTCCTTGCCTGCATAGTGTCCAACTGAGTAGCAACATCATTAATGATGTCTTGCTTGAAATCTGACAATAGGTTTGATAGTTCTACTTTGGATACACCCGCACCATTAGACTTGTGAGGCAAGTTTCTTAGGCCTCTTCCCTTCTTGACAATAGCTCTAGAATAGTTCAAACATATATTCTTTATGTCATCCCAAGTTTTCTAGGTAATGTCCCCCCTGCCATAAGGTCAAGGGCCTCAATGCTTCCATCATTCACACCTTTCAGAAATAGATGCTTTTGGGATTCCTCATTTAGCTGGTGCTGTGTATTACACTGTAGGTTGAACATGAACCTGGAGACATAGTCTTCCAAGGTTTCATCTTCTTTCTAGGACATTTTAAATATGTCATCCCCTTTTAAGTCTCTTACCCTACAATACTCTTTATACTTTGAAAGAAACCGGTCGCACATTGCATTCCAATCTACTACAACATTAGCACCCAAGCTCATAAACCATCTTAGAGAAGCTTCTTTTAAAGTAGAGGGAAACAATTTTAGCTTATGGTCATTAATGGTATAGTCATAGCTCCTACAGAGGATATCAAACTCAAAGAGGAAAGTCTCAAGGTCTTCTGTGATGAGGCCATAGAATTTGGAAAGTGTGGTAGTATGAATGTTCTTCAAATTTTGGTTACCTTGCTAAGTAGGAATAGGAAAAGGGAAGGTAGGCTGAGCCATTGGATTATCTAGATATTCTGGGTCAACAAAAATGGAATTCAAATGGTATGATTCTTTAGATGACGGTGGTGAAGGTAATTGGTCATAGGCATCATCAAACACGTTCTCAAATGGTTCTTCTTCTTGTGGTTTCTCAAATTGGGGTTCCTCAAGTGCTGGGTTGAAAACCTCAAATGGTTCTTCCTAAATAAAGTTAGGTAGGAATCTCCCAAGATGGTCCCTACGTCTATGCATGCAAAATAATGCAGAATGAAAACTAACTTAATGACTTCTG
Organism: Chamaecyparis obtusa; assembly: GCA_027943335.1. NCBI lineage: Eukaryota > Viridiplantae > Streptophyta > Pinopsida > Cupressales > Cupressaceae > Chamaecyparis > Chamaecyparis obtusa. The sequence goes on along the minus strand of BSBK01003238.1, from coordinate 2,727,739 downwards.
GGTTGAACTAAATTAACACCATCCCTGACAACTGCGCCAAAAATGGTTGGTCAGAATAATACCTTAGTAACATCAAGGATTGGACATCCTTTCACAGTGATTCTATGGTAATAACATCAAGTATTTACTTAGAATATCATGTTGAGCTTCATTTAGATTTATCAATCTGGGAACGTGAAACTTGAGATGCTGACTAAAAGGTTTATGCTTTAGTTCATCTACAAAGCCATATTTACTAAAATAAGTAAATTGCTACAGGAAATATATGCTTGGAATGGAACAATAGCTAATCTAGAACTTAAGGAAATGCTTCAATAGTAAATCTATGCTACAGGAAACAGTCAGTGGTTATGTTACCAGTGGCTACAGGAACAACAATGCATAACTACCGCAAGGAAATTAAAACTTAATCCCTACTTAAATAGAAACTAAGCTCACCTTCCGTGTGGGCCCTCATGGAAGAATGAACAAATTTAGAACTCAGAGATTGAAATCTAAAGATGTCATATACTCATTCATGAAACATCAACATAAGTACAAAATAGAATAACATAGTGTATTCACTTCTCTTCTGGATTACAAAATGGATTCCTTCCACACCTAACTAAATCAGAATCACAAACTCCATATTATTTAAGCAACTAGAAAAATAGAACACCTAAGAACTAGAAACTTCCCATCATGGGTACAACAACTTTCAACAACCTTTCAGCAATAGGACATTAAACGCAGAAACAACTCGCATTCAATTTCTCAGGAATATAGGCACGCACGAGCACTGGATTTCCTCCAAAACACTTGGTCATTAGGTTGACTCAATCTTGTAACAACAACTGCAATTGGTTGGAAGTAGTGGAGTCATAATGAAATTTAAGAATAGTTACTTGTCTTAATGAAGCCACTCAATGCTGAGTTTCCTCTACCTGCTGACTTTGTCTTTCCCAGCAAAATATTAGTGCACCAAAACCCGTGACATAAACCAAGATAAATACCCATAATGAGCTTCCTATTTTAGTGCAACCTCATCACACGGCTACAAGAACACTACCCATTAATGCAAAGAGGAAAGAAATACCAAATTTCATCATAATGTCCACTTAATCTATATATATTCAACACATATCTTTTAATTTTAAAAGTACCAAATACATTCATAGTCATATCATATAAACATAAAAAGTCTGAAGCTATTTATGAAACCCATGAGAATACTTAAAGTTTAGACCAAAATTATGAACATCAATGTTATTTAAAATAAATTGATGATTTGAAGCATCTTTTGACAAAAAATTTTTTTTTTTACCTCCAAAAGATTCACTATCTTCATCTAATACAAAGAAGCATAAGGGAAAATCACTACTTGCAACTGCATATTCTAAGTTGGGGAGATGGATCCTTGATTCTAGAGCTTCACATCGTATGTATTCATTACAGAATATGTTTTCTTCATTTGAAATTTGTTCATCACCAAACATCCCGATAACTAACAACACATATATGAGTTTTTGTGGGAAGGGTCTATTGACATAGATGAAGGATCATTCAATGATGTCCTTTATGTACCTTCATTGTCTATAAATATCATGTCCATCTATCAAATGAAACATGGTGGGGAAGCAAAAACTGTTGAGTTCACTCCAGATTCTTTGATTAATCAGGATTTTCATAGTAGAGATATTGTAGTAGTTGAGGAGGTAGATCATCAATCTTGATTGTACACCTTCTCACACTTTTCTAACACTATTTCTTTAGATTATGAACACACTCAAGCATATAGTGTGGAAATTTTTGAGGAGATTCAATATGATCAAGTGAAACTTGGTATTCTTTCAACCGAGGTTCAACAAATATGTATTGATATTGCATCTCCTACATCAATTGGTATTTCTAATGATTCTAGTGTTGTTATGTCTCCTACTATTTTAGTACAATAGGATATTCATTCTCTTCCAGACACAAATCCTTTGGATGAGTCCTTGACAAACATTAATTAATTAATAATATACATTTATAATCATGAATTAAGTAAATATGTGGTATAATTTTACTTCAAAATTATTCATATTGACCCTATTAGCCTTGTCATGAAAAGGGATTAGTTAATATATCCAATGATGATAAATAAATATAATATTATAGATGCTAGTATTTAAAATGATTAATAATGATATTGACATCCTCAATATTCACAACAAAAGTAGCATTAATACTTAGGCATTTTGATTGAATATATTTTAACTTGTCTTATTTTGTTTCTATGTTTCATTTATATTAAGCATTGCCCTATGAAATAGGAATCTTGACATATATTGTTCAGTTAACTTGTATCTAGACTTTATTATAGGAGGCTTGTTGTTGAGGTCATATAAGTTTGGGACAAGAAATGAGGAAATTACATAGTGCCATGACTTAATGTGGGAGGTACACAATTTAGTTGGACTAAAATGAATTCTAAATTTTATGTATATGTCTTCCATGGGCATTGTCCTTACATAGGTTAGTAAGAAAACTTCTAAGGAAATAAGTAGAATAGATTATTACTTTCCTTCTTTTGATAGCGATATATGATTGGATTAATTTACATCACTAGAGGAGTTTTTTTTTTTTTTGCATGTCTTTGCTAAAGGTTAGATAAAGTATCTTATCTAATATCCTATTTTGTCAGTAATTAGTTAAGCCCAAATTATGCATAATAATGTTTTAGAAAAATGAATAAACTATTTTATGTCTTAGTATTAATTGGCAATATATAGTTTAGTTCAAATTTTAAATAAAAATTATATTTAGAAATAGGTCTTAAGATATCAACATTAGGTTTTAATTTAGTGGTCACACCTTCAGGTTATATGAATATTTTGTTATTGTTGGATTATTACGGAAATGTAGGCAACTTATCTTTTCATGCATATACATGTGGGGCCTTACACAATTGATTATTTAGAATTGGTTATTGTTAACTCAAGAAAAATTGGTTTTGTTTGTTTGTGTTTAACCTTATAGATTTGTTGTTTGTATATATCAATGAGGTACTTATTTATACATTACAGTTATTTCATCATACAAAATATTGGGTCATTTAGAATTAGACTCTCTTGTATAAGATAAATCGTATAAGCATGGCTTTGAGTTGATTGATTTAAATTTTTAGGTTGATTGTGCATATAGGAAGTGATGTATTTATTAATGTTCAATATCAAGAAAGTGAAGCTTATAATTCGTAGTTGGAATTAGTATGTAGCAATAACTATTCAACATTAGGATCTGACACTTTTATTATTATTATTATTATTATTATTGGGTTGGGCAATTAAGTTGTGTGACTAACATTTTATGTGGATCTTTATATTTCCATGGTTCTATGGACTCTCTAGGTTATCGATGGAGCTTCCTTATTTTATGGCCTATTATTAATGTGTGTATTGATTAGTATAATGATAAATACATGAGTTATATGTGTGTGTATATTAGGAAATAAGAACTAAATGAAATATGGAGTTATGCTATAATTCTTTTGAGAGATGTTTTTTTTTAATAGTCTCATGTCATACCTATTACACACTTTTGGATGTTCTAGTTCTTTGATGTTGGTATCCCTTGAGTAACCCTTGAGCCATGTTGTTTATCTTGGATCTCTTGATGTCACCCTTGGGCTTCGATATCGATGCTCGTGTTTATTTTTTAATATTTATTTTATGAAATTGTATTTTTATGGTTTGAGATCCAAGAATCAAACTATGAAGACTTTGTGTGTGACATAGGCAAGACCATTTGAGATGAGCCCCTCAATCTTTAGGTCTAGCCCTTAGGAATTTTTTTTTGTTGTTGTTGCCTACTATTCTTCTAGATAAGTTAATAAGAAAGGTTATAACATGATCATATATTTTATGTAGCGACACTAATAATTTTCCATCTAGTTGTGAAGACATTTGTGCGGATATAGGTGTTAGAACATGGTGAAGAAACAAGAAAGCACATTGCAGGTATGTTGTTATAATTGATGGTAACACATTGACAATATGAAATCTCATCTCGAAAGCTTATCACAAGAATATTTGGTTTGGTGTTTAAAATACTAGAGGTAAGCATGTTAATGTATTACCTATTATTAGTTGTATTAAATAGTATTAGCTGTTTGTTATTTCCTTTCACATAAAAAAATCACGTAATTTAGGACTTTTGTCCTCACACCGAGGTTTCCCTCAATGGGGCATTAGAGAAAATGCACAATCTCACAATTTATATTTCAAATCTTTGGGGAAGAGATCTTTGTTGAAGGTGCGAAAATGGCGAGTAGCAAATGAAATGTTGGTACTTGCTCTCATTTTTTTATTTGTGTATGTAGAGTTGTTTAAGCATGACAAAATGTGTTGTTGGCTATATGGACGAGTATACTTTCTATGGACCATAACAAGCATGACACTATGTTGATGTTACTTTGATAATGAAGCTATGAGGATAAAATTGTAACAATAGGAGCCGCACATTCCTGCAACTACAAATGATAGATATATTATTTAATACTTTATATAGTTTTTATTATGTTGCGCAAGATAGGCATGAAATATATATACAATAATAATAAGTTGTAGGTCCATTTTATGTGTTGTTATACTTGGTTGACTTTTTATCGAAGGCAATTGAAAGTTGCACTTGGGAAGTTCATAGTATGGAAGTTATATATGTATATATACATGTGTGTGTATATATATTTATGTATATATACATACATATATATAATACATACACATCTATCTATCTATATATATACAGTTTAAGCTTATAATTTCAATAGGGTTTAGTTAGGAACAACAAACAAACAATATTCTATATAAATTGTAACTGCTAGAACATATGGGGACTGAATGTCAAATAACTAATTTTACTTGTAAATTCCCACATAGCCATCAGTGTAAGGATTGCATGTCAAAACACCACGTTGTCCGTCAAAAGGGAAAAAAAAATGCAAGCCTAGATAACTATTTTCACGAATTGCCAATATTACCTGTAACATATTGAACATTGTGTCTAAACCCTACATGCCACAATAATTGAAAATTGAATTCCAGTTAGGGTTTACAAATAACTAAACAAACAATATTGCAATTTTGTCTCTAAATCTTGGGCACCACAACAATTAAAAATTGAATGGTTGCAACAATTTACATTTGTTCTGGTGGCCAAAATTTATAAAAAAGAACAAAACAAACAACATGCACCAAACAAACAATATTCATGTAAATCCTAATCACCACATCTAAACAACAAACCTTAACCACCACAATGAAGAAACAAACAACAAATTGGAACACAAGAGCAAATAACAATGTTTGAAAACATCAAAACAAAATTTCCAATCTTGAGAACAAATAAATGATACCTACAGACCATTCCCACACTACAGAAAAGTTATTCTCAGCAACAACAAATGAGCCACCATTAAGCATGGTCCCTTGAAAACCCTACAAGCAATGCATAAATGTTATTCTTTGCAACAACAAAATAAAACCATAAACCAAATGAGCAAAGAAGAAGAGAAAGATACATAGAACCTAAAGCTTCTCCAAGAGCCCCACATAGAAAAGGCAACACTCTATGTCCAAACCCTAGTGACCACAAAATAACAAATGAAAAAGATGTTGATGATGAATACCAAAAAATGAGTCACCAACCCACATGATCCCCTACATACCCTATACACAATAGAGTAAATTTATTCTCTAGAAGAAAAATCAAAACCACAAACAAAATGAGCAAACAAGAAGACCAAGAAATAGAGAAACAAAATCCACCACCCAAAAAGTATATGCTTTGCAAGCCACAACTACCACCACTTCCTTGAACACCTATCACGAGGATCAAACTCTACAAACACCATGCAAAGGAAAACAAAGATGAACAACCAAACAAAACTCTACAAATAGAGGCTAGAAGACAATAAAACCCATAGCGAATGCAGAATATGTCGACGATGAAACCCAAAAAATAACCCACCAAACTGCACAAAAATGTATTAATCGACAGATAATTCCTCTTAGAGCCATCTTTATAAGAGGAAGGTATGTCAAAACACCACGTTGTCCATGTAAGGTACACAAACACTAGAATAGTTTTCACACCCTCCCAAACCACCAGTCGACTGACATCATCGGAAGGCTGACTCTTTCCCGACAAAGAAGTCCAAACTAAATGCCTATCGATGTAAAAATGATCGACTATTGGTACATAAATGATCGATTGTTGGCACATGTAAGGTTAATTAAGTGAATGATTATTAGGGGTCACTATGACAATAAGTGAGTAGTTATTGGACCTCGAGCGGTAGTTGGTTCATTTCCCTTACTTTTGGTTTATTTCATATTTCCAACATGAACATTTTCTGTGAGGAAATTTTCATAAACAATTTGATATATGATTATGTATGCCTCAAACTCAATAAGCATGTAACTAAGGACTTTAGTAGTTGGATTTAAAAATAAAAATAAATCATAATGTCTAAAAAATCATAATAACAAAAGTTTATACCAAATTTATATAAAAATTGATCACTATGAAATTATTTGATTTTCAAAATCTATTAAATGAATTTACTAGCATTCCAATTGAAAATTTTCAATAGATCTCTCTATAAGAATTGTAAAATTTAATAATATCTTAAATCACAATCACCTCCTGTACAACTAATTTCATATGATGTGCAATTAATTTAATTAATATAATTTTTTTTAAGGACCATTATGTATTATTTAAATCTCTCCTATTTATTCAGTCAAATAATTTTTAGATTTTAACAATGTGATAAGATGATTTCTTTTTTCTTTTTTGACTCCAAATATTCCAAGAAAAAATAGATTGCTTATTTGTCTCTTGTTTCTTACAATGTATGTCTCAAGTGCTTTCAAATCTTTCACAATGCTTTCAACTACACTAACTAAAAGAAAAAATAAATTACACATGGCCAAGGCAAAGCACTATGAGGAATGGCATAAATTTCAAATCTTTCAAACAAATAACACAAACCTTTAACAAAATCTATTTGTAAGAGTTGTTGAGTGATCATCTCATTGATCACATAGTCATAAGCTTTCAACACATGATGAAATTTGCAACATATGATGAGATACTCCTCCAAAAATGGCTACAATTGGTGATTACCTTTCGACGTAATTAATAATATAACAAACTTTAACCTTTTATGGATGTTGGCTGAAAATTTAGTTCATACTAGGGTGAGGTTCTATAGAGGGGGACTTCCTAAAAAGAGTTGGAGTTGTTGAGAATTTTTATGAATATTTTAAAGTTGATCCATGAATTTTTACTGTAGTTGTGTGTGTGAAAATTATACCTAGCTGTGGACACAACACTTTAGTAAAACATTAGAGGTTAGCAAAATCAAAATCTGCAAGTAAATGAAACTAAGCTAACCAAGCGATTTACTACCTTCTAGGAGATGTGAGTATGATGTTCTCAGATTGAAATCGAGATCAGTGACAATGCAACACCTAAATGAAGGATTTGAATGCAAAAGAATGAAAAAAAAATTGTATGAATGCAGATTAATCTATTTTTTTGATTTTGTATGCAATTAGATGAAAAACTTGAATGAATCTAATCTAGAATGAATCGAAATGATATGCAGATTATTCTAAGAATGATATGAATTGATATGAAAAAACTATGATATGGAAACTATGCAAAACTATGACCAACAATGAAAGATCTCACAAATCGCCTGTCGCAAGTGCTTAATCCTTCAATCACAAATTTGCTAGAGTAATTGTGCAAATTCGAGGGTTGATAATTGTGAAGAGTTGAGCCTTGTTTTTATAGAAATCCAGGGCTTGAGGATGCATTGAGAAAAGCCATAAATCACTCTTGATAAACTTAGGTTGATTTTTGAGTTAACAAGAAATTAGAAACAGGTGAACTCACAAAATCATGCAAAAACAACTTTTTAACTCAAATCATAAGTTTAGATCAATTTTCAACTCAAAATAGATGTTGAGTTTCCAAAAGATAACAACTTGAATTGATTTTCTGATTTAAAGTTTAACTACTCCTTCAAATGTGCATAGATAATTATGAATTAATTTAAAAATAAAGTGATTTATCCTCAACTTAACTGATTTTAAATTTAAGAATAACTGATGCATGGGTTAATCAATTATTAAATCAAACTTTTATTCAAAAACTATATTATTAAATATTGACAACTAACATTAATGAATTAAATAAGAATTTAATCAAATTAGTCATAAGATTTTTTATTTATTGTCAAGATTAAATAATACAATTTAGGAATAAATAGAATTTAAATCTAATTAAATAATTAAGTGGCAGAATTAAATCTGATTAATTAAATATTTAGAATATTCAATTAATCAAACTTTAGGATAAATAGGATTTATCGCCAAATAATTATTAAATCAAGGATAATTAGGATAAAAGGAATATTGAAGGAATATTCCCTAACACAGAATTAAGATAAAATTAATTTTTGATAAACTGATGTGCAGATGTGCCTTAGGTTAGGACTTTGATGTCAATTTCGATCGAATTGTTGATGTAAGAGGTTAATGAACCTATAGCCCATTTTTGGGGTATTACATTTTGCCCCTCTTTGAATTATTGTGCAAAGTGCAGTGGTTCAAAGATTAGTCTGTGTTTGATAATGATGTATGAAATTGATTTGAAAGATGAACCGATTCCAAGACAGAAATTGATTAAAAAGTGTGAAGATGTTAGGTCATGATTGACTAAAGATAATGTTAACTATAGCAACAATGAACTAGTGATTACAAAAAAGTATCGAAACACCTAATTCTGAACTTTATGATTACGAAGAAGTGAGTGATCTGATTCCAGACCTGAATGTCTAGAGGAATCATATTGGTATCACATCTAAACCCTTCAGTTATGAAGAATCAAGGAAATAACACTAATGAACCGATGGTTATGAAAAGCTGATACAGTTTACAAGATAGATTAGGATACTAGATTGATATGGATCTCGATGAATCTGATATGCCCCAAGCGATGTGCCCCAAGCGACAAGGACTTTTGTTGGATCAACAACTAGGTGTGGTTGTTGTCTTGATTACTGAGGAAAGAAATTGATTGACATAATTAGATTTACAGACTTGAATGATGTGCAATACCATGCCCCCTTTGGGATGAAAATCAAAGTCTGACATGAAAAGTCAGCATTTAATGGTTCAGAAGCATGTTAATTGATTTGAGAAGTGGTTATACACGTTTGAGAATGCATTCTACATCATTTGGAGGTCCTAAAGACTAAGTTTGAGTAGGTTTGACGATGAGTTGACCATGGTTGACCAAGTTGAAATCATGAAGTTTGATGTAAGATAATTAGTTAAGTTAAATTCTGGATTTCTGTGATGATTCAAGGTCGATTATGCAAGCAGTCGGTCGTCCTAGGTCCAAAAATTTTTAATCACAATTTTGACATAGTAAACGATCTCAGATTTTGATTTTGATCCCCAAAATGGATTCAGAACATCAAAATTAGCCAAGGGGGCAATTTTCATGGAAAACAGAGCACTTTAAAAAATTAGGTCAAAAGCTATATAAGGGCCAAAAGGGTCATTTTCAATTCATTATTCCATTTGACTTTTGAAACCTTTATGGATCCCTCTGAGCGAGAAAATGGCCGAGATGAAGGTACCTATGTCTTCCCACCATTTTGAGCACAGCCGGAGACATCAGCGACCTCCGCAGTATGGACATCCGGTAAGTGGACCTCTGTGCCTCTTCATAAATTCTATTTTTGTATGTTTTTAGTATTTTTAGGACTTTTTTCGTACGTTAGGATTTTTCAATTTTCGTATGCATAGAAACTCATATGACTGTCCACTGGGACTCGTACAACTTTTCAATTTCATTTAGAGTGTCATCCTAGAACCCATAGAAACTCGTATGAGAGGGACCTAGGAATCATACGACATTTCATCGGGTCCCTCATATGTCGTACGACAATATATACTTTATCATATGACCATTGTTTGTCGTATGAGAACCTACCAAAACTCGTACGAGTTTTCATGCCAGTTTGTATTGTCGTATGGAAAACAACAAGCTAAAAACACCTGTCTAGGTCAAAATTTTAAATTTTTTGATTTCTTAGGTTGTTTCCTGAGCATTCAATGTACCTTCTGAGATAGTCAACTTTTCAATTGTTGTACTTTTAGCCTATTTTTCAACCAAGTTGCTGATAGGATTCCATGTTTTTGTGTTGTGTAGGTCATCTATCTTGATGTCCATGTGCACATCTCACACCCAGCGACCTAGAGGTTATGCATTTCACTGCCTGACCTGATGAGGGTACATCTTGCGACCTGTGGCTTTGAGTATCTTATTTGGTTGCCCAAGATTAGGGTAAACCATAAATTTTTGACTACATTGATTGAGAGGTTCCACTCGGAGACTCAAACCTTCCACCTCCCTACAAGAGAGATCACAGTTACACCGGAGGATGTCTATAGGATACTTTGCATTCTATTCCATGGTCCATTGCTTGATTGTGTGAGTTCGGGGAACTTTGGATTACATGCTTTCAAATGATTGTTTGGAGATGATACCTAGCTTACTGCTTCAATTTCCTGGAAGACTTTAGTTCAGCGCTATGCGCAGACCCATAGATTAGAGTGTATTATATCCGGCATGATAGGAGGTATTATTATGTCTGACCATCAGCAGAACGGTCTCTTGATGGGCTGGGCCTCGATGGTTACACGGTTGATGGCCACACCTTTTGAGTTGGCTTGGGTTAGTGTATGCTAGCTCACATGTTCTCTGAGATGCATGAGATTGTGTATCAGGAGAGCAAGACATTTGCTTTTGGTGCTTTAGTACTTCAAATTTGGGCTTGGGAGCATATCCTAGTATGTAGACCAATATGCTAGAGTCAGCGCCATCCACAAGATCCGGTGATATACATGTATTAAGGATACATTACATAGGTTCACATGGGCCACACAGAGTACTAGAGGTGTGTCTTTGATGACATGACCTACTATGTGTGGAAACCTTATTTATAGATAGAGGCCTGGCCTACTGCGAGGGAGCAATATAGTCATTTCTTTCATAGCTGTGTGTTGATAGGAGGATCGACCATAGTGCTTGAGTGGTTCATTCAGGATGCCCCACAGGATCACGTTGCTTATGCATAGATAGTCAAAGAGCTTGGACTAGGATGGGGCCCTCGATTGTCACATGCTCTTTGTACACAAGAGTATAGTGACTATGTTGGCAGAGACTGGGACTACTAGCTAGATGTTCCAGATGCTGGGGTTATAGATGGTTTCATTGCATGGCTTGTAGAGCATCCCATTCACAGGTTTTCAAATCCCACAGAGTTGATTTCAAGTATGGAAAAGGCCATGGATGTGACAGGTGCACCGATGGTATAGGGTTAGAGATGTACATAGGTTCTGATGCTCCAACCTACACCTCTGAGGTCAAGAGCAGTCATGACATCACCACAAAGACCATCTAGTCATATGAGACCACCTCATCCCACTAGCTCTACAGCAGGTAGGCCTGTAATTTTATAGAGGAGATCTACTAGAGGGGAGAGTGGTACTTTAGGCAGTGTGGGCAATGCAGATGAGATACTTGGTGCTGAGTAGTATGTAGGTGTTGGTCCTGATCCTACATAGGATGATACAGATTTTGACCTTGGTGCTAAGGTGAGACGTTGTAAGGCGTAGAGAGCAGAGGCTACTAATTAGCTGACTAGAGACATAGAGATGTTTGCAGTAGATGCAGATCCAGGTGTAGCATAGACTCCTCAGGAGATGATTAGGTGCTTGAGATTATAGGTGAGGGACCTGAGAGTATGGAGTGCTCATTTTGAGGAGCGATTCACAGAGGCTGACAGACAGTGATCAGAGCTCCAAGAGGAGAATAGGAGATTACAGGTTGAGGTGACACATAAGACCTCTCGAGATACCTACTATGTGTCTACTTATTATGCTATTGTTCCAGTGGGTCAAAGAGTACCGACATACTCCCAGTACATGATAGCTTCAGAGGGAGCCAGGACACCCCGAGCCGAGGCAGTGCCTGATGCACCACCACCACCTCCACCAGATGCAGAGGATCAGGCAGACAATTGATCTATCTAGATATTCTGATATTTTTGTCATTTTGTTCATATACATTGATTTGACTTTGGATAGCTCACATGAGCTCATTCTTTTGTACTTTGTGCCAGTAGTGCACCCTTGACTAGTTCGAGTTATATGATATATATGAGATCGAGATTTTGGTTATGAATTCATTTGTACTTGTCATGTTTTGATTTATGATGATATCATGTGATGTAAATGCTATGAGTAGTGTAGAATGTATGTATGGATTTATGCAATGCAATGATTTATTTCAAATGTAATTGATTATGGAAAAATGTATGGAAATGTATGATTTTGATTATGCGCATGTATGTAATGTAATGCAACAAATGGAATGATTCATGAATATGCAATGTAAATGAAATGATACACATGATATGTTTTGCAGGGATTGATGAAGACAAGTACTCAATCTTATGTCAAAAAGGATGTTTAACCCGGGATGGTGACTGCTTGCGGTTCGGTGAAGAAACCTTCATGTGAGATTTAGCTCTTCATGTCAAGTTTAAGTTTAGGTTTGAAGAATCGTGTAAGCATTTTGAGTGTATTTAAAAATTTGTGAGATCATGCAATCATGCAAAGTGCAAAATGACATGCAGAAAGAAATGCAAACCTAAGACCTAGGACCTAGTCACTGATCATGTGTCGATTTGTTTTCATCATTGAACTTTTTAGGTAACTGGATAAATCAATACAACGGCCACTAGTTATGAAACTATAGACATATGAATATTGATTTGTATGTGCAAGAATCAATACAATGCTCACTAGCTAGACAACCATGGACATATGAATATTGATTTTGTTTTTGGAATGTCAGATTAGATATAAGCACCAAGGCACAAATGCCAAGATGACCTGAATATCATGTCCATTTTGATATAGCAATTTGTATAAGCATCAAAACATAGATGTCATGATGACCAGAATATGCCTTGCGAAACAAACACATCAATCAGTCAAGAGATCATTCTAAATCCAGTGTGAATTACCCGTAGTGACCCTTTATCGTTCACATCCTTAAGTAAGATCGTGTTTCACAGTAGGAGTAAGAACTTTCTCAAAAAGGCAATAGTTAGATCAAACTTCCTTGAATTTTTTGGGTATCAATGGTCAAGGTACACATGGCCATCCAATATGAGATAGAGGCTCTTATAGATGGACACCATTTCAATCCAAAATTTCCAAAGTTGTTAGATTTTCACATACAAGCAAAAAATAAAGAAAAGATTATGCCCCCAGTCATCACTCTCTAAATCCTATAAAGGTCATTATTGAAGAGCTCGAATGGACACAATATGCAAAAATCTCAATGTTAATCAATAAGCATACAAGGAGATAAAAGCATGTAAAAACATAGATTGTTTTCAATTTGTGTTGATGTTTGATTTCGTTGTTGTAGATACAAAATCCTTTCTGGAGAGGAGACTAACTGACTGATTCAGATGAAGCTTCAAAGGACTTTGACTGGATATGACACATCTGAGATACTGAGGACTATAGGATATGACTTTGATTGCCCCCAAGTTTGAAACATTGATAGGATACAGACGTTTTAGCGTATTGGTGTACAGACTGACTTTATTGAAAATAGGAATGCAGAAACAAGTCGGGAGGTATGTACAAACTAAAGCAAGACTGAAAATTGGGAAAGACCAAGATTGAGCTGATAGATGGATCATTTTGAACAAGTGGTGCCTGTCTGTCAGGTTTTCACCATCTTGGTAGAGATTCTATTTTTGCTACCAAGGCGCTTGTTTCCAGGTTTTCACCAAGGCACTTTTTCTTTTTCTCATTTTTTTGTATTTTTCATTTTTTTAATTTTTTTGTACTTTTGATATTTTCAATTTTTTTGTACTTTTGATATTTTCAATTTTTTTTTTTGTGATACATCAAGGTGCCTATTTTCTAGGTTTTCACCAGGATGTTCATTTTTTCAGGACTTTTTCTAATTTTTATGATTTTTTTCAAGACATTTTACCATAGACTGAATGCCTTAGGCATAGAATTTCTTCAGATGGAGAATGTTGATTAGTTCTCAGAGCTGTTCTCCTTTAGTCATTGAGAGTTGATAGGCTCTAGAGCCAAAAGTAGCAGTGATAACAAAGGGACCCATCCAGTTGGGTTCAAACTTCCCCTTAAACTCTCTATGTGATTGATTTTTAGGATTCTCTCTCAAGACTAGATCGCCAACCTAAAATTCTCTATGTCTAACTTTCTTGTTGTAGCCTCTAGACATTCTCTTCTAATATAATCTGAGATTATCATATGTTGCTTATCTGCGCTCATCTAGTAGTTCAAGTTCTTGCAACCTAGACACTTTGTAGTCATCATCAGTTACTAGACCATGCATTGTGATTCTTAGTGATGGAATTTCAACCTCAATAGGTAGTACCACTTTAGAACCATAAACTAAAGTGAATGGCGTAGCCCCAGTGGGCATTTTGATACTTGTTTAATAGGCCCAGAGAGCTGGATTGATCATGAGATACCAGTCTCTTCCCATTTTATTAACTTTTTGGTGCAAGATTTTCAATAGATTCTTGTTTGAAGCCTCTGCTTGTCCATTCCCTTGAGGATAGTAGATAGATGACCAATGTTGTGTAATCTTGAATTTGGCACATAGATCATCCAAGTCTCTATTTTTTAATTTTCCACCATTATCTATGACTATAGAATATGGAATACCATGCTGACATATGATGTAGTTCAAGATGAACATTGAAATTTGTTTGCCGGTTGCTTGAGTCAAAGGGACTGCTTCTACCCATTTTGTAAAATAGTTTGTAGCTATAATAATATGGGTATGTCCATTAGAAGAATGAGGATGTATGGCTCCTATAAGATCAAATGCCCATTGGTGAAAAGGCCATTGTGTAGTAAAGGGAATTAGATCTCTCCTTGGTGCATGAATTAAGTTACCATGTACTTGACACTTTTGACAGTTCTTAGCAAACTTGATAGCCTCTTTTTCCATTTCAGGTCAATAGTACCCAGCCCTAATAAGTTTTCAAGCTAGTGTTAAACCGTTTGAATGTGAGCCACATATACCTTTGTGGACTTGCTCTAATGCACGTTGAGACTCTTCTCATTCTAAACATCTAAGGAGTGTACCATCTATACCTCATTTGTATAGATCATGACCAATGATGACATACCAAGATGCATTTCAGATAAGGTATCATTTCTCATGGTAGTTGAAGGTATTGGGAATGATTGATCTTGGAGATAGGAGAAAAGGTTTTTGTATCAGGATGAATCATGACCAAAAATAGTGTAGATCATGCGGGTTTCGAGGGAATCATATGCAGGATAAGATAGTGCTTCCACCAGGAACTCGTAGCATAGCTCATGTTCAGGCTGCTATAATAAAGTAGAGAGCGTTGCCATACCATCAACAACCTTGTTCTCCATTCTAGGAATTTTTTCAAAGGTGATAGATATGAAATATTTATTTAGATCATCTACCATTCTCTTGTATGGGATTAAATTTCCATATTTTGTTTGATACACATCATTGACTTGGTGTATTACAAGTTGTGAGTCTCCATGAATGTGTAGTTCTGTCACCCTCCACTCAATTGCTATCTTCATACCATTAAGGAGAGCTTCATATTCAGTAATATTATTTGTACAAGGGAACTTGATTTTGAATGCTTTAGGGATTGAGTATCCTTAAGGTGTAATAAACAATATGCCTACTCTAGATCCGTTCTATGTATAGGAGCTGTCAAAGAATAACTGCCATGCTCTAGAAGAAAGATTCATGATAGAGGAATTTGGGGATTCCATTTGCATTGGTGTATCATCAAACAATGGTGCATCAGCCAGTTGATCAACAATGACTTGACCCTTAATAGCTTTTGTTTCAACATATTCAATGTCAAATTCACTTAGTAGCATTACCCATTTAGCTAATCTACCTGTGAGGGCAACTTTGCTTAGTAGGTACTTAGCTAGTCAATCTTAGCTACCAAATGCACGGTATGAGCTAACATGTAATGTCTTAGTTTCTGTGATGCAAATATCACAGCTAGAAAAGATTTCTCCATCATTGAATAGTTCTTTTCATATACTACCAATGTTCTACTTATGTAATATATGGCTCTTTCCTTGTTCTCATCATGTTGTGCAAGCAATGCCCCCAATGATGTATCTGTGGAAAAGACATATAAGATCAATGGCTTCCCTTGTAAAGGAGGCATAAAAATAGGCGGATTTGATAAATATTTCTTGATATGATTAAAATTCTTTTCACATTCATCATTCCATGCAAAAGTCACACCTTTATGTAATGTTTTTGTAAAATGCTATGATATGTCTGCCAACTGAGATATGAAGCATCTAATAGATTTTACTCTCCCTTGTAATGTTCTCATTTGACTAATATTCTCAGGAGGTTGCATCTCCATGATATCCTTAACCTTTGCTGGATCTACCTCAATTCCTTTCTTTGAGACAATGTACCCTAGAAGCTTTCCAGAAGTGATGCCAAAAGTAGACTTCTTAGGGTTTAGCCTGAGACTAAACTTCTCCATTCGATCTAATATTTTACTCAAATCATTTAGATGTTTAGATATTATCATAGATTTTTCTAGGGTATCATCAACATAATCCTCCATAGTGGAGTGCATCATGTCATGAAAAATAGACATCATAGCTCTTTGATATGTAGCACCAGCATTCTTCAAACCAAATGGCATGACGTTCCAATAGAAGGTACCCCACACACATGTGAAAGTAGTTTTCTCTTGATCCTTTAGAGCAATTTTTATTTGATTGTAGCTTGAGAAACCATCCATTAGAGAATACATCTCAAATCCTACAGTCATGTCCACTATCATGTCAATATTAGGTAATGGAAAATCATCCTTAGGGCATGCTTTGTTTACATCTCTAAAATTTGTGCACACTCTAATTGATTTATCTTTTTTATAAATAGGTACAATATTAGAGATCCATTTAGCATAATCAATAACTTAGATGAATCCAGCTTTTAGTAGTTTCTCTAATTCAGCTTTGACCAAGAGTGCAACATGTGGATGCATCTTTCTCAATTTCTGCTTGACAGGTTTGACACTTGGAGATATAGATAAATGGTGCATTATAAGATCAGGATCCAACCCTAGCATATCTAAATATTTCCATGCAAATTTGATCTTCTTTTCCATTAGGAATGTGGTAAATTTTTTCTTTTCTTCTTCTGATAAGGATTGTGCTACATGGATCAATTGTGGTTCTTCTGTTGTTCCCAAGTTGATAGATTGAGTGGCTCAATTAGTACTGGAGATTTGTCCTATAAATGACTTGGAAGGACATCAAATATCTCATCCTTAGGCACCTTAAAGAGGTTTTCACCTTTGGATACATCTTTTATTTTTACTTTTGTAGGTTTTGAGACTGCCACAAAGTGGTTTTCACCCTCAGAACTCCTTTTCTTTTTATTTTTATTCTTATTTTTTTGACTAAGATACTTGATGTCTGACTCCATCATACTAACACTTAGTTCACTGATGGAAGTCATCATAGGCTCCACTACATTGAGATAGCAAGTAAGGGCATAGTCATTTGGAAAAGTATAGATACCTTGGCTCGGATTTGTTAAGGTTTAGTCAAGAAGTTCAGGATGTTGGATAGTCAAAGCAGTGAAAGATTGGGAAATAGTATTTACGGATATGGATATGTCATCATTGGTCCTAACTTGACTCTCAAGTTCAAAGGTGATATTAGAACTCAAAACGTTCAATTCGTGAATAGGCTCAATGTCATTGTGGGAGTCCAATTCAGTCATCGATGGATCAGACTTGTTAAGTTCATTATTTCACTCTAGACTTACGTTGGGTTTAGGTGCATATTGGTGAATAACATCAATATGTTTTTATGTGATAAGATCATCTTCCTCTGGAATGACTCCCCATTCATAGTCATTTGATTCCTCATCTATGCCTCTAGGAAATCTAAGAATGTGTGTAAAGTCAGGATGGATACCCCAAGAAGGGTTACTCTCAGATTCTGATTTGACTTCATACTCATGAGAATCTATTTCAGAATAACTACCACCTTCCTCCTTGTCTATTTGATTCCCTTTGAGATTAGATGGTTCTTGTGGTGCAACTATCTCTTGTCCTATAGTAGGTTCTTGTGTTTCTACTACATTGATTCTTTTTACTGAATCATCTTCAGCTTTAAGGAGATCTTTTATTTCTTTAGGAAAATGCTCATAAGGAATGAGCTCATCAGTGGTCTCCGAATCATCATTGTCAGATTATTTTATTTCTTCCTTAGTTAAATTATTGTGGATGGCTCAATCTGTTCTAAGACGTGGGGAATTCTTGCTAAGATAGAAAGGCTTCTTCTTATATCCTAGACCTGTTGTATTCTTGTTGGTTCGACCATGGTGGTTAAGAGGTGATAGAAGACTCTTACATTGTAGTCCTAGAGGTCCTTTTCCAGTATATCCCATTTTTGTGATCAATTTGTCCCCTGGTCCGTATGACTTCTGAGGAATTTTTATTGAAGTGGAGTCACATTTATGGACTGACTGGAATTGAGGTGCATCCTTGTATAACCATGAAAGCACAACTTCTTCTTCCTCAACCTCTTGTTTAGATACTTTTTCTATGACAAAGCTTCCATTGAATATGACCTGGGATTCTTTAGTTGTAGGTTTCACTTTGTCAGAAGGTTGCCCATAAGATTTAGGGGAAAATGGAAGAGATGTAAGTGATAAAATAGGTTCCATTGTGTATTCTCCCATACCATTGTCTTTGATTTTGACTTCTTTAGCAATGTCTTCCATCTTGGATGTTGAAGCAATGTCTATCTACTTAGTGGAAGATTCTCTGTTATTAGGAACAAGTTTATCAACACTTTCTTTCAATGCATTGCAAGTTGTGTATAGGTCCACTAGAATCATCACCTCTACTCCTTCATAAGGAAATTTCACACATTGATGGTATGTGGAAGGAATAGCTCTCATTTCATTTATCTAGGGTCTTCCTAGAAGGATGTTGTAAGCCAAAGGTAGATCAAGAACTTGACATATGGTGTCTCTGATAACAGGTCTTGTTCTGATAGGTAAGACAATAGTTCCCTTGGAAGATCTTTCTTGCTCATCATATGCTTTGATAGTTATCTTCTTCTTAGGATCAATGGTAGCTTCAAAGAATCCCAATTGTCTGATCAAGTTGTAAGAACAAATGTTGAGACCAATGTAGGATTTCACAAATGTGCAAATCCCACAGAAAGCCAAGATCACCTGCAAGCAAAATACCAGAAGCTGGAGCGAAAAACTGTGAGAGAGAGAGAGCTAGGGTTTTTGAGAATCTCAGCGGAGTGAGAGCAAAAATATATATCTCAAAGTATGAAACAATAATTACAAAAAGTGGCTTATAAGGTGAGAAACCCTAAAGCCGGAGAAAGCTAGGTTTGTGCAAATAATAATTAATAAACATATTAATTATTATGCACCTAAATGACAAGCTTAAGTGAAAATAGAATAATAGCGACCTTTAATAATTAAATCAGATAGACTTAATTATAAAGGTAAATTGACTATTACTCTAACACCCCCCCTTAAGCGAAGCTCAGGAGGAAACTAACCTAGCACAGCTATGAAAGCAAGAAATGGGTCCCGACAACAAGGCCTGATCAGGTACCCAACAACAAAGAAATCTCTGTGAACCGGGGAAATAGAGAAAACCCAGTGGGAAAAACCCTACCCCAAAAAGAGATACAACAACATGCTGAAAGAAACATGAAGGAAGGAAGGCCTCAACAAGACCCCCCAAGGACAACTTCCGTCACCCCAAGCATAGAACGCAACTGAAGATAGCGCGAAGATGCAAAGGGTTTGGTGAAGATGTCAGCAACCTGCGCGTCAATGGGAATGTACTCCAAAGTGAGAACACCATCCTGAATCTACTGACAAATGAAATGCATATGAAGCTCAATATGTTTAGTGCGCTGATGCTCCACCGGGTTGCGGGAAATGTGAATAGCACTCTGATTATCGCACCACAGAACAGTGGGATGATCAGGAGGAAACCCAAACTCAGTCATCAACTGCTGAAGCCATAAAATCTCCTGACTAGCATGAACTGCTGCTCTGTACTCAGCCTCTGTAGATGAAAGTGCTCGAGCATTCTGCTTCTTGCACGACCATGTGATAGGACCAGAGCCAAGACAAAAGACAAAGCCAGAAGTAGACTTCTGATCATCAACATCACCAGCCCAATCTGATTCAGTGTAGCCAACAATGTGAGGAGCCCCTGATGTGTAGTGGAGGCCATACATAAGTGTGCCCTGAATGTATCTCAAAATACGCTTGGTAGCTTGCCAATGACTCTCATGAGGCTCATGTGAGAATCGAGAGACGAGACCAACTGCAAAGGAGAGATTAGGATGAGTGTGTGTCAAGTATAACAAACTGCCAACCAACTGCCGATACAAAGTAGCATCCATTGAAGGCGTAGTGCAAGAGGTAGACAAAGTAACACCTGACTGAAAAGGTGTGGGAGCAGGCTTGCAGTCAAGCATATCAAAGCGCTGAAGCATGTCAAGAGCATACTTCTGCTGGTAAAAAAAGATCCCAGTAGGTGACTGAACAATCTGCAGACCCAGAAAGAAGTGTAAAAGACCAAGGTCTGTCATCTCAAACTGCTCCATCAATGCACGCTGAACATCCTGAATCATAGAAGATGAGCTACCTGTGATGAGAAGATCATCAACATATAGCACAAGGATCAAAACCTCATCCTCAAGACACTGAATGTAGATTGTAGGATCGAAATGACAGCATGTGAATCCTGTAGAAAGCAGAAAAGAGTCCATCTTCTCATACCAAGCCCGAGGGGCCTGTTTGAGACCATATAAAGAACGCCGAAGTCTGCAAACCAAGGAGGAAGCCTGCACAAATCCCTGAGGCTGCTCCATGTAAATCTCCTCACTAAGATCATCGTGCAAGAAAGCACTCTTCACATCCATCTAAAAAATGGGCCATCCCTGAGAAGCTGCGAGGGATAAGACAAGGCGAATAGAGTTCATCTTGGCGACAGGGGAAAATGTCTCAGTGTAATCAATACCCTCAACCTGTGAAAACCCCTTCGCAATAAGATGTGCCTTGTACTTATCAATAGAACCATCAGCAGCAAACTTAGTACGATACAACCACTTGCATCACACTAACTTTCTTCCCTTAGGAAGAGAACAAAGATCCCAAGTATGATTCTTCATCAAAGAAGAATACTCCTCCTCCATAGCACTATCCCACTCAGTATGTCCTGTCGTTGCCCCAAATGTCTGAGGGTCACCACAAATGGCATGAATTAGAAGACTAGAACCTACAATATGAGACCGGGTGCGACGAGAGGTGGAAGGGTCACCAGCTAGAGATCCTGCAGCATCAACTGTAACACGAGCCCATCTAGGCATCTGTGGAGGATCTTGTGGTGGAGGTAAATGGGGATCACCAAGATCATCATCCTCATCATCCTGAAACACAACTGGAAGAGATGAGGGAGTAGTGGTAAGTGAAGTAGACTCTGGAAGTGGGGTATCTACTACAGGAAGGCGCTCATCAAACTGGACATCCCGTCGAAACAGGACCTCTCTGGAATCAGGGTCAAACAACCTATATGCCTTAACATCCTCGCAGTAGACAACAAAAATGAGGTGTCAGCTCTTCCGCTCCATCGCTCTCCTCTGAGCATCAGGCACAAATGCCCATGCTTCACTACCAAAAACTCAGAATGAAGATACATCAGGCTTGACATGAGACCAAGCCTCCTCAGGAGTCATATGTCAAACTGCCTTGTGAGGCATCCAATTCTGAATATAGTTGGCACAATTGACTGCCTCTACCCAAAAAGATGAATCCATGGACCTGGACTGTATCATACAATTAGCCATCTCCCGAAGTGTTCTGTTCTTTCTCTCTGCCACACCATTCTGCTGAGGGGTGTAGGGCACTGAAAACTGATGCTGAAGACCATGTTCAGAGAAAAAATCCCTGAAAGCCTGGTTCACATACTCCCCCCCATTATTTGTGTGTATCCGGCGAATAGAAAGACCAGATTGCTTCTCCACAAATGTCTTAAAGACTCGAAATGAATCAAGGACATCAGACTTGTACTTCAAAAAGTACACCCATGTGCGCCTGGAGAAGTCATCAATAAAAGTGAGCACATATCTGGCGCCAGAAAAAGGAGTAGGAAATGACATGAGGTCACTGTGAATCAACTCCAATGGTGCCAAAGCACAAGTAGCTCATCCCTGAGGAAAAGGATCCCTATGTTGTTTGCCAAGAACACAACCCTGACAAACCCCATCAGTGCAAGTAATCTGTGGAAGCCCAAGAACAAGTGCCTGTGTGCTCATCTGCTGAAGATATCTGTAATTGACATGGCCCAAACGCTCATTGCAAAGTCTACTCACTGAATCTGCATGTGCTATAAGATAGGAACTTGTGCCAGTAGAAGACTCAAATCCATCAAATCTGTATAGTCGGGATGCAGTGTCAACACTCCCAGTAGCCACAATCATCTCAGTATCATGTAAGTCCCAAATAACCACATCATGTGGTGAGAACTCAACTATCTTACCAGAGCCAGAGTGGCAAATCTGATAGATAGACAGAAAGTTTGTCGAAATGTCAGGGACAAAAAGAACATCCTGAAGAGAACCCCCAGCTAATGCAACTGAACCAGAACCCAAAATAGAAAGATGAGATGAGTTCCCAACAGCAATCTACGAAGTAGCGCAAGGAGCAAGTGAGGTGACCAACTGCTGAGTGTGAGTCATGTGGTGAGAAGCACCAGAATCAAGAATCCAGGTGGGCCCAGAAGTCATAGCTCGAGCAGTAAGAGCATGACCTTTCCCTACAGAGGAGGATGTGGACTGGGGAGCTGAAATGTGATGCTCCTTCATGGCTTCCTCTAAAGCCTCCAAATGTTTCCAACACCTGGAAATGGGATGTCCATCCTTTCCACAAAAGCTACAGGTCTCAACTGATTTCTTCTTAGTCTTGGAGGTAGACTCAGTAGACTTCGAAGAAGATTTACCCTTAGAAGGGTTAGTTGGAGGTTTGGAATCATTTTTCTGTGCAGGTTTGGAGGAAGACTCATTTCCTGCGGAATCTTTCTTTGGTTTGCCTTTCTATTTTGGTTTCCCCTGTGAAGACTGAGCAACCAACGCTTGGCTAGAAGAGCCAGAAGCATCCATCTGTTGGATCTTTGCCTGTTCCCGTGTCAACCGATCATAGAATGTCTCAAAAGAAGGCATGGTGTGCCTAGCACCCAAAGCATCCATGGTGGAGTAGAAAGTGGAAGAAAAGATCTGATACTGTCCTCGCAACTTTGAGAGTATCAAGAAGATACACTCATCATCTGTCATTGTTTTCCCACATCCCTGTAAAACTGAGCGCAGAGACTTGAACTTCATCAAGAAGTCCTCAATGGTGGGAAAGCTGGTAGGTGTCAAAGTAGTCAACTCTGCATCAAGCTGAAGTGCCCAGAACTCATTAACTGTGCCAAAAAAATCTAAAAACTTGCCCCAAATGGCCCTAGGAGTGGTCAAACCATCCAAGTGAAATAGGAGACTGTCTGAGATGTTCAGTGCAATCAAGCCCATGGCTTCATCCATCTTATTCCTGTGCTGTAGGACCTCAAAAGGATGCTGTAGGATAGGTTGGTGTTCATCCAAACATGACCATAAGCCACGTGACATGAGTAGCCTGGTCATGTGTGCTTTCCAAGTGTGGTAATTATGTGGTGTAAGCCGGGCCACAGATGGGTCCGACATTGAGAGAAAGAAAGACGGAAGTAGAAGGGTCAATTTCTGAAAGTAAATGACAGAAAGCAAATGCACCCCCCCACAAAGTAGGATTCTAACCCCCGTACAGCAAGTAATCAACCACTGAAAGTACAAAAAAAACTAGAGAAAAACCTGGAATACCGGATGCAAAGTAGGAGGGAAAATGAAGCCTCTACTTCAACACTAAAAATAGGTGCTCAAACAGTGGAATCAACAAACGAAACCAGCACCATCACGTCTGTCTCGGAAACAGCTTTCCAGCGATATTTCATTTTTTGAAAAATGACACCGTATGCTCAAGTTACGGTCGAAAAACTAACTGCCCCTCCAAAAAATAACTCTCTGGAAAAACACAGAGACGGGATTAAATTTGATGTCCAAATGGCCGTCACCCGTCTGCTGTATTAAATTTGACGGTCGTCGTGGTTGCCGGAAAAAAATTTACCGGTGGCTGGAAAAACCAGAAACTGCCGAAAAAAATGAACAGTCTACCGGAAAATAAAAAATGGCAGATGACGTCAGCTGACGTCACCTGTGTCAGCCGGCTGGTGGTGGGTTGGTGGCTGGGTGGCGGCTCCACTGGTTGCGGTGGCTGATAGGCCGGGCGCTGGCGGTGGCCCGGCAGAGAGGTGGCGGTGTCTGGGCGCGGCGGCGCCTCGGCAGCGCGCTGCCTTTGAGCGGCGCGCGGGTGGCTTACCAGCGGTGCGCTGGCGGCAGCGCCGTAAAGCCCTAAAAAATGCTTTTTTTTCACATTTTTTGAGATTTTTTTTGATTTTCGAGCTGTACGGCCCTCGTAGGCTCGATATTTTTCCCCTAGGTCACAGAGGCCAAACGTAGTCGAGTTTTATATGATTTCGACTCTCCCGAGCCTTCTGAACGCAATGGTGGCGTTTGATTCTGCTCAATCTACTCTAGAAGCTCGTGCCTCCTTCAAAGTGATAGAAAACCTCAGAAACAAGCTGTGGCTGTCGTCTTCGAATCCAGGCTTCAAGAACTTCAACCTCGGCAGGGGCAAGGAAGCTCTGATACCATGTAGGATTTCACAAATGTGAAAATCCCACAGAAAGCCAAGATCACCTACAAGCAAAATACCAGAAGCTGGAGCGAAAAACTGTGAGAGAGAGAGAGAGCTAGGGTTTTTGAGAATCTCAGCGGAGTGAGAGCAAAAATATATATCTCAAAGTATGAAACAATAATTACAAAAAGCGGCTTATAAGGTGAGAAACCCTAAAGCCGGAGAAAGCTAGGTTTGTGCAAATAATAATTAATAAACATATTAATTATTATGCACCTAAATGACAAGCTTAAGTGAAAATAGAATAATAGCGACCTTTAATAATTAAATCAGATAGACTTAATTATAAAGGTAAATTGACTATTACTCTAACAACCAACACCTCCATCTATCAACACACATTTGACACGATGGTTTTGAATCAAGACTTCAATGTGCAAGGGTTGGTTATGCGGATGACTCAATGAATTATCATCTTCCTCTAAAAAGGAGATATACTATGGAGACGTGAGATGACCAACCTTAGTCTGGAATCTGTTTAAATCAAGGTTGTCAGGAACATTGGATCCGAGCAGAGCTTTGTCTAGAATGACTCTATGAGCTGGAGATATCAGAAGCAACTCAAACATGGAGATTTTTGCATTTGTGTGCTGGAGTTGTTGGACAATACTGTATGATGTTGGCCTCATGTCTTTAGGATTTGATGATTTAGAGGCAGCCTTCTATTTAGAAGAAGATGAGAGATTGAAAGGCATTTTAGGGACATTTGATGAATCTGGGATTTGTCCTTGTAGATGCACCTGAGCTTGTGATCAAGTAACTGCATTTGCTGATTGATTATCTCTATCTTTTCTTACAATTGTGATGACATTGCAATGCTTAGATAGGCATGGTTCAACCATATTGATGACAACATTGTTTCCATAGTAGGCATAATTGACTTTAGCACCCACATTAGGCTAAGAAGATGAATCTCCTTGACCATGTTTCAGAAATGGCTCTGTGAATGTTGTATGATCATTATTGCTTTTATGATTGTCAATTATAATTTCTCCATTATCAATTTTTTCTTGTATGATGTATTTCAAGCGTATGCAATTATTAGTCTTATGACCCTTATTGCGATGGAAGTCACATAAATCATTCTCTCTCCACCATTTTGGTTTAGGTTTAGGATCAAATACCTTTATCTCAGGCAAGGAGATGATGTTGCTGGCCAACAGAGTCTTCATTGCGAATTCCAAGGATTCTCCAAGAGGAGTAAACTTACATTTAGGATCTGTGGCACAAGATTTATAGTCAGATGGCTTCTTGTTAGATTCTATTGCTTTAGCTTCGGAAGCTTTGAAGGCTTGGGTGCCAACAGTGAGATTGAAAGCATGTGCCTTAGATGGGGCATAGATAGTATCAACAACGCCATCTGTGACAAGGCATTTATTCTTGTTCTAGTTTTTGCCTTTGTCTTTAGAATTAGATCTAGATTCATACTTGTCCTTTTAAAGTGATATGTCTCCTTTTTGCACAAGTAATTTCTCAATTTTGATTGCATTTTCTACCATTTTATCAAAGGACGTATGATTTTGCATTTGCAAATGGTAGTTGAGTTCTAGAACAAGATTGTTGATGAAAATTTTTAGCTTCTCAGTTTCTGGAATGGGTCTAGCATATAGAGAAAACTTCTTCCTCCATCGTTTGAGAAAAGTTAGGAACGGTTCTCCTGAGTTCCATTTCAAATTGTAGATGTTGATCATAGTGACCGAATGTTGGATGTTGTAGGAGTATTATTGATAGACCAGTTTGATTAACTCCTCAAAATTTTTGATAGTAGGGGGCATTTTTGAGAACCAATGAATAGCCAACCCTCCTAGAGATCAAGGGAAAAGATGCATTAGGTAGGTTGGTTCATGTATGAACTCCATAGATTGAGTACAGAATTCTCTGACATGATCTTGAGGATCAGAGTTTCCATCATACTTATCGTATTTAGGTATTTCCACTCACTTAGGGAATGGCGACATGTACAAGTCTTTATCAAATGGAAAAGGACATAGAGCTTCCATGGAGAACTCCTTAAGTTCCTTTTCTTTTTCAAGTTTGTTAAGTTTGACTTGCATGACATGCATCTGTTTCATCATAGTGGTGATTGGAGTTTCTTCCTCATGCGTAATGATATCTTCAACATTAAAGTTGGGAGGAAGTTTAGCCCCTTGATGAGATAAGTCTAGGAAGTATGTTTCTCTGTCTTCCTTCAAGAAATGCCTCATCATTTTCTTGAAGTCATCATCATTTTGATATCGAGCAATTTCAAAAGGTGTGGGTTCTTGATCCACACCATGTTGAGAGTGATGTCCTTGAGACCTGTGGTTTGTCCCTCCTTGAGACATGTTAGGAGTTTTAGGACTCCTTGGGATAGATTGATGTGGAGTTTGTTGATCACCTACATGGGTTGATTGAGGGGGGGGGGGTATGTAACTAGTTTTTAATCAAAGATTGTCAAGACCATCATCTTCGTAGAGACCTAAATTGTAGAGTTGCTCAAAGGTTGGATCCACATGAGTAGACAAAGGTAAGGTATTGGGTGCTTCTCCAAATTTCTTTTGTGAGGAAGCTCTAGTTTCCACCATTAACCTTGGATGAAGCAAAAGAGAAAGATGAAGACACTGAAGAATGACTTGATTCAAGAAAATTGAATGATGCAACCTTGTCAAGATTGGATTGATTGAAGATTAAATTGGATGTAAACAAAGGATATTGTGCCATAGTAGTATGGGTAGACTCCCAAAAGATGGCGGACACGAGCTCACAACACTTAGCCATTTTGTATGAAGACTGAATTTGAAGATAATTTTGACACAAGATGAAAAAGACTCAAATTGATAAATTAGAAGGCTAAATCAGACTCAAGAGACCACTTTAGGTAAATGATCGAATTCTTTCTAGTTTTTTGCTCTGTTCCTGACATAGTGAATATTTTGATAGAATCTGGAAATAGGTTGCAAAAACTGGATTTCTGACAAATTTGACAAGTTTCTGACAACTTTTTGAAAATTTTGATATGAGTTTCTCCAGGCTCGTACGAGTCTAGGTAAGATCTGGCACGATAGTTGACAAAAATTGTATGACAATTGACACCAGGGTTTAATTTTCTTAACAAAGCTCGTCCGACAATGTATAGGCTCCCGTACGAAAATCCAGGGGTTCTAAAATGACAAATGCTCAAAACTCGTATGACTTTCTGATCTTACGGGATGACTTTTGACTCCAGAAAGGAATTTTTCTTCAAATTTTACAATTTTTAGGTTTTTAGTTTCAAATTGTTGGCAAAGTTTTCTGTCCAGTTTTGAAGATATGTATAATAGTTTGTCTCAAATAACCAAGTAGATATCAAGCACATAAAACAACAAGCAATGGAAGCAAGCAATCATCTAAAAATAATGAACAAGGGGAAAAAGCAACCTTGTGCATGAACAAGCAATAGTGACTTAATGTGCTAATCCCTAGGAGTGTTATTTGTGTATGTTTCAAAAGTTTTCCAATAACGCACATAGTCCTAGAAAATGAAAAATGTGGCCTCACTAGGGTTTGTAGTAATGGTTTGACTCTGCAAATTTTATTATCTCAAGAGGGTGAACTCCAATCCAGGCGCACTGGGGTTTTGACATAGTTTGAGAATTTAATCAATCAGGAGCTGCCAGGGAGATCTGATAGCCCAATAAGAGACCACACCTCTAAAGATTTCCTCCACAAGGACATTGATATAGTGGTTGTTGCTACCACGATGAAAATGGCTATTACCACTTGAGGTTTTGTCCATGTGGTTGACCCAATTAAGGGAATGTCCACTATGGTTAACCCTCTCTAAATGTGACTCACAAAAGATACCACAGGGGGACTAGATTGGATTCAAGGATCTGGGTTTCTAGTACTATCCAAAAAGGAAGTAGAGCATAATCCCCTAGCCTCTTCACTTCACCAAAACAAAGTAGACAGATTAATTCGACACACTAAGACTAAAATTATCTCACCAAGATCTATGATGTCAACCACTTATGGTCTATCAATCTCTTCAGAGAGAGAATGTATCAATCAAAAGATGAAGACTCAAAAATCCAGTAGAACACAAGACAATCTCAGTATCCTCCCTACCTACAAGGGGATCCTTCGTCAAGAAGAGCTTCACATGCATGAACAAGCGAAAGAAGCCCACTCTCTCAAGGTCATCCACAAATAGTGTTCATAGGGCCTATTTACTATGTGTAATAGATATGCATAAAGCAAATCTATGTTCATTTTATAGCCCAAAACTGAAGTCTGTGATATGAAAGCAGGAAAAGTCACACAAGCTTGACACAAGAGAGTTTGTTTTAAATGTCCAAATTGAAGTGTTATCAGTGGTAGAAGAATACCTGAATTCCTCGCAATGTGCTTAGTAGATTTTACCTATTTTAGCAATTTAGTTGTGCTTTCCCAATCAGAATCAGGAAATACCAATAAGAAACAACAGAGTTCAATTGTTAGGGTTAGCCGTTAGTCCAAATTTGAAAATCAAATCTGATGAACTGCCAAAAAATTTGAAATAAAAATTGAATCCTAGTACCAAAACTCGTACAACAATCTGTTACCTCTCATACGACAATCAAAATCTCATACAACAATGGGTCACCTATGGCACGACTTTCAAGAAACTTGTATGATAGTGGGTACCTAATCGTATGACAAAGAAGCCTCCAAATGATAATCTGTAGTTGCTGATACAAGCCTCAAAAATGTTGAATGTTGTATGACACTCAGAGGGTCCTGGCATGAGTTTTTGACAAAACTCGTACAAAAATTGTATGGACAGAGAATAAAATCATAGAATTGATCAGAAAATGACATAAAATAGATAGAAATTGATAAAAATGAAATAGAAACCCATTCCAGGGCCCCACAGTGGGCACCAAAAATGTGTGTGTGAAAATTGTACCTAGCTATGGACACAACACTTCAGTAAAACATTAGAGGTTAGCAAAATCAAAATCTGCAAGTAAATGAAACTAAGTTAACCGGGAAATTTACTGCCTTCTAGTAGGTGTGAGTATGATGTTCTCAAGTTGAAATTGAGATTAGCGATAATGCAACACCTAAATGAAGGATTTGAATGCAAAAGAACGAAAAAAAAATTGTATGAATGCAGATTAATCTATTTTTTTGGATTTTGTATGCAATTAGATGAAAAACTTGAATGAATCTAATCTAGAATGAATCGAAATGATATGCAGATTATTCTAAGAATGATATGAAAAAACTATGATATGGAAACTATGCAAAACTATGACCAATAATGAAAGATCTCACAAATCACCTTTCGCAAGTGCTTAATCCTTCAATCACAAATTTACCAAAGTAATTATACAAATTCGAGGGTTGATAATTGTGAAGAGCTGAGCCTCATTTTTATAGAAATCCAGGGCTTGAGGATGCATTGAGAAAAGCCATAAATCACCCTTGATAAACTCAAGTTGATTTTTGAGTTAACAAGAAATTAGAAATAGATCAACTCACAAAATCATGCAAATCATGCAAAAACAACTTTTTAACTCAAATTAGAAGTTTAGATCAATTTTTCAACTCAAAATAGATGTTGAGTTTCCAAAAGATAACAACTTGAATTGATTTTCTGATTTAAAGTTTAACTACTCCTTCAAATGTGCATAGATAATTATGAATTAATTTAAAAATAAAGTGATTTATCCTCAACTTAACTAATTTTAAATTTAAGAATAACTGATGCATGGGTTAATCAATTATTAAATCAAACTTTTATTCAAAAACTATATTATTAAATATTGACAACTGACATTAATTAATTAAATAAGAATTTAATCAATTAGACATAAGATTTTTTATTTATTGTCAAGATTAAATAATACAATTTAGGAATAAATAGAATTTAAATCTAATTAAATAATTAAGTGGCAAAATTAAATCTAATTAATTAAATATTCAGAATATTCAATTAATCAAACTTTAGGATAAATAGGATTTATCGCCAAATAATTATTAAATCAAGGATAATTAGGATAAAAGGAATATTCTCTGACGTAGAATTAAGATAAAATCAATTTTTGATAAACTGATGTGCAGATGTGCCTTAGGTTAGGACTTTGATGTCGATTTCGATCAAATTATTGATATAAGAGGTTAATGAACCTATAGCCCATTTTTGGGGTATTACAATAGTACAATTTAAAATTTTAAACTCTGGATTGTAAGGAAAAACCCAGTACCTTGTCTATTATCCACTATCATTTGTGCAATGTATATAGAGATAAAAACAACTAAAAAAAAGTATTTTCCCTCAAAAAAATGTAACAAAAATTTAAACTTGATAGAGAAATATAATTGAGTAAAAGATGATTGACAAGTGCCAAATAACATTTCTAAGTTGGTGGGTAATTTCTAACCTCGCCCCATTTTAACCTACTTGAATGGGTCTCATGAAGGGGTTCACCATCTATTTTTAAGAATTTGGAGCCTCACATAACAAAAATAAAAATTGCTACATGATTAATTAGAATCTTGCCTAAAAAATTGAAGCCCTTATTTTTTAGGACTACAAATTTAAGAAAGTTGAAAAGGAGGGGGCTAGAAATTACCTCAAGAGTTTAGGATTTTTCCTTGCCACTTGTCAATCATCTCAAGTTTTTCAAAATTTTCCAATATATATATATTGTTGTGTGATGTGATGAGATGTCAAAATTGGGTAAAATGCTAGGAAATCAACAATGTTTCCCTCATCTAGGTTGGTCGAGGTTGTTATGTTGGGGGACATTTTTAGTGGCCTAGCCTAGTTTGGTGTTGTTGTGGTAGGTGGTTCTCTTGGGTCCCCTCTCCTCTACATGCATGTTGGTGTTGAGGTTTCTACGGTTGGATTTTTGGCTAGTGTATGGAAGGTTTTGGCTTTTGTGTTTAGGGTTTTATTTGCCCTTATTTTGCGTCATTCCCATGTGTTGTTATTGGTGATTTTTGATATGCCTCGTGGGTGTTGGTGGTGGGTCTTTGAACCTGGTTACTTGTGTCCTATTTTTTGTTTTAGGCCCTTTGTGAGGGTTGTTCATTATTTTATCCTTACATATTTTTGGGTGGCTACTTTGTTTGTTGGTTGCCTTATTCTTATTATCATTATGCAGTTGTTGTTAGTTTTCAAGGGCTTGTCCTAACCTCTTTTTTATTTTTGGTTATTTTTTTGTTATGTTTGGGGTTGTGCTTGGCCCTGGTGGAGCCTAGTGCCTTCTTTGTTTATCTCTCTTTTGGGATCTTTTGTATTTTTTTTCCTAGATTCTCCCCCATGAGGTTCTTATGGAGGTGGAACCTCCTCTATTGAGGTGGGATTTTTTATCATGGCCTTCGAGTAGGTTTGGCATATTTTCATCTTCTCCTCCTCTTTCATAGGTCCTATAAAGGTGGTGTTGTTGCCTGTGGAGGTGGTAATTTTCTTGGTGAGACAGGTTGATGGTTTCTATATGTGGTATGGCTTTTATGATGGGTGATTGGAAGTGGGTTTGGATAAATTTTGGCTCTCCCATTCGATGGTATTTTCCTCTTCTATCCATTTTGAGGCAAGATCCTTTTCAATTGAGGTGAAGAGGAGTTTCATAGGAGAGGAGGTGACTTTTTGCTAGGGAGTTTTTGTAGGTTTTTGTAGCATGGTTTTGGGAGCCATTTCAAAACCCAAATTAAAAATTTTGAGAGCCTTTTTAATATTCCCCATTCCTTTTGTTTGTCTGGGAGGTTTGGGGTTTTCCAAATTGTTCCTTGAATATTTTCTTTATGGATCTAGTTGTTAAGATTTTGGAAGCTTGGTCAAAACCCATTAATTAGGTTAATGAAGCCTACAAAAAGCCTTGGATTTCGTTCCAAGTTATTGAGGTTATCAAATCCTTGTTAAAACCCATTGATCAGGTTAAGGGATCTTGTAAAAACCCTTGGATTATGTTTGAGGTTAAGGGAGCATGTTAAAACCCTATGCATTAAGTTAAGAGGCTTCAACCTACTGTTTATTGTAGCAACAACACTTTGTATGTTTATTTTTTAGGTTATTGTTGTTTTGTTATTGTTATTGTATTGTTTGGATGTATTCTTTCTTTTGAAGCTAACTCTTTCTTTTGGGTTACACATCCCCATCAAAATCTATTATAAAGGGTTTTGGGGTCCTTTCAAAACTTATTTTCCCCTAATTAAAAATGATGTTCAGTGTAAATAGACAAAAACATATAAGAAAGAAAACACAAAAGTAAAACTATAGAAATAAGATATAGAAAGGAACCTATCACTAAAATTATATTCTAAAAATGTCAATCAATTGTATTAGGTGTCCTAGACACGAAGTTTCTTTTGTCGGCTTAAAATTTGAATTCCTAAACATGATTAGTGTGCTTGATAACTCATGCATGTTGGATTATGAAGAGGGGGGGTGAATCACTAATCCCTGGTCACAAATACCTTAAAAAGTTCTCTGATTAACTCATAACAACTTGGTAGAAACATAGTTCACTATTTACCACCAACAATAAATAAACTATATCAATTAGTAAATCATTCACAACATGTAACACCAATATTTAACGTAGAACCCCAACTTTGGGAAAAACCACTATGGGAATTGTCACTCACTAAAGAAAATACTCTTATGAAGTACATCCAATCAAGAACCAATCTGGTTAAAGATTATAATACACACTGTTAGGTGTGACCCGGTCAATGGATTTACCTCAGATCTGTTAGGATCTTCACCCTGTTAGGAGTGGCCTTGTTAGAGGGCTTTAAACACTCTTTAGAATGTCACCTTTTTCAAGTATTTTACAATAAGATTGTTAGGTCTACTTTGTTGAGAGATTTCTCTATTACAAGTGGTAATAAGCAAGAGTAATAAAATTGACCTATAGATTTGCAACTATCTTTGCTCAATCAAATCCTTTGTTTGCTCTTATGTCTTCACTTCAGTCAATCATTATCCACTAGCATCAATACTTCATCAAATCCTTCTTTTCCCAATTGGAATCTCTTTGTTCCTTATTCTCTACAATAGTCGGTAACCCTTCAACTAACAGCATTAGATTTCCACAATCCATTAGTAATACATTTATGAATTTTTGGATTTGATTGTGTCCGTATTTTTAGCATCAACGTTTCGGATCACACTCTAGCATTTTTACTATTCTTCCTGGCACTTTCTCTATCCTGATGATGGATCACAAAGTGTGATCCGAAATGTTGATGCTAAAAATACGCACACAATCGAATCCAAAAATTCATAAATGTGGAACCCTTCAACTATTTAGTTTTCTAGTCATTTGTCCATACAATATCATCCTTTATATAGACAACTTTTTGCCTCTTAATCTCCTCTATTACATTTTCCTTTAATCAATCTTGACCGTTCAATTCATTATACCTAGAATTTGGATCACAGTAACAGATTTTATTTACACCTAGGAACTTGAACTTTTCTAGAAACTTGTTCCATCTCTTTTTGCCTCTTAGATCTTGTCATAGATCTTCACTTGAATTTTACTATCTGTATATCTCTTATAACTAAATTTCATCATCATCATGATCATCCAACTCATCATAGCTAATCATTAAATGTTGATTCAATCCTTATTTAATATTTTTTATTTGCTCGGTGTTCTTCATTAGAATTTTAGTTACATCGCTCGGTGCCTAAACCTTTTTCTTTACCGAGTGACCTTTATTTTTACCTTTACCTTACCGAGTGTCTTATCTTGCTCGGTATCCAAAACAACTTAACTTACCAAATTGTCAAGTCTTCATCACCATGCTTTACCGACTTAACATAATCATATGTTAGGTAGAAAACAATTATATCAACATAATCTAACCATTGTCTGATATGTATCAGTTGTCCAATTAAGTTCTTCAACTTCTCATTTCTTCTTCTCCTTAACTCATTCAACTTATATCATTACCAAATGATATGGCAACATAATATAAACCAGAAAACAATTGCTTGACATCAATGATAAGACAATAATTGATCTAACCTTTTTACTATCATGTATTCTTTAGATCTCGGCCGGTCTTCATCATCAACTCCATCAGATAATCAATCTTCAATATTACTATCGATTATGATAACAATCTCCCTCTTTGGCATCGATGACAACATTAGCAAATTTAGTGTTCAATTGATAATGGTATCCTTCACTCTCATTCATATCATGTACTCCCTCTGAGTAGTAGCTTTTCCTTTCTCAATCTTTCATCTATAGTATTTTCTTATTCATCTCCCTCGTGATAATTTGTCATCAATTATTGTTCTCCCTCTTTCATTAATCTTCTCCCTTACATAAATTGACTTATTCAATTATCCTTTAGATCTTCTATACTTCTCCATTACTATATTCATCTCCTTATTTGACAATAATGCCAAAGAAACATAAACTTCTTAGATTATACCTCAAGTGTATAGATTTTCCATTGTAGTCATAAACATCCTTCACAACTTCAGGCTTCACCTAAAGAGTGAACACTAGCATCAAGTTACAAGATAGATATTCTATTGAGTCCTTGAATTGATGCAGCATGCATCTTTCCCCAGTGCACATTGGCTAGGGGAAGAACCCCTAACTTACTTCAGAGATGCTCAAAAGTATCCTTCAGTAATGGTTTAGTAAATATATCAACTATATATTCTTTAGAATTCACATGCTTATCTTGTGCTTCCTCTCTCAAGTAGTGATACTTGATAGATATATGCTTTGTCTTTGCATGCATCACATAGTTCTTTGATATGTTAATATCACTGGTATTATCACAATAAATTATAATAGCATCAATAATATCTTCATGCATACCTTCCAGTAGTTGTTTGATCCATACAATGTTAGAACAATTCATAGTTGTTGCCACATACTCATCTTCGATAGTAGATTGTGAAATATGACTTTGTTTCTTACTTAACCATGTCACTAACCTTTCTCCTAAAAAGAAAGCTCCGCCACTAGTATTTTTTTTGTCATCAATAATTTATGCCTAGTCAGCATCAATATATACCTTAAGATCAAAATTTCCTCTTCTTGTATATAACAGATCAAAATCTTTAGTCCCTTTCAGATATCTAAATATCCTTTTCACTGCAGACAAATGTGTCTCCTTTGGGTTTGCAGAAAACCTTGCAACAATACCAACTGAATGTGCAATATCAAGTCTACTATTTACAACATATTGTAGCTTACCAATCATGGATTGGTAAATTATCTCATTTACTTCCTTAGTGTCATCTTCCTTAGATAATTTACAACTAGTAGCCATCAGTGTTCCAACCGGTTTTGAGTCTTCCATATTGAATTTTTCCTTGATCTCTTTGATATACTTTGATTGAGTTGTGTAGATCCCATCCTTAACTTGTTGAATTTGAAATCCAATAAAGAATATAATCTCTCATATCATAGACATCTCAAATTCCTTTCTCATTTCCTGAACAAATCACTTAGACATTATCTCATTACCACCAAATATAATATCATCAAAAAATATCTCGGCAATCAAAATTTCATCAAACTTATCACATTTCAAGTATTAAATTTTTTTATCACTAGTCCTTTCAAATCCAATATTAACTAAGGCAGCCTTTCATACCATGCTCGGGGTGCCTACTTCAATCCATATAAAGCTTTATGTAGTTTGTAGACCATATTCTTATTGCTCTTGTCAAAAAATCCATCAGGTTGTTCAATGTAGACTTCTTCTTCAAGAATTCCATTCAGAAATGCAAATTTAACATCCATTTGATAAACTTTGAAAACTTTGTAAACAACATATGCAAGCAATTTTCTTACACCTTCTAATGTAGCAACAAGGTCAAAAGTCTCACCATATTCAATACCTTCTTCTTGTGCATACCCTTTGTAGACTAATCTTTCTTTGTTTCTAATCACATATCCTTTCTCATTGAGTTTATTTCTAAAAATCCATTTTGTTCCATTCACATTTTTATCCTTGGGTCTCGGTACCAGTGACCATGTGTTATTCTTTTCAATTTAATCAATTTCTTCTTTCATAGTGTATACTAGGAAAAGTATCTTCATAGGATTAAGGTTGAACAATAAATGAAATAGTAACTAAATACAACCACTATAGAGCAACTATTTAGCAAATAATGATCAATTGAGCATCCTATGGCTCTCTAACTAAGATGTTAATGAATAGCTCTTAGCAAGCTCCCATTAATGATAGTCCTAGAATGAGAATGATAAAGATAAACAAGCTATTGCTAACAATTATCAAAGTAAATGCTAATTATGCTCTCAAATTCCTTTCTAAGCTCAAATTGCAAGAGGTTCAATGCAATTCTCAGATGTGTGGTTGATGAATTATGAAGGAATTTGGTCTTCCTTTTATAGATTTTCCAATGGTAGGGGGTGTAGTTGTGTTTGATTATGATTAAACCTTGGTTGAGTCCTTAGTTCCACCCTTTGAAGACAATGCAAAGTTTGTGTCCTCAAAGCTTGGGACAAGTAGACAAGATGGATGGTCAAGATTCTCTTTCACTTTGAGTGATTGAGATTCAATTTGGCTTGATCCATGTGAATGCCTTTCCTTAAATCTCATTGGTTGATTGAATTTCCTCTCCTTTGTGGTTGTTGAGAGTAATTGAGATTTATTAATTGATTTATTTTAGCCATGCACCCCTTGAATGGGTTGAATTTAATTTAATCCAAGATTATACAATTATTTATTTAATTGTATTTTGATTTGATTGCATTTGATTAAAATGCTCTCAATTTTGATTTATCCCGAATTAAGACTTGATTTTAATTTTGATTGGCTAATTATGCATTGTGATTCAATTACTTCAATTATGTCCTTGATTTGCTTTGATTAGACTTTATTTTCTTTGATTTGATCTTTGTCCATTTTTAGGCGATTACAAATGCCCCTCTTTGAGTTGACGTGCGAAGCATATCAATTCAAAGAATACTTTCATCTAGTTTGATGATAGGTCCTGATTCATTGATGGTCGATCTTTGATGTTTGTTTGATGTCTTTTGATGGTTAATCCTTGATTTCTGATATGAGATTGATGTAGATATGATCGATATGAAACTCTCAATTGATATGGTTCTGATGATCATTCTGATATGATGGTCATTCTGATGATTGATCTTCGATATGATGCTTGATCCTGATTGAAAATCTTGATATGATACCTGATTTGATGATTGATTTTGATATGATGCCCCATTCGTTTGATTATGAAAATTTTCCTGATAAAAGCTTTCGCTTTGATTCGATGATCGGTCTCTTGATTTAATGATGATGTTACTATTGATGTTGATCTGATTATCCAATGGTATGCCCCCTTAGAAATGAAATAAAATTCATATAAATTTGACCATTGATTGATTATTTTTTGGGTAATGTTGATCGTTATGTGAATATAATTCATATGTATGATGAATTTTATTTAAATTTCCGATATCGATGTTTTCTCTGTTCAATTTCTAATACCCTGGTTTTAATTATTCTGTTGATAGCATCACTTTATTAGGTCAATTTTGATAAAAATGTACTTGTATAGGTCAAAGTTACCTCCTTTTAGGTCAAAAATCTATATAAAGGGGTCAAAATCCCTTTTTACCATTCATTTTACCATTGACTTTTGACTTTTACTCTCTCTTTTCTTTTTTACTTTCCATGATGTGTATCCCTATCTGGGAGCATCGGTTCAAGAAATGCCATCGATATCAGTGTTTGCCTAGCTTAGGACTTCCGGTGAGTACTTGTACCTTTTCATTTTTTCGTTTATAGCATTTATTTCAAAACTTTCCATATTTTTCCAGTTAAACAGGTATTTTTTCCTTTTTTTGCTAAATGGGCGCTTTTGCCAATTTTAAGGGCACTTTTGCCTCTAAAGTGCGCTTCCGCACTTTTCCTCTGCTTCCGCAAATCACCTTGGTGCTTTTGCTCACCACTTTTAAGCCCTTTTGCGCTTTTACCATTTGTTTGTGCGCTTTTGCTCAGTTTTAGCGCTTTCACCACTTTTGTGTGCGCTTTTGATAAAATTTCGCACTTTTACACTTTTTAAAAGCACTTTTAATGTGTATTTGGGTGCTTTCAAATTTTTGGCCACTTTTACAATATTTATGTGCACTTTCACCCATTTAGGAAACACTTTTGCTGTTTGCCGCTTTTGCTTAATAAACCAGATTTACATTCCTAATTTTGTAACAATTTGTAATGTGTCGATTAGGGTTTAGTTATAATTAGGATACCCATTGTCAATCTAGATTCAGATGATGGGTGAAGATAAAATTTATGTTCTATCTTAGTAGAAACATGAAATCTGATTGTGGTTTTGACAAGTGTTGGTAAATTTTTTATTAACTTAGAATAATCCCAATAATTTCTAATTTCCTTTCTGATGTGTTTGAACTTGTTTCTTGTAGTTGGAGCTCAGCTCTTTACATATCTGTGGTTCTTATGCTTTGTCCTAGGATATGATACATGCTTTGAGTGTTGCCGACTGTCATCACATTGCTCGATGTGGCCTATCTTTCCTTCTATATCTTCCTCGATTCTGAGTGAATCGGGGTCTTATTACTGCTATGGCTGAGCGTTGGCACTCAAACCATAACACATTCCATCTTCCTATGGGTGAGATGACCATCACCCCTGAGGATGTGTATCATCTTCTTTGGTTGCTGACTCAAGGAGAGCTTGTATATTATGATACTGTTTATGATGGTTCAGCTTGTCGTCGAGTGTTTGGTGATCCTTCTATTGGTGATCAGCATATTCAGTGGGCTCAGTTCATCTTGTTCCCTATGTTACCAGTTGTCCTTAGTACTTTGATTGGTGGTTTCCTGCTTGCTGACCGACTTGGTCATGGATTTGTTGTTGGTTGGGGTCCTATTATAGAGGATTTGATGGCAGATCCTCATCGTTTCGATTGGGGTTCTTACTTGTTAGCACAGTTATATCATGAGCTGCATACTATCATGTATAAATGTTTTACTACATTGACTACTAGAGCTATTTTATTACAGCTTTGGACTTGGGAGCACCTCCCAGTGTCACATCCTATGACAACATGAGATCATCCAGCTAGATGGCCTTTTGCATGGATGCACAGTGGTATTATTAGGCAGGCCCATATGGGTAAGCTAGATTGCTGGCGACGTCAAATAGATGACATGGATACTGTCATTTGGAGGCCTTATCTTGGATGTGAGGCATGGCTAAAGGACAATGGAGAGCTTTCATATATGTTCTTTCCTCATTGGATGATTGGTCATTCCACTTTTTTTATTGAGAGATTCTGCTTCCACCATGTTTTCTATCAGTATGGGCATATTCAGGATATGTTGCAGGGCGTAGCGATGTCTACTCATGTGCAGGCTGAGAGATCATTATGGGGCCCTTATGTTGATTATGGTACAACTATTTGAGAGATTCAAGATCTGGGGTATCATCCATGGAACCCTAGGTCACAGGTGATGGATGCTGGTATTATAGATGAGTATGGTGCCTGGCTACATAGGTATCCTTTTCCTAGGTTTACTGATCATACTGAGAGGATTCCTAGTATTGAGGAGTTATCAGATGGTGATGATGGAGCTAGTGGGGATGAGGGTGATGGTGACGGAGGTGGAAATCGAGGTAGGATCAGGGGTCGACATAGATGATAGGGTCATCATGGAGCTAGAGTAGGGTGTATACAGATACTGGTGTTAGCTACTGCTCTTATTCCTCCTAGAGCTAGTGATTAGGATGGAGGTGGACGGGTTGATAGAATATTACATCAAGTTGCTAGAGTTCCTGCATAGAGGCCTCGTGTTAGATGACAAAGAGTTGTTGATGCAGATATTGCGCAGGTGTTTCTTGATCAGGCATAGGGTCCTCCTGCTCAGCAGGTCATTCCTCTTGTTGATCCTCCTATTGTTCCTTTTGTTGTTCCTATAGCTCAGGCACATTCTTCTACCTCAATGCCTTCATCTTCATCGCATCCTTCTTCTTGTCGGTTTGTTTTAGTTTTGGGTGATCTCTCTTCATCTACTCCATCTTCTTATACTCCACTTCCACAGTCTTCTATAGCTCAAGGTCATGCCCCAGCTTCAGCATTGGATGTTGCTACCCTCCAGTCTCAGATATCTTATATTCAGTAGCAGGTTACATAGATGAGCTTAGTGATGACTTCCTTTATGGCTGTTATGAGTCAACATGGGTTATAGGCTAGTTCAAGTCATCCGCCAGATAGTGCTCCTGATCGTGATGGTACTCATGGTGCTGGTGACTCCATTTATTGAGTGTTCCTCTATGCTCATGAGCTTTCTTTTCCTTGTTATTCATCGAGACATTGGACTTGTGTTGTATCATTTTTTATTGGTTGATGTTATTTTATGTTGATAATTTGATATCTGATGGACACTGATATCTAGATATTTATTTTTTTATCATGTTATAGACTTTGATTTCTGATTCATGTATGATGATGGTACTATGAACTTTGATACTTTCTTTGATTGATTTGACTATATATGATGTCCTCATGTGTTGGATTTCTTTCCAAATGTTTCGTATGATATGCATCTATATGATTTGTTTTATTTTATAGCATTTAATGTTCACATGTATGCATATGTGCTAATGATGGTTAAATGATTGTCTTATGTATGATATAGAATAGATGAATGCCATGTGTAATGATATTACTTTATTTATGGATATTAGGTGGATAATGAATCTATTGAATGCATTTCCTTTGATATGTCAATGTGATGCAATGATGGTCTTTCAATGATATATGTATGAATGGTACTATTATGAATGAGATGCTTTAATATTGGATCTTAATGGATGAAATGATTTCTAACTAATGCAATGCATTTTGATGGATGCAATTTAATGTTTCTAATGAACTTTCAAATGCATGTCAATTAATGATAATGATAAACCTAATAATGTATGATTCAAATAACTCAAATGTTTGGACACATCTAAATCAATGCAAGACTTAATGATAATGGTTTAATTAATGCAAGTAACCTAATGCAATGCCCTTTGTTTTTTTATTTCCAACACACTTGATCCTATATAATTGTTTTTTTATGATCTTTTGATTCTTTGATTTGCATACACCCCCCCCTTTTTTGATTTCCCCTTTTGCAATTTTAAGCTAAGTAAGGCAAAATAATATATACAATGCACTTAATCTAAAATGAATGCAGCTAACTGTCATTATTCAAGATTTGGATCTTATTATCATCATTGAGCATTTTTTTGAATCCCATTTTAGTACAATCATCACTAGTTCAACTATGATGATATGAATACTTTTTGAACCTCTTTCTTTGCTTTCCCATCTCTCTTCAATACGACTATCACTGATTGAAGCCAATCATGAGAGTGCGAATACCGATTTTTTCAGATTCTATGTTGCAAGTGGATTTTGGTATTATAATATTGAAGATCAGAATAGCCAAGGTATCCGTTTGCATAAACAAGCAGAAATCTCAGTTTTATCCTATATACAAGTCCTCGATGATTCTTTGATGATCACATCCTTAGACAAATAATACATGATTTAAAACTTTGATTTTAAGACAGTCATTTAGAAATCAAGAAAAATATAATCCTTTCATCATAGCTTGTCTAGTCTAAAACTTTCATCGACTTGCTAGAAATACATGATTTCATCAATTGAGTTAACACTTAGAAAAAAAATTTGAAATGTTTTTCAAATCCATATGTCAAGTGTAGTTCCATCCATTTCATAGTTTTAATCCTGATAAAAGGTAAGATTATTTCAGTTCTTGGATCAAATTTTGCGCTTTAGGCTCAAATTGGATTGGGATGTAGATTTGAATAAGTGTTCTTCTTTCGAGTGTGATGAATTGATTCTCTGATTAAATAAAGCTTTCTTTGATAAATCCTTGCTCCTTTTGAGTAGATTGCCCCCAGTTGGATATTGATTTCATTTGTGGGACTTAGGACAATTTTTCGATTAGTTGACCAAAATCTTGAGGTATTTGCAAATGCAACTGTGGGGTTTTATTATGCAATATATACAAATGCTGGCAAATGCAATATTTACAAGGTGACCTTCTAGGTATGCGACTAACTTGGACTTTCAATGGTGCCTATTTACTAGGTTTTCACCGATTGAATGGATCTAGCTCTTTTTTTTGTTTTTAAAGCTTTTTCTCTTTTTTTTGCTACCAAGGTGCCTATTTGCTAGGTTTTCACCAAGGTACTTTTCTTCTTTTTTTATTTTTTTGTATTTTTATTTTTTTTTTCAATTTTTTTTTCATTTTTGAGGATCATATATGAATGTTTTTGCTTTCCTCATGTTCAATTTTTCATTGTTTTTGATCTTTTCTATTTTTCAAATGTTTTTGGTATTTTTCAGGATCTCTTTTCACTATGTACAACAAATATGATGCTCCTCATTTGATACTCTTTATACTCTTTCATCTTCCTCATGTATAGAACTTCTTGAGATGTATGCTATTGATTGGCTCTTGCAGTTCTTCACCATCACAATCTGCTAGTTTGTAGGTGTCGGTCCCAAAATTTTCAACAATGAGAAATGGTCCTAACCAGTTTGCTTCCCATTTTCCTTTCTTTTCTCGTTCTGCTTGGTTCTTGGGATTTTCTCTCAAAACTAGGTCCCCTATTTAGAATGTTCTTGGCTTGATATGTTTATTGTACACCTTTGACATCCTATTCTGGTACACCTTCAAATGATCAAATGCTTGCTTCTTTTTTTCATCCAAGAGTTCTAGTTCTTGCAGCCTTGCAACCCTATAGTCTTCCTCATTTATCAAACCATGTATAGATATCCTCAAAGATGGAAGTTCTACCTCTAAAGGAAAAACCACTTCTACTCCAAAGAATAATGAAAAAGGTGTAGCCCCTATTGGCATTCTTATGCTTGTTCTATAAGCCCACAAGGTCGGGTTTATCTTAATGTGCCAATCTCTCCATGAGTTGTCCACCATTCTCTTCAAAATTTTCAAGATGTTTTTATTGGTTGCTTCGGCTTGTCCATTACCTTGAGGGTAATAGATTGAAGAGGAATGATGAATCATGTGAAACTTGGTACATAATTTCGTTAAGTCTTTGTTCTTAAAATGCTTTGCATTATCTATTATAATAGCATGAGGTATGCCATATCTACAAATAATATGATTGAGGATAAACAAAGAAATCTACTTTCCAGTTGCATTTGATAGGGGTACAACTTCCACCCACTTAGTAAAATATTCAGTTGCCATGATGATGAACTTGTGGCCATTCGAGGATGGTGGATAAATCATGCCTATTAGGTCTAAACCCCATTGGTAGAACAACCAAGGTGTTGTCATTAGATGAAGCTCTTGTGCGGGTGCATGTATCAAGTTTCCATGGAATTGACACTTTCTACAAGTTTTGGCAAAGTTACAAGCGTATTTCTCCATCGTGGGCCAAAAATATCTTATCCTTAGAAGTTTCTTGGCTAAGGATAATTCATTTGAGTGTGATCCAAAAATTCCTTCACGGACTT
Organism: Chamaecyparis obtusa; assembly: GCA_027943335.1. Lineage (NCBI taxonomy): Eukaryota > Viridiplantae > Streptophyta > Pinopsida > Cupressales > Cupressaceae > Chamaecyparis > Chamaecyparis obtusa. The sequence continues at coordinate 2,683,212 of BSBK01003238.1, read as the reverse complement.
CTCGTAAGGCTAAGTTTGATTCTTCCTCTTCTAAACATCTAAGGAGCATTCCGTCTAGACTTTTTCGATACAATGTTTCAAAAATTATGGTGTACAGGCGGCTTGACGAATGAAGCTTTTCTTTTGATTCCTGGTTTGGTTTATGGGAAGGATTTGATCTTTCAAGTAAGTATAAATTGGTCCATACCAAGGTGATTCATTTTTAGTTAACAAGCAAATGGTGTGAGGGTGGGTAGGGTCAAACATAGGTTGAATCACTTCTTCTACCAAGAACTCGTATCTAGCACTCTGATCTGACATTTGTAAAAGTGAAGCCAAGGTTGCCATTGCATTCGCTACTTTGTTCTTTTCCCTCGGCACTTGTTCAAATGTGATGAGTATGAAATACTTCTTGAGGCTTTGCACCATGTTTTTGTATGGTACCAATTTGTCATCTTTCATTTGATATTCCTCATTGACTTGATTTATGACTAATTGTGAATCTCCATAAACCTTTAATTCTGTCACTTTCCACTCTAATGCTAGCTTGATTCCAATAACCAATGCTTCATACTCTGCTATATTCTTGGTGCATGGAAATAGCAATTTGTAAGACTTAGGGATAGTAGAACCTTGAGGTGTGATGAGAAGTATGTCTGCTCCTGATCCATGCTGAGTGTAGGAACCATCAAAATAAAGCTACCATGTTTTTGCTTCCACCTTCACAATCTCTAAATCTGGGAATTCCACTTGGATGGGATGATCATCATGAAGTGGTGATTCTGCTAATTGGTCTGCAATTACTTTCCTTTGATTGATTTTCTATCAACATATTCTATGTCAAATTCACTAAGTACCATTACCCACTTTGCTAGCCTTCCATTCAATGTTGTTTTGCTATGTAGATACTTCAATGGGTCAATTTTGGCAATGAGCCTTATCTTGTGGGCTAGCATATAATGGCATAATTTTTGGGAAGCAAAAACTACAGCCAAGCATGCCCTTTCCATAAATGTATAGTTCAGCTCGTATTTGACCAAGGTTCTACTAATGTATACAGTGGGCGCCATTTTGTATACTAGGAAAAGTATCTTCATAGGATTAAGGTTGAACAATAAATGAAATAGTAACTAAATACAACCACTATAGAGAAACTATTTAGCAAATAATGATCAATTGAGCATCCTATGGCTCTCTAACTAAGAATGTTAATGAATAACTCTCAGCAAGCTCCCATTAATGACAGTCCTAGAATGAGAATGATAAAGATAAACAAGCTATTGCTAACAATTATCAAAGTAAATTCTAATTATGCTCTCAAATTCCTTTCTAAGCTCAAATTGCAAGAGGTTCAATGCAATTCTCAAATGTGTGGTTGATGAATTATGAAGGAATTTGGTCTTCCTTTTATAGATTTTCTAATGGTAGGGGGTGTAGTTGTGTTTGATCATGATTAAACCTTGGTTGAGTCCTTGGTTCCACCCTTTGAAGACAATGCAAATTTTGTGTCCTCAAAGCTTGGGACAAGTAGACAAGATGGATGGTCAAGATTCTCTTTCACTTTGAGTGATTGAGATTCAATTTGGCTTGATCCATGTGAATGCCTTTCCTTAAATCTCATTGGTTGATTGAATTTCCTCTCCTTTGTGGTTGTTGAGAGTAATTGAGATTTATTAATTGATTTATTTTAGCCATGCACCCCTTGAATGGGTTGAATTTAATTTAATCCAAGACTATACAATTATTTGATTTAATTGTATTTTGATTTGATTGCATTTGATTAAAATGCTCTCAATTTTGATTTATCTCGAATTAAGACTTGATTTTAATTTTGATTGGCTAATTATGCTATGTGATTCAATTACTTCAATTATGTCCTTGATTTACTTTTATTAGACTTGATTTTCTTTGATTTGATCTTTGTCCATTTTTAGGTGATTACACATAGCATTCATACAATCTTTATTTTATAGTGCATCCTTCACTAATCTTGGCTCAAATTCAAAAATCAAACATGTGTTATCTTTCAACTTACTTTTCATCATGAATCTTGTATTCTTGTCTCCATTAATTCAACTCGGTGAGTGGTGTCTTCTCACATACTTTTCTAATACAGGTTCGACAGATTGTTCATCATTGTTTTAATTTCTTAGTGGAGTCTCATCTTGTTCATTAGTTCCTTCTTGTTGTTATTCGGTTGTATCAATTGAATTACCATCTTGTACATAAAAAAATATGTTATAATCCTTAGATTCCTTTTTTCTATCTTCTTCATTCCTTTATGTAAATTCAACAACTCTTACATTTGCATTTTGAACTATTTTGTTAGTATCCTTGATCAAACATTTATATGCTTTTCTCTTTCATGAATAACCAAGAAATATTGCTTCATCTCCCTTAGAGTCAAACTTTCCATTTCTAGCATCTTTCAGTATATAACACCTACTTCCAAAAAATCTAAAGTAACTTACATTTAGTGTGTGACCAAACCAAAGTTCATAGGGTGTCTTGTTTGTACCTTTCTTCAACTGTATTCGGTTGAGAGTATAAATGGCAATACTTATAGCTTCTCTCTAGAATGTTTATGTAACCTTTTTGTCAATCAACAAAGTTTTAGCATAGTCAACAATAGATCTATTCCTTCTCTCAGCTATCCCATTTTTTTGTGGAGTCCTCGATGCAGACACTTGTCTTTTAATTCCATGCTTATTAAAGAAGATAGTAAATTCATCAGAGATTAATTCACCTCCTTTATCAGATCTTAAACACTTCAGCCGTTTACCTATTTCCTTCTCAACTCTATTCTTATACCAATTAAACATTATAAATGCATCAAATTTTTCTTTTAGAAACATAATAGACATCATTCTTGAATAATCATCAACAAACAAAATAAAGTATTGATCTCCATAATAGCTTTAAACTTTCATAGGACCACAAAGTTCAGTGTGAACCAATTCCAAAATACCATTTGTAGAATGAGATTTTCTTAGAAAACTTGACTTGGTCATCTTACCAATCTAACATTCTTTACATGTAGGTTTATCAGGTTTGCTTAATCTTGGTAGTCCTCTTAATCTACTCTTCTTACTTACTTTGATCAAGTTATAAAAATTCACATGACACAGTCTCTTATGCCATAGCCATATATCTTCATTTTTAACAAATAAACAACTCTTTGCATTAGTATCAAGATAAAATAGATTACCTCTTGATTGTCCTCCAGTTCCAATTAGATCTCCATCAACACCATTGATCTTAACCTTTCTATTCTAAAATTCCAGTTGGTGGCTAGTATTGTTCAGTTGTGCAACACTTAACATATTATAGTTCAATCCTCTAACCCAATATATATCATTACATTTCATCTTTTCATTTAACATAATAGATCCTTTACCTTTCACAGGACATGAAGCATCATTGCCAAATATGATGAATCCTCCATCATATTTTTCTAGGTTTTCAAACTTATCAATATCACCAGTCATATGATGAGAACAACCACTATCAATAATCCATGGGTTGTTACAAGTAGTGGTTTTTGTTGCACCAAAAGATCAACCTGTTAATGCCTGATACAACTACTAGACTTCTATAAGACATGTGAGGTTGTTAAACCATGTCATGAATCCTAAGGGGAGCATTGACCATTTTTCCAACAATCTCCCCCTCAGTGTTACCCAAGGGGATTCGAACCTGTGACCAAGCCCTGATACCACTTGTTACAAGTAGTGGTTATTGTTGCACCAAATGATCGACCTGTTAATGCCTGATACAACCACTAGACTTATAGAAGACACATGAGGATGTTAAACCATGTCACAAATCCCAAGGGGAGCGCTAACCATTTTTCCAACATGGGTCTAGTTTACTTACATGAGAAACAAGTGTTTTTTCATCTCCATTCTTTTCTTCATATGAGTCTTCTTTTACTACAACAAAGACAACTTCATATCCTTCTTTAGTATCATCAGATTCATCATCAGTTACACCTTCCTCAGCTAGGTAGAAAGACTTCTTTCCTTTGTCTTTAAAACCTGTGAATCTTCAATGTCGGTTGTCTCTTTTGTCATCCTTATCATTCTTGTCATTGTAAGGACATCTATATGAAATAAGTCCAATCTTATTACAATTGAAACATTTCAATGGTAACTTTCCTTTGCCTCTAGGTAGTTGGTTAGCCAACACTGCTTCCAATTCCTCTTGTTCTTTTTCTTCATTCAGAATGTTGTCATATTCATTTCCATATGAATTACTATGACTTTCTCTTTCTCTTCTTGAGGATCCAATGCTCATATATGAATTGAAGGCAGTATCAATGGTTGATAGACTATTATCATAATTGCTAAGCTCAAATGCAGTTAGCTTACCAATTAGGGCTTCAAGAGTCACAACAATGTTTGGTATAGATCTCAATTCCTAAATTACAAATACTCTAATAGCATACTTATAATAAAGAGTTCTCAAGATTTTACTTACCACTTTTGTATTGGTTTGTGATCCACCAGTGCCTCTGATGGCACTAACAACTTCCTTGATTCTGCTGCTATATTATGTGATGTTCTCTTCATCTTTAATTCTCATTTCATCATACTTTCCTCTCATACTATCAACCTTATCTTTTTGTATATGTTGATCTCCTCCATAGATAAATGTAAGCCTATCCCACATCTCTTTTGAATTAACACAATCCTTAATATCATTAAATTCAACATCAGAGAGGGAAGAAGAAATATCTATCATAACCAAGTTGTGTTCCTTATTTTATCTCATCTGATCAAGTGTCAAAGGTCCAGTAGGTGGTGGAGTGTAATCATTATCCAATAGATGCAGTGAAAAATATCCAATTCCAGATAGATACAATCTCATTCTGCTTTGCCATGTAGAGAAACTTTCCTTTTTCAACTTAGGGACTTCTCTCCTATACATCTTCAGATCCTTGTACTCAAGTCTTTTAAACTTATGTCTTTAGAGTACTTATCTCTAATACAAATTTTTGGATTACGAATAGGGGGGTGAATCAGTAATCCCCGATCACAAACACCGTAAAAAAAATTCTATGATTATCTCAGTAACATCTCAGTAGAAACACATTTCATTATTTACTGACAATAGTAAATAAACTATATCAATCAGTAAATCATTCACAACATGTAACACCAATATTTAATATGAAAAACCAACTTTGGGGAAAAAACATTGTGGGAACTATCACCCACTAAAGAAAATACTCTTCTAAAGTATGCCCAGTTAAGAGCCAATCTAGTTAAAGATTATAATACACACTGTTAGGTGTGACCTAGTCAAGGGATTTACCTCAAATCTATTAGGATCTTCACCCTGTTAGGAATGGTTTTGTTAGAGGGTTTTAAACACTCTTTAGAATGTCACCTTTTTCAAGGATTTTACAATAAGACTGTTAGGTCTACTCTATTAAGAAATTTGTATGTTAAAAATGATAATAAGAAATAGTAATAAAATATACCTGTAGATTTGAAACTATCTTTTCTCAATCAGATCCTTTGTTGGCTCTTATGTCTTCACTTTAGTTCTTCATTATCCACTAGCATCAATACTTCATCAAATCCTTCTTTTCCCACTTAGAATCTCTTTGTTCCTTCTTCTCTGCAATAGTCGATAACCCTTCAACTATTCAATTTGCCAGCCATTTGTCCATACAAGATCATCCTTTATATAGACAAATTTTTGCCTCTTAGTCTCCTCTATTACGTTTTCCTTTAATCAATCTTGACCATTAAATTCATTATACCTTGAATTTAGATCTTGGTAACACGTTTTCTTTTCACCTAGGAACTTGAACTTTTCTAGAAACTTGTTCCATCTCTTTTTTTTGCTTAGATCTTATTGTAGATCGTCACTTGAACTTTCCTATCCATATATCTCTTGTAACTAACTTTCCTCATCATCATGATCATCCATCTCATCATAACTAATCATTAAATTTTGATTCAATCCTTATTTAATATCTTTTCCATGATCAATGTTCTTCATTAGAATTTTGATTACATCACTCGATGCTTAAACCATGCTTAACTAAATTAACATAATCATATGTTAGGTAGAAAATAATTATATCAACATAATCATATCATTTTTTGATCTGTATCAGTTGCCCAATTAAGTTCTTCAACTTCTCAACTTCTCATTTCTTCTTCTCCTTAACTCAGTCAACTTATATCATTACCGAATGATATGGCAACATAATATAAACCAAAAATCAATTGCTTGACATCAATGACAAGACAATAACTGATTTAAAATTTCTACTATCATGCATTCTTCAGATCTTGGTCAATCTTCATCATCAGCTACATCAGATAATAAATCTTCAACATTAATATCAGTTATGGTAACAATGCCCCACTTGATCAACTGACTTATTGGAGACCCCTCTTTTATGTTTTTCTCCTCTTTTCTCTCTTCTCACCTTTTCTCTTCTTCATCATTTTTATCTTAGAACAATTTCTCTTTTTGGCATCTTTTCAAGCTTTTAAAGTTTGGGAAATCGAGGAACTCAAATAGTGGAGTAATCCTTGATACTTTGATGAATTGATCTTGAAAAACCCATTTTATTTTCTTCACTTTCTTTTGAAATTTCAAAACATTAATTTTTCAAATATGTTTAGGATACTCAACCCCCCACCCCCCCCCCCCCCAAAAAAAAAAAAAAAACAAAAACAAAAAAAAAAAACAACAACTTTAATTCCCTGAACCTATGGCCCTTTTTGTATGTCATAGATAGGGGTGTCACATTGAGTGACCACCTCCATATCTCTAATGGCCTTACCCCTAAAAGTTTGGCCTTATATTCAAAAAGCCTGATCAAGTGACCTCTTGATGACATTATATGATCCTTTGACTATAAATAAGGGTTTTTTCCCTCATTTTATCAACTTGCCTTCGATTAGTGATAGTGATTTTAGATCTATTTTGACTTTTCTTAAGCGTTTTATGTATCTAAGCACCCATAATTGCCTCTAGTGCATGCAGACACAAGAGAACACTTTTGAAAACTGACTTGTATTATATTGGAGAGAAAAATGTCTATTAATTTAAATAATAAAAACCCTAACTATCAAATAAAAATGAGAAAACTTGGGGATCCCATGATACTCAATCCTCAAAAGGCATTAGGATCAAGACTTTGGGGAATGCCACACCATTGATGGTTTGGGGATTGATAGGCCAACACTGGAGAAAATAATGAGAAAGATTTAATACTTAAAATGAATTTAAGCTTGGTCTATTTTTGTCAACCCGGGGGTGTAATCTTGTGAAATGTGTCCGAGCAATATGCCATCAAGGGGTGCTAGTTGTTATCTAAGTGATTATGAATGCAACTACATCATGTGAAAATAAACCTACAACAAACTTAAATAATTATGGTGATAGGAAACTCAAAAAATGTAATAATTGTAAAAAACTCACAAATCCAAAGAAAACTAATCTAGAAGCAACAAAAGAACATCATGCACAGACAATTGATCTTATACAATAATTTCCTAAATGAAAATTTGATTTGACTTTCTATTTTATCTCTCGATGAATATGTGACAGGAACTCAGAATATGATAGGAAATATTAATAATCTGCATAATAATCATGATAATTTCCTATATAGATTCAAGAAAAAAAATTCACAAATACAAATTAATTCAGTTGAATGAATGGAAAATTGATAAATTGTCTTACTCAATTATAACATTAATCAAATTGCAAAAGTCTTAATACAAACTAGCTATTGATTTGAAATAAAATGTTAAAATCAAACACACCATACTGAAATAACAAATTACAGAAAACACACCATACTTCCCACGAAGTGGGTCCCCTCCTCAGTTCATCAAGTGGTGAAATGCAAAACATGCGCTATGCTGGACTGATAAACACCATTGTTATTTTATTTCTTAGATGGAATATGCATAATTATGTTTTAAGCATGCTTTACACTACTTATATACATGCAACTAATAAAAACTATACAAAATTAGTCTATTTGTTTAGGCCATCGACCAACAAACTACAATAAAATAACCCACATAAACCTTGGCCCTACATCATAGGCTAGAATGTTTACTGTTATAACAATAGATAAATATAAGGAAAAATCCAATTAGTTAGTTTCTCCTTTCATGGATGGCAACAAGTTTGTTATAAAAGTGATAACAAATAATATAGTAATTTATGCCACACTACAAGATTCCTTTCCCAATGAAAATTAAGAGATGTAAGATGGAAATTAGATGGTTATGGAATACATATCCAAAGGAGGCATTGATGACACTCATGCTAGTTTATCCTCCATATGGTACATAGGTATGCTCACGGTTTGAAAGAAAGTATGACAATAATTAAAGATCTGGTTCGTGAATATAGAGAAGCCAAATATAGTCCTTGAAATTATTTCTGATGTGGAAATGGAAAAAATAATCAACCAGTCATGTACAATATTTTTTGTCCAAAATGTGAAAGGAAGTTCTCATAAAGTAGGCAATAGGAATATCTGCATCCACAAATCAACATGTTGCAAGCTATATGTTCCATGGCATAAAATAATAAAGATTAGTAAAAGTAATCAATATTTAAGTTTCATATTTTAATCCCAAATATATATTAAATACTCCTTATATATATTAAACCACATGCAACGTAGAATGGTAAAATGGGATGAAATGGAACAAAAATAGAATAGGGAAGCGAGTATGAACATACATTAAAATGGATTAAAATATGACATAAAATGGGTCATAATTGTCTCTCATCAGGGATCTTTCATCTTTGAACCTCAGTGCTCTCTCATCATTAAAAGAAAGGTGTTAGGGATCTTGGCATCCCCAACCCCTGAAAGGAGATTAGGAATACTAACATCCCCAACCTTTGGAAGTAATAAAGAATGTCTCTTAAAATCTCCCTAGATTTTGTGGAGTTCAACAATTGTTACATCCCAAAATCCTAAAAGGAGCAAGGATGCCAACATCCACAAACCCTAAACCTATGTTATTCTAGAGGAGTTAGGTATTAGATTTTTTTTATATTCGACCAAACAACCAATTGATGGGTGGTGATTATTCGTATGGATTATGATATATATTTTTTCTCCTTAGTTTACATTCCTTTTATTTTTATAACAAGGTATTGAATAAAATTAAGAAATAATATTGACTCTTGTCTTTCATGTAGAAGGAGATATGATAGTTGTAACCCCAATGAAGAAAAAGTTCTTAGGATATCACAAGTTGTGCAAATTGGGAAATAACCGCCAAGAGATTACTAACACAAACCTTTTTCATATAAACCTAAAGAAGTTATGGAGATTCATGGCCAAACCAAAAGGAATATCTTTTGAAACCATCTATACTAGGTATACTTCAGATTGATCCCAACGATAGTGTTCCTAGTTCCTATACAATCCTCAAATCCAATGATGGCATTTGTAGAAAATTATAATCCAACAAAAACAAAGTGACAGGAAAGCTAGAATAAGTCATCCTAAACATCAAACAAGGCAACATAGAGTTTACTTTCCACATCCCCATGTATGATGACTATGCCAAGGTTTATAGGGAGTATGAAGAGAAAATCAATAATTATGAATCATATGTTGATCTATATATCAACGAACATTTCCTTGAGAATCCAAGAAAGAGATGCTAATTTGACAAAAATGAATGTGCATAGGGACTACCTCAAGGAAGAAATTCATAACTATGTCACCCTTCCAAGTAGAGAATTTGGGCTACCACAAATAAAAAACATAGAACTATGGATGATCATCTACATCAAAACCATCAAGACTAGGAAAGAGAAGATAGATTGGAGAAATTCATAAGTGAAAATCTTGATGAGAAACTCTAGTATTAGTTAAGACTTATCTCAATTTATACATGACATAATATTTAGTCTCTTTGGTGGTAGTGTAGTCCAATTTCCTAGGGTTAAATAAATTTGGTTCATTACTAGATCTCAAGACTCAAATATATTGACACTACTCCCAATTCACTCTTAAGAGGACCATAGAGAGGCCATATTATAAAATAGTGAATGATGATTTCATCTTTGTAGTTGTCAAGTCTATTGAATAGGATTTTTCAAACAGGAGGTCATCTAAATCTTCTACATAAATAAAAAAAATTGGGAGCTATTATATCTAGTTCAAAACTTTCACATATATCATGGTAGTAAGATGTATATTGCAGCCAACAAATCTCCCAAAATACCCTTATGACATATTAATCATCACGAAGCTATGCAAATAGGTTTCAAATGTCCATAGGTTTATTGTGAATAAGCAAAAACCTTGCATTCAATGTCCTTTTAGCATAGGGGATCATTTTTCCCAAGATATGAAAGTGGCCAAGTTTGTCAAACCAGAGTAGGTTGAGCACCCATTAGATGAGATCACTATCACAAGGGAGAAATTTGATCCAACTGGCACATTCAACCATGTGATACCTGGACCCATTTCAAGCATGAGACCCACATGGAGGACATATGAACAAATTATATGGATGATTATGAGGTCTGAGTTAGAGATTAGTGAACAGTAGATTTAAATAGTTGCTCGAGATGCATTTGAGACATACATATTTGACGATCATGAGAAAAAGGATTATAATGGAAGGCTTCATCCCATGTATAATAGAGATAAGATTTTTTATTGGCCCATCTTTAATGTCAATGTCCATGAAAATGAGCATGAAGATGAAAAATTCAAAGTGAGGGCACATATTTAAGTGTACTCAAGATTGGTTGGGTAGACCATTTGTAAGATTTTTCCAAGAGAAGCAACAACATAATATCTAGAGACCAATGAATATCACAAGAGAGAGAGAGAGAGAGAGAGAGAGAGAGAGAGAGAGAGGAGAGAGAGAGATAGAGAGAGAGAGAGAGAGAGAGAGAGAGAGAGAGAGAGAGAGAGAGAGAGAGAGAGAGAGAGAGAGAGAGAGAGAGTGTACAAGAACAAACTATATTCTCATCAATATACAATAACTAAACTGTAGTAGATACAATATTGGATGAGTACAATGAAGATGTGTCTGCTTATATAGGCTAGGCAATAAGAGACCATGATAATAATAAGATAACTTATCATCCACACAAGGTAGAATCACATGTCCACTAAAGGTCAATCATCCTCCATTGTGAAATGAAGCATATAACTAAAGGTTCCAACTCCTAAGTGTATCATTTATGAAAACTACTATATATGCATTATCCTAAGTAAGCTCAAGTTAATTGTAATTAGTAAATATTTAATTAAAACAACACCCCCCATTAAGTGCAAATAAGGAAAATGTACTTAATCTCACAATGAAATATGGGTCAAAAATAATAGACTGTGTTAGGTACCCATGTACAATATGCAATGCTATGTAATCTCTCAAAAAGTAGAGAAAGGGAGAAAACCACATGGGAGAAAACTCCCCTCCAAAAGAGGTATGAAAACACAAAATTCACTCAATAATGAATGAGATAATAAGAGAGACCATGAAGCCCCCCCCCCCCCTCAATGTTGAATCTCCTCCAAAGATGCTCCAAGATGACCAATGCTCTTCCATTGGAGAAAATAGAGCTAATATTGCATCACGAATGTCAAAATGTGACAAAGCTAGGTACTAATATCAATGTATATGTTAGAAACTACAATTGAAACAATTGTTATATTGTCATTGATGTCAAACCTTAATTGGTGAGACAGTGTCTATCCAGTAGAGTGCCATATCATTTGATTGATGAAAATGATTTGAAAAGAGGAGATAACATGAACACCTAGTGAAAAGGTTGAGTTATGAGAAACTACAATGGGCACTTGATTAGTTGGAACATTGGGAATATAATGTGTTTTTTTATCTATAATATTAAGTGAAGAAGACAGTTAATTTGAAGCATAGAAGAGATGAGGAAAGAAAGATTGAAAGCATAGGCTTGACCAAGAAAAAGAGCTGAAGATTAAGGAACTTAAGTATAAGCTGAGTGATGCTAGTGTTGACCGAGTGGTAGTATAAGCCAAAAAAATATAGTGTCGACTGAGCATTAGTAATAACTGAGTATCAAAAAATGGACCGAGTGAAGACAGTGAGTGTTGAGAAGAACAATTAGCGATGACTGATTTATCCAGTGAAGACCGAGCAAAAGAACACAATGATGAGCAAGTGTCAGTATTTTATAGTTTGTGAAGGGATTGAGATTCCAAACCGATACAGTTGATTTCTTGGAATATGTAAAGTGTGTTGAAGATAAGGATGAATGGCATGGATTATTTAATACATGGTAAACTGTGTTTGCACGATCCTATGCATGGATTCAAAGAGAAGTTTTGAGAAGTATATAGAAGATTAGAAGGAGAATGAAATGTTCAAAGGATTCAATGAATCTAACCAAAACCTAAGATCTATAGTAATGATTAAGTGAAAAAAGATCTAGCTACCTAGTTAATGAGGTATAAGGATAACCTAATTATGGGTTATGCTAGAGGTTGATTACGTTGATTGGCGAACCTAAGCAGAAGGTTGTGAGGAGCTGTGAAGTGTTGATTTCTTGAAGGGTTTCCAAGAAGATCAAAGATGGAGATGATAATGAAGGCCAATCAAAAGATCAGCATATGAGCTAAATTGGATTTGTATTTGCAAAGTGATTTGTATGTATCATATCAAAACTGTTGTTACTTTCTAACCATTGTATCAGTTGAAATCCTTTAATCAAGTTTGACCTAACAATCATTTGTAAATCCTTTAATCAAGGTGACATTCTAATGGGATGTTCTTAAGTCCTCTAACAAGGCCACTCCTAATAGGGTGATTAAATATTTTAATAGGGTCACACCTAATAGTGTGTATTGTAACCTTTAACAAGGTTGGCTCTTCACATAGCTCACTTTAGAAGAGTGAATAATTGGTAGCATGTTATTGGTGGTTTTTCCCAAATTGGGTTCCCAAGTTAAATCCCGGTGTCAAGCTTGTGTGAATGTTATTTGATGTGTTTTACTATTAAGTGTTTTATATTCTGCAAGTTGATTACTTTTGGACAGTGGACTACAAGTTTATGTTGTTGGTTATATGCTATAGAGATCAAGTGGATTGTTGAGTAGATCTAAGTTGTGTGAAGTGTTTAAAAGTTGAATTGGTACATCTGCACCTGAGGATAACTAATTCAACCCCCCCCCCCCCTCCCACACCCTTATTTATTCTAAAATCATTCTAAAAATTGGTATCAGACCTTGTGGTGCTTGTAAGAAAAAGTTTGAAGGTAGTTGGAGCTAAAGATCAAGATGTACAAAAAAGAGGTACCAAAGCTGAACAAGGAGAACTTCCTTGCATGAAAAAGTTTGATGAATCTACATCTAGATGGAATTGGAGATGCAAAAAAATACTATGTGGAAAATGATTACATAGCAGCACCTACACCTTTGACAACCCATCAGATGAAGGAAAACCAAGAACACAATCAGGCAATGTTAGAGATTGCATCAGCCCTAAGTTATCTTGAATTTGAAGACATAAAGGATTGTACCACTGAAAACCAAATGTGGGACACACTGAAATCTATCTATGGTGGAGACACAAATGTACTAAGAGCCAGTTAGAAATCTTGAGAGGTAAGTTTGATGAAATGAGAATGTTGGAAGGTGAGACTATTGTACAATATTGTGGATGAGGTTAAAGAGGTTGTGAATGCTATTCGAGGAGCTAATGGAAAGATTGATGATGAAACTATTATTAGCAAGGTATTGAGAACCCTACTTCTTATTTATGCTATTAGAGTGTCTGCAATACAAGAATTGAGATGTGCTCTTGGTACAACTTAACTTTGGAAGGATTGGTTGGTAGACTTACTACTTTTGAGTTATCAAATTTTGATAATTTCACTTCTACTTTTGAGTCTGCATTCAAATCTCAATTGGTTCTTCATAAGTCTAAGAAAGGAAAAAGAAATGTGTGAATAGTGATTGTAATACCTCTGATGATGACCTTGATGAGCTTTAAGTACTAATGGCTAGAAGACTACCTAGAGGAAAAGGAAAATTTAAAGGTAAACTTCTTATAATCTAATTTTCATGTAACAAAGTTGGCCATATTGTAGCAAGATGTCCTAATAGGAATGAAAAGGATGAAAGGAGAGAAAGCAAGTACAAAGAAAAAAGGGATGACAAAGACTATAGAAGGTACAAGGATTACAAGGACAAAGGTAAGAAATATTATTATATTGCTAAAGAAGAAACTGATAGTGAATTTGATGAATCTAATGATCACGATGTAGAAGTTATGAAAGATGATTCTAACGAAGATGAGAAAACTACACTTATTTCATATATGAGTAAAGGTGATAGATGGATAATTGATAGTGGGTTTCTCACATCATATGATTGGTGATAAAAGTAAGTTTGATACCTTAAATCATTGCAAAGGTAGCGGTGCTAAATTTGGTAATGATGTACCATGTCTTGTGAAAGGTAAAAGATCAATAAGATTGACTGATAAGATCAGATGTGATAATGCTTATTGGGTTGAAGGACTTAACTATAACTTGTTGAGTGTTGCACAGTTGAATAGTTATGGATACCATGTGAATTACATCACAAAAAGGAAAAGATCTTTGATACTACTGTGAACTAATTGAAGTGGATAATAGACAAGAGGTAACTTGTTCTATCTAGACCTATCTGATGAGACATGTTTGTTTGCACAATTTGATGATATATGGTTATGGCATAAGAGGCTATGTGATGTCAACTTTTATAACTTGGTAAGCATTAATAAGATGAAAAGAGTAAGAGGGTTACCAAGATTGAAGAAAATGATAATGTGATGTGTAAACAATGTAATGAAAAAGTCTAGTTTCAAGAGAAAAACCTATACTTCTGATGATATTTTGGAATTAGTTCATACTGACCATTATGGACCTATTCAAGGGAAAAGCTACTGTGGTAATAAATATTTTATTCTGTTTATTAATGATTACTCTAGAATGATGATTGTGATGCTTCTTAAAGAAAAATATGATGCCTTTCAGTTGTTTAAGTGGTATTTGGAAAAAAGTTGAAAAAGAGACATGTAAAAGCCTAAAATGTCTAAGATCTGACACATGAGGAGAGTTCATATCTAATGAGTTCAAAACATTCTGTAATGATAGAGGAATCAAGAGATATATGTCTGCACCAATGACTCCTCCACATAATGGTATAGCAAAAAGAAGGAATAGATCAATCATGGATTGTGCTAGAACACTGATGATAGAGAAAAATGTTGCACAAAAAGCATTGGAGAGAAGCTATATGTACAATTGTCTATACCTTAAACCGAGTACAAGTCAAGAAAGGAGAGCCCAATAATTTATCTGAACCAGAGAACAAAGTTGTCTAGTTACAACAAGAAGATGTCAAGCATCAGGAAGTAATTGTCAAACAATCAGAAGAGGAAGAAGAGATACAAAATGAATCTGAAGAGAATTTGTAAGATGAACCTAAAGAAAAATGAGAAGAAGAAAGGAGACTAGAGCCTACATTCAAAAAATATGTGAGAAGACATCATAAACCAAGTCAAGTAATTGGAGCAAAAGATTCAGGAGTTATGACAAGAAACAAGTTGAAAAACCAAACATGCTTGTTATGTGAATTTGAGCCCAATGAGTGAAAGATGCCTTGGATAATGAAGATTGGATTCAAGCAATGAATGAAGAAATTGAGAAAATAAAGAAGAACAAAACCTGGACTCTAGTACCTAGACCAAAGGATAAGAATGTTATTGGAACCAAGTGGGTGTTCTAGAACAAGCTTAATGAGCATGGAGAAGTCACAAGAAACAAGGCTATATTGGTATGAAAAGGATATGCACAAGAAGAAGTCATTGACTATGGAGATACATTTTAGCCAGTTGCTAGATTGGAAGGAGTTAGAACTCTACTTTCATATGTTGCCTGTAAATGATTCAAAGTGTTAGATGGATGTCAAATCTGCATTTCTGAATGGAATACTGGAACAAGAAGTATACATTGAACTGCCAGAAGGATTTGTTGATCCAAGGAAGAGGAACATGGTATTTAAACTACACAAAGCACTGTATGGATTAAATAAGCCCCTAGAGCACGGTATGAAAGATTGCATAATTACTTAGTGAAAATTGGTTTTTGCAAGAACAAATGACAATAGTTGTCTATACTTGAAAACTAAAAAAGGCAAAGGCAAATTGTTAGCTGATATATTCACTAAAGCTTTACCTAAGGATGCACATGAGTATCTAAGAGGGAATTAGGGTTGATTCCCCTAGCTAAGGCTACCTAAATCAAATGGAGTGTTGCATCAAATGTACTAATCAGAATATTTGTCAAATTGATGCAAGGAGGTCACACTTTAGGAGATACCTAAAGCTGTGAAGAGTTAAGCACTAGATGTTGATTAGTCATAAGAAAGATGACAGAGGGATCATATAGATTAGCAAGTTGACATGAAGATATAATCTACATGGTAAAGATGAATGAGAAAGTTGAAAATGTCTTTGGAATTATTGTCAAAGAGGGAGAGATTCAGTAGAAGTTACTATGAATAGATGAGGGAGAGATTCAGTAAACTTGATGCACAGACAAAGAGGGAGTTGATTGGATGAGAACCTAAATTAAGCTAAGGATATTAATCATGAAGATTGTTGGATCATAGAATCATAATGAAGCTAAGGATATTATGTCATGCCCAAAATTAGGACAAAACACATACAACAATTTTTTTTTAAAGGACAGTAACTACAAGGCTCCTTACTAAAACATGAGGATAAAACATCAATCAGTGCACACAGCTTACAAGGGGATTCGATACAAGAAGATTGTTGGATCACATAATCATAATGAAGCTAAGGATATTAATAAAGATCCGATAATAGCACATAGAGAGAGTTGATAGAAGTTATTTCAATGCATAATACTTTTTTGGATTGTATGGTAACTTAAGCGCATGGTGTTGCCATCAAAGCCAAAGAGGGAGATTGTTGGAAACTACAATTGACATAATTATTATATTGTCATTGATGTCAAACCTTAATTGGTGAGATAGTTTCTATCTAGTAGAGTGTCATATCATTTGATTGATGAAGAGGATTTCAAAAGAGGAGATACCAAGAAGACCTAATGAAAAGGTTGAGTTATGAGAAATGACAATGGACACTTGATTAGTTGAAACATTGGCAAGATAATGTGTTGTTTATCTATAATACTAAGTGAAGAAGATAATTTATTTGAACCATAGAAGAGATGAGGAAAGAAATACTGAAAACATAGGCTTGACCGAGCAAAAGAGATGAAGATTAAGGAACTTAAGTATAAGCCGAGTGATACTAGTGTTGACTGAGCACCAGTATAAGTCAAGAAAATATAGTGTCGACTGAGCATCATTAATAACTGAGTATCATAAAATGGACAGAGTGAAGACAGTGAGTGCCGAGAAGAACAGGTAGCGATGACTAAATTATCCAGTGAAGACCGAGCAGAAGAACACAGTGATGATCGAGTGTCAGTATTTTACAATTTTTGAAGGGATTGAGATTTCCAACTGACATAATTGAATTCTTGGAATATGTAAAATGTGTTGAAGATAAACATGAATGACTTGTAGTATTTAATGTATGGTAAACCGTGTTTGAAAGATCCTATGCATGGATTCAAAGAGAAGTTTTGAGAAGTATCTAGAAGATTAGAAGGAGAAGGAAATGGTGGAAGGATTCGATGAATTTGACCAAAACCTAAGATCTACGGTAATGATTAAGCGGCAAAAGATCAAGCTACCTAGTTAAGGAGGTATAAGGATAACCTAATTATGGGTTATGCTAGATGTTGATTCTATTGATTGGTGAACCTAAGCAAGAGGCTAAGAAGGCTAAGAAGAGATATGAAGTGGTGATTGCTTGAAGGGTTTCCAAGTAGATCAGAGATGGAGATGATAATGAAGGCCAGTCAAAGGATCAACATATGAGCTACATTGGATCTATATTTGCAAAGTGAGTTGTATGTATCATATCAAACCTTTTGTTACTTTCTAACCATTGTATTAGTTGAAATCCTTTAATCAAGGCTGACTTAAGAGTCATTTGTAAATCTTTTAATCAAGATGACATTCTAATGGGATATTCTTAAGTCCTCTAACAAGGCCACTCCTAATAGGTGATTAAATCCTTTAACAGGGTCACGCCTAACAATGTGTATTATAAACTTTAATAGGTTTGGCTCCTCACATAGCTCACTTTAGAAGAGTAAAAAATTGGTAGCATGTTACTAGTGGATTTTCCCAAATTGGGTTTCCACGTTAAATCTCGATGTCATACTTGTGTGAATGTTATTTGATGTGTTTTACTGTTAAGTGTTTTATATTTTGCAAGCTGATTACTTTTGGATAGTGGACTGGAAGTTTATGTTACCAGTTATATACTATAGAGATCGAGTGGATTTTTTAGTAGATCTAAGTGGTGTGAAGTGTTCAAAAGTTGAATTGGTACATCTAGACCTGAGGACAACTAATTCACCCCCCCACCCCTCTCAGTTATTATAAAATCATTCTAAAAATATAATGATGGATGAATCACTCACTAAAACATGATGAAGATCAAGCATGGAGTTGTCTGCACAAGAATCAACTAGATACTAAAAAATGACAAACTAGTACAAGCGAAGTCTCAATTGGAGTCGTGCATTGCCAATGGAAAACATGTGCATTCCAAGTCTCATTTAGAGCTATGCACCAAGTCTCACAAGATAATTAATAATCTAAGTACATGAGGAACAAATCAAATATGTCATTAATGTCAAAGTACAAAGAGGTTTGGCACTTTATGGTACTGCATGTACAACATAGTTCATGTAAGAGCATAAAACATGACATGAAAATGCAAAGTTGAAAACATGAAGATGCTGTCACCAAGAATGATCATGTCAAATACTATAAAAAATGTGCCCCCTCTCGTTGGATGATGTTGCCAAGAAAAAATATAGGAAGCAAGATGTCCCTTGGTTGTTGATTGAAAGACGCTACAAGACAAGTATATAGATGGACAAAAAAGTGATTCCAATTTGCATATTTATATAAAATTTTATTTTTAAAAAATTCATAAATCCCTTAAAAATACTTATCTTGAAAAAAAATAAAATGGCATCACTCTGCTCTGCAAATCACTTCTTCTCTATGGAACTCCTCGACACCCAACTCAGATTCTATGCTAAAACAAGATATGCCTCCTTTCCTCACAGGAGGCCATTTTATGCTATTCGGAGTAAATGCAATATAGGTTTTGAGCAACCATGGATCCCTACCTCTCAACAAAATGCCCGTAGGGAAAAGAAAGCAACAACCACCAATCCACATTATCGATCTCTCCAAAAAGACTATTCTATTATTCCACTAAGTAATAGCTTTGATGGCCTCTACCAAGATAAGATCGCTTATTCTGATAAAGTTTTCTTATCCAAAGAAGGACATTGTAAGGATCTCTACTCACCCCCCGCACTGACTTTCCAAACTAGGGCAGCGCAAAGATAATCTTTATAGTCTTCAAGAAAATCAGACCATTAATCCTATGTTACGAAGGAAGTCAGATATCGCATCAATTAGCAAGCAGTCTATAGGTAAGGATTTTCATCTAATCGACAATGGTAAGTTGTATTCTCCACCCCATAAAAGAGGAACCATTAATAAACATTTCAGAGACTGGAATTCCTCTACTCATAATATGATTTCATCCAATCTTACTAACCAGCATCAGGAAACCCTAGAGTTAGATATCTCTGATGGATCCATAGAGGAAATCCAAGAGCTATGTGAAGGTTATGGTCTTATATGTAGGTGGAATGGTATTGGAACTACTCAAGGCAGCGTCGCTGACTGGCTAAAATCTATTTGGCGTAAGGAGGTAACTGTTTCATTGCTGCCAGATAAGTTTATCTACCTTGATTTTAGCAGTAAAGAATTAAGAGATGAAATTTTAAACAAAAGATGCCCTAATTTTAGAAACTCATCATTTTCTATATTTAAATGGACCCCTTTTTTTAATCTAGAGAAGTTACATAACTTTAAAGTAGATAAGGCCATTATTCTCAATAATTTACCATTAGAACTATCCAAGGAGGATTCTCTCAAGAAAATAGGAAATTGCTACGGATCGTATATAGGATCTGTAGAGACAAAGTACTATTGTGCAGAAAAAATAATCATAGTAAATATGAATCTCAACATTAAATCCATTCCTCTTATCAAAATCAATTGTAAATCCTCTTCCTGTACCATTTGGCCTACTATACTTGAAGATTATTCAGATGTGGAAGAATGTGATGATTCCCTTGATTCCCCTAAGCCTAAGAATAGTTTCCCTAGCCCTTACGTCACTCCTTCTAACAATAGCATTAGCAGGGAATCCTTCTATACCAGCCCAAATCAAGACAGTCCTAAGACAAATGTATCTTTCTTCATAAATAAAGGCGGGTTTAGGATTGAGCCCAACCCTTTCAACGAGGAGACTGCCAGCCAAGGCTCCTCTGATAGAATCCAACACATAGACCTTGGATTCCCTAGCAATTTTTCACCCATATGTCCTGAAGAACTAGATTTCTCAGAGTTACCCCCTTTTTTACATGAGGACAATCCCCCCACACTACAAGATACCCGAATCCAAGTTATAGAGAATAGAATGATTATGGTCGGAGGACTTATGGAGGAATTAAAAGAAGTTCAAATAGAAATAAGTGAAGAGTTATCCTTATGGCACAAAGAAGAAGCACGAAAAAGAAATTCTCATCAGAATAGAGAAGATGAATCCCCACTCATCTCAGTTCCTATTGAAGTTGAATCTATTAACAAGGCAATAGGAATTACTCAATGATCAAACTTAGAAGAGTATGGCAAAAATCTTTTAGATCATGAAGATTATTATATTAACCCATATAAGGTTTCTGAGGACAATGCACATAATGGTATGCATGAGGAGGAAAACCTAACTAACAAATAGCTACCAAATGAAGAGGACATCAATAGAGACTTATTTGGGATAACAAATGCTGACAGGCAGCTAGGTATCGCAACTAACACTAAAGGTCTATCATCTCCAATCACCCTTAAGATCAAGAGGAAAAGAGGTAGAAAATCAACTAATGAATTAAGAGCTAAAGATGGACAAGCAGGGAATCAACTAAATTTATTCGATATTTTGAATGCAGGGAAGGGGAAGATCCTTCCCCAAGGGCAATAAGAGTAGCAACTTGGAATGCTAGGGGTCTTAATGCCCCTAACAAACAAACATTAATTAAAAGATATCTAAATTAATTTGAATCTAAAATAATATTACTTCAGGAAACTAAATTGAATCATGAGGAAAGTTTAAAATTTAGTCATAAATTAGGTATATGGAAGTCAGAGATAGTTTTCTCAGAAGGAGCCTCTGGTGGGCTAGCAGCTATTTGGGATCCTAGGAAAGTAATGATAGAGGGAGTTTTAAAATATAATAACTGGTTACTAATAACAGTTATTAGCTTAAAAACCAAATTAAAATTCAAACTTATTAATGTATATGGACCTATCCCAAATTTGGAAAAGAGGAAATTATGGCAAGATATACATAATCAACTAAACAACAATCTCGATGATATACATATAATTGGAGGGGATTTCAATGCAATCCTAGACATTAAAGAAAAATTAGGTGGTTCACAATTTGTTTCACAATCATAAAAGGACTTTAGTCTGTGGGTCAGTGATAATAACTTGATAGACATCACCACTAATAATGGAACATTTACATGGAACAATTGTAGAACTGGTTTTAGTCATATTGCTAAAAGGCTGGATAGATTCCTTATTAGTGGAGATATGGGGAATTTTAATTACAACACATATGCGGAAGTGCTTACTAAATTAGGGTCAGACCACTTTCCAGTTAGATTAACTATTACAAAAAATTTCAAACCGCTTAGAAATCCATTTAAATTAGAATTCATGTGGTTCCAGGATGAGGAATTCATGCAACTTTTGGAAAAATGGTGGAAAGAGATTAAGATCTATGGGTCTAGGATGTATTGCATAGTAGCTAAACTTAAAATTATTAAACATAAGATCTTGGATTGGAACAAAGAAAAATTGAATATCTTTGAACAAAAAATCAAAATAGAATCAGAACTTAATGATTTAAACGAAAATGTCATTAAGCAAGGAATGGATGAAATGTCATATATAAAGGAAAAAGAACTTATGGCT
This sequence comes from Chamaecyparis obtusa, assembly GCA_027943335.1. NCBI lineage: Eukaryota > Viridiplantae > Streptophyta > Pinopsida > Cupressales > Cupressaceae > Chamaecyparis > Chamaecyparis obtusa. The sequence goes on along the minus strand of BSBK01003238.1, from coordinate 2,660,999 downwards.
AAGCATGCAGAGATCCTAACTAAGGAAGAGATCTTCTGGAAACAAAAATCCAGAGAAACATGGCTCAAAGAAGGTGATAATAATACCAAATTCTTCCACAACAGTACTAATAATAGAAGAAATATTAATAGAATTACAAAAATCAAAATCTCAAATGATGACTTAATTGAAGATCTGAGACATATAGCAGATCATCTTGTTCATTACTATCAAGAGCTTCTTAATAATCATGAATACTCTGATTTAGACACCGAAAAGAAGCTATTATCAGCAATCCCCAAATTAATCTCTGAAATTGATAATAAATGGATCAATAGAAAAATATCGTTAGCAGAAGTTAAAATAGCTCTATTTCAGCTCCACCCTAAGAAAGCACCTGGCCTAGACAGCTTTCAAGCTGGTTTCTTTCAAAAATGTTGGCATTTTCTCGGTGAGGATATCTGGAAAGCGGTAGAAGCAACCACAAATTCAGGCACACTGTTAACTGAAATTAACAATACCTTTTTCTCCCTCATTCCAAAGAAATATGATAGTTTAGAACCAGGATATTTCCGCCCAATTTCCCTTTGTAACACAATTTATAAAATCCTCTCTAAATGTTTAGCAAATACGCTCAAATTTTTCCTACCATCCATTATCTCTGAAGAACAAACAGGGTTTGTCCCCACCCGCTCAATTATGGATGGAATCATAATAGCCCAAGAAATAGTACATACAACTTAGTATAATAATGAATCATGTATGCTTATTAAGATAGATATCCTGAAAGCATATGACAAAGTAGACTAGAGATTCCTATGTAAATGTCTAGAGGCATTCGGTTTCTCTAAACAATGGATAAATTTAATTTATAACTGCATCTCCTCTCCCAAGATTTCACTCTTAATTAATGGATCCCTTGAAGGTTTCTTTGAAATCTCTCAAGGTATCAGACAAGGTGACCCACTATCTCCATTCCTATATGTGATCATGGCAAAAGCTTTGGGTAGATCCATTACTAAGGCCCATCTGGAAGGTAAAATTTTTGGAGTTAGAGTAACTAACAATGTATCCAACATAACCCATCAACAGTTTGTAGATGACACAATCTTGCTAGGGGCATGCAATATAAAAGAAGCAAAGGCATTTAAATCCATTTTGAATGTTTACATGAAGGCTTCTGGACAAAATGTCAACCCCAATAAATCAAAAAAAAAATTTGTCAACACTCCATCGTCTAAGGAGAGACAGATTTGTAACATTTTAGGATACAAAATAGGTAAGTTTCCATGCAAATACTTAGGAATCCCCCTAGACAAGGGGATTCGTAGCTCAAAGCTATGGGATGCAGTAGTATCTAAAGTTCAACACAAGAAAGGTAGTTGGAAAGGAAAATGGCTCACTAAAGCTGGCAGAGCAATGATGATTAAATCTATTTTATCTGCTATTCCCATTTATCAAATGTCTCTTCTCCCACTTCCTAGTAACATCAAAGCCAATTTAGATAAACTCCTTAGAGACTTCTATTGGCAAGGTACATCGAATGAAAAGAAAATAATGCTTATTAAGTGGGATAATCTATGCAAACCAATTTCTCAAGGAGGATTAGGCATTAAGAACCTTAAATGGCAAAACACAACCTTAGGAGCTAAATTAGTTTGGAATATGTATAAGAACCCCAGTAGCAAATGGGAAACTATCCTTCTGAATAAATATGTCCCCAACGCAGAACCCATCAATATTTTTAGAGCCCACTCACACACTAAAGGCTCCTGTATTTGGAATTTTATTATAGAATCCATAGGAGTTATAAACAACCTACTCACGTGGGATGTTGGAGCAGGTAACAAGGCCCTATTCTAGGAAGATTCTTGGGGAGGTTATTCCCCATTAAAAAATGAAGGATTCTCACAGGAATATATGGAGAACTGCAAAATACAAATAGGTAGCTATGTTAAAGATTACATAACCCCAGGTGTTGACCCAATATGGAAGAATATAGACATCAACCTTGAAGATCTAAATGAAAATGACAAACTAAGGGACATTCTTAACAATAGAACTATTTCATTAAAAAATAGAGAAGATCAATTAATCTATACAGGCTCAAATGATGGTAACTATAAAGTCAAAGATGGATACAAAACAATCTTGAAAGAATAGAATCTAGAATCCATAGACATACCCCTTAATCTATGCTGGAACAAAGTATCCCTCCCTAAGGCAGGAAATTTTCTATGGGCAACAGTACAAAAGAAGATTCTAATAGCGGATAGAATCAGGAAGCTAGGCTTTCAAGGCCCATCCAGATGTCCTCTATGTTAATGTCAAGAGGAAGACACCAACCACCTACTTTTAAATTGTACATTCTCTCAAGAATGTTGGAACTGGCTAAGCAAGTGTTTAAACTGGTACTTAGAAAGGCCTAAGGATATGTTGGATTTTCTCAAAGCATGGCCCTCACTAAATAAGGACAGCATGTTTAAGGATATCTGGGTTATAGCCCCATCTATAGTAGTATGGGAAATTTGGAAAGAGCGTAATAGAAGAATCTTTACAAACCAAAAACTTAAATGGAAATCAATAGTTAATAAAATAGAAGCCTCAATAATCGAGGTCACAAATAACAGACTTCGAAACCAACATAGTTATGAAAATTCTTTTAAGCAATGTGATAATAACCTTAGAAGGATATGGCCAAATTTGGCCATTCCCCCTTTATATGGTAGAGGTGGGAACAAAACAAAGGAGGATAGAAGCACATGCAAATGGACATCACCTAAAGAAGGGTGGTACAAACTAAACTTTGATGGTGCCTCCAAAGGCAACCCAGGTATTTCAAGTATAGGTGGGATTATCCACAATTGGAAAGGTGATCCGATCACTAAATATGCTAAACCCATTAAGCCGACCACCAATAATCAGGCAGAATGCGAAGCAGCCCTTGAAGGTCTTAAAATTTGCTATCAATTAGGCTTGTCAAAGATTGAGATAGAAGGAGATTCCCAAATTATAGTTAATGCTATTAGGTCTAGGAAAACTCCAAACTGGAAACTTAACTCGAAACTAGAAGAAATCTTAGATATCATGGATAAAATCCCCCAAAGTGAAGTAAAACATATCTATAGAGAAGGTAACGCAGAAGTTGATCTTCTAGCTAATAGGGGAGTAGAGGGTGAAAACTTTGTAGATAAGATGTAAATAATCATAGTTTTTAGGTTAATTCTTAATACATAGATAAGCCAAGAGTAATCTCAAACCTCATACATATATACAACATTTATAGTAATTCCAAATAGTAATTTGTTAGGCTCAATAATAGTGATTCAGACAGATATCTCAAACTTTCGGTAGAATAGAGTTTCTTAATTTAGAATTTTTGCTATTTGTGACATAATCCAGGACTTCTAAAGATAGACCCTATATATTCTTAGGTTATGCTATAACAGGGAGACCTTCTATATTAACAAGACTTTTGAAAAACTAACGGTCTTAGGCCCCCTAGACTATAGACTCACAGAAAAATTCTCCTTTGATCACCATCCTACTATTTGCCTTATCCTTATAGTTGGCTAGAGCATAGTTATGTATAAAATCTAAGCTTAATACCTATTAATTTTATAGGAAGATCTGGTCTTATCAGCTAAGCTCACTATTTTAGATAGATCTCTTGATAATATACTCTTGCTAACAATAAGAAGCTGACTCTTAACAGTATGATTTAATCTAGTTAATAATCTTAGGCTAACTGAAATCTGTATCTTTTTCGAGTACAGGTTTATTAGTCCTTTAGAATTTAGGTTTTCTTTGTAGTTTCCCCCCTTAGAATTCTTAATAGATCATGCAAGTCCCCATAACATTAAGATATTTTTGGAGAAATATTACGCTTCAGCTTTAGTCTATCATGTCTTTATCTAGGAGATCTGTCCCATCCCTAGGCAGGAGTTATGTATGCAAACCTTTTATCAATAAACCCTAATGTCACCTATAACATTATTCAAGGCCTAGTCGCATAATGGATATCTTTGGAACATAGTTTAATTCCTAATTCGCATAGAGTGATATATCAAATCTGACATAACTGAAACATTGTCAATCAAATCTCATACTTCCAAATTTTTAGGCTCTTCCTCGATATATTAATTAGCTCCCTAGAATTACCCTCAAATGATTAGAATATCAGGAGATTCATAACTAATCAATGCATAACATTTAAGGATGGATAGTTATGGAAACTCCACTCCATTATGTTTATAGATATGCCACTAAAGGAATTCAATGAAATGAAAGATCAGGCAGAAATCTCTTAATCATGTAGAAATGATACATTACACAAGAGAAAGAAGCACAAGCATCAGTTATAATTATTATTACATCCAATTACCGCTAGTCTGTCTTCATACTTAAGGGATGAACCAGGAACTTTTTACACTAAGGGATCCCCATTCTTCCATTATTAGCTTTCCCCCCAGCTCAGCCGAAATATTTTCCCCATCTTAGCCATAATTACTGGCAATAATTTTCTTCCCCTATCCAGACCCATCATTAGATACATATAGCCTTCTTGTCCTTCCCAAAGTCTAGTCTTAGAACCTATAATGATGTTCTTAGTAATATACACTTAACACACATATTCCTAATCATTGATCAAAATGAAGTTTGCAATTATATAAATAAAGGAGAGCAACGGACCTAATGATAACCATTTTTCGCTTAAACTGGTAGCCTTCTAAACACCATGCCCATTAGAAAACAATCATACAAAGCCTTACTGATAGGATCATCATGAAAATTTTATGACAGACCTCAAGGTAACAATCATCGGACATACCGAGATGGTGCAAGCAATTCAAGACAGCTCCATAGGAACTATGATATTATAAGGTACTTCAGTCTTTGTCCATAATCTTGTAACTATGCCCAGACATTCTTGCCTCTAATCACCCGGACATTATGTTTATTATGGTATATTAGTCACAATTCCCATGTTCATGTATACAGACCTATGGTAAAACTCATGAATATATAGAAATATGGTTCAGTTTAGAGTAAATGTATATATGTGAGATTGGAATAGCCTCTTGATCAAATACTGATGGTATAAGTTGCTTCTCATTAGCATATAAATTTATTTAGCATATAAAAACTCTTAGCATACTCTTCTCAGATAATAGATTGCAGTGTAAATTGTAGTAGTGGGGGCTCACACTTCCCAGTTAATTTTATTTTAGTTTAGGAAAACAAACCCCTCAAAATAAATTAGGAAATCTAATTCTATATTTTCATCACGGAAAACATGGTATTAAGATTAATAATATTTTTGGCTTTGCAATAAATGGAGATAATATTCTCTTTACTGTTAACTGATAATAATGTAGGTGTTGAATCGACCAAGAAGGTAGGTCACTAAGGTATGGTATACAATACTCTGCCCAAAACAATCACTATTATTTGATAAGCATTTTCATCTTCTATCCAAAACACGGGTACCAATAAATAGATTTTATTCCCATATAATATATTTCAGTAGATAAAGTAGCATTTGAACCCAAGAAGTCATACACTAATTCATATTTTGCCTAACCAATTAATACTCTGCCCATAAAACCACTAGTGATATAATATACTAATCCAAATTGTAGACTCTTTCCAAAATCTCATGCTTTTTAAGTTTTTAGCTATAATTGGACATATATCTACGATCATATGCAGACTCTTTGACTGCCCTAAGAAGTTATGACATCTATGGTAGGAGGCTCTTGGCTTTCCTACTACCAATGTCACCAGTCACATAGGTTCCTTTTCTTTATATATACCTTAGACCTCCTATTTGGAGACCGATATGCCCAGCTATAATCGTAATTATAGATAAACATGAAGCATTTAGATATGCTCACTTGTAGCATAGGGCAATTGACATTCAAGGGTAAGCTCATGCCTAAACATGTTAGAAAGATGATGAAAGTTAATAACCCCCTTGTCATCAGAGCTATCTTGTGTATCTTAGATAAAGACTTCATCAACACAGATGATAGAGTAAAGAATCTCACAAATATCACCTCATGTTTTGTGGCAGCCATCTCCTCCTATGGCTTTGAGGAACAAGTTCTATGGAAGCTCTGTAATATTACATTTAAAAAGAAATATCTGGGAAACCTTTACTTTGCCCTTCAACACTGTAAAAGGCATCCTATCTTCAGAGAATATGAAGAGACACCAAGCCTCCCATCTTCACCCACCTTTGCTAAAGAGATGATGGCTGACCTCAAAAATTATAAAGACATAGCAACGAGCAATATTCTCTTTCTAATATACCACTTTCGTATACTCAAACCAAAGAGGCAAGACTGTTTCTACACTTACTGGCATCTGGATAAAGTGGGAACAACAGATATGTTATGCCTTGCATAACTAGAACCTGAGGAGATAATAGACCTTTGGCTGGATGAAGGCAAAAGAAATCAATAAGAGAAACAGAGTTAGGATAGAGGGAGATCAAAATCAATGATAAGATTTATGTAGAAGATTTTTTGAAAGTACCTCAGTGTTATAAAATATGATTTGTTTCAAGAACGCTCAAGTTTAGAGAAAGTTAACCCAGAGAATCAGATTTCTTGTATATTGAATTAGACTTAGTATGAAACTAACACTTATGTAGAGGAGACAAAATTATTAAAAAAGAAATATCACTGCATATAAGATGGAGAAACTAGCACATTTCAAAATCATTAATTTTGTGTGATGCAGGCCATTAAACCAGGGGACAATCAATGGACTGAATGCCTCTTAGTTCTTTCCATTCACTAGAATAAATCATAATACATAAGGACAACATTTATAGTAGCAACATCATTGATTTAAAGACAATTGAAATCTAAAATATATCAATACTTAGTAACACTCCTTACATAATTTGAAAATAATTTCCTTGATTTAAGATATTTAGAATGGAAGCCAGGCTCGTGGTAGACCCTTATAGATACTAACACATTATTATTCCTCCTTTCTCTTAAACAATGGTTGGAATCCAGTTGTATGGTTTATGATGATCTTAAGAAGGACCTTTTCTTTACTATTCGTTAGAGTTAAAAGAAATTGTACACCATTATAATTTAAAATTAAAATGAACAATCCTTAGCTACATATTAGTTATTGAATGATAGGACTATGAGATGAAAGAACAATTAAGCAAAAGAAATATGGTTGTTTTACATGGAGGCATAAAGGCACTTGAACTCGAATAGTCATATCTACTCTCTTATTGTTAGAATTCCATAGACCCTAATTTTTAATATATCAAGTTTGATTTCCTAACCATATAAGGCAGCATATGATAAGTCTAGTCTTGTATTGCTGTGAAGTTCTTTTGTTTACAAGTCATTTTCCGTATTGGAATTAGCTATCTCGAATATCACACACCAGCTCGTCGAGAGATATATCAACACAAAGGTTAATTATAGAGCAGAACATTAGGAAGCTCGATAATGATAACAGAAATCTGCTTGCTGCAAGCATTGTAAATGAGGGTATGCCCTCTTAATATTGTTTGTAATAATATTTCCAGACCTTGGTCCTGGGCTAGATTGGAGGTTTTCTTCTCCATTCTTTCCTACCAGTGCCTGCACAGAATGGAGCTATGTAACATACTTCTTCTATATTAATAAAATCCTTTGGCTTAGGCCGTTTACGGATCAAAAAAAAAAAAACTTATCCTGTTGCAAAAAAAATTATTAAAAAAATAAAGAAAGAATTATTTATTTATTTTTTGTGAATTTTTTAATTAAAAAAGACAAAAAAAACATTTTTTTAATGTAAAAATTTCATATTAAAAATTTAATAAAGAAAATACAAGTTTTTTTAATTAAAAAATAACAAATTTTTTATTTAAAAAAATAAAATTCAAAAAAACTTAAAAAAAACCCTTACGGGGGTTGACCATAGGGTCAACCTGTGGTACCTACGGGCCAAAAGTTTTTTAAAAAATATTTTAAACGAAAAAAACAACCCCTTTTATATATATTTTTTCAAAAAATTTTAAAGCAAAAAAAAATGTACCAGTACATGCGTAGATGTTTGTATGACAGGTCAAGGAGGGGATTTTATCCTTCAGAGGCAACAATATCTAATCTAAGGAAATGAATAGTCATTTTTGGAGTTTTGGGCCTTCTAAATACAATAGTAGGGTTTGGTTTAGCCTAATGTGCTTAAAAATGCAGATCACTTATGGGACTACTAACCACTCTCCACCTTCAAATGGCTCTAGATTTTCCCTCCAGTGTCAGATTTGAGTAGAAATAAAAGGTGATTTTGATTGAAAATAACCTTATGAATCCAATGGTGACCTTAGATTTGACAATACAAGCTCCAATATTGACTTGCAATATAAAGTCACAAAATACACAACCCTAAAATGCACCAAGTTTTCTCCAATGATGGCTATACAACGACAATCTAACTGCTCTGAAACCATGTAATAGTTTACCAATAGAAACAACTCAAGATCTATAGGCCAATGGATAGTGTGCGTGTGAAAATTGTACCTGCTAAGAAGACACAACACTTTAATAGAACATTATAGATATATGATAAATAAGCAAATAACCAATGAATCTATCATAAACCAGGCAATCTACTGTCTTCTAAGAGACGTGAGTATAGTATTCTCAGATTATGACCGAGACCAGTGACAATGCAACATCTAGATGAAGGATTTGAATGCTAAAAATGATTGAAATGAATGCAAAATCTAAGTTATATTTTTTGTAGTTTTTCAATGCAATAATAAAAATTAATCTAGATTAAATGATCTAAAAGCTATAATAACAATGAAATCAAACTATGAATGCAAAACTAAGAATAATGAAAATAGAAATGATCTCAATGGATGCACAATCAATCAAGAACTTGACAATATAACATTGTTAATCTCAAGATTGCACATATTTTGTGAAGGACCAAAGGTCATTTCTATAGAAAAACTCAGATTTGATAAACTCATGGAAAAACCAAAAATCACTCCTTGATTGACTCAAATTGATTGGCAAGTAATCATGGAATTAGAAACAATTAACTTTTGATAATCATGCAAATCAGCTTTATGATTCACAATCAAGTGTTGAGATCATGCAAATCAGCTTTATGACTCACAATCAAGTGTTGAGATCATGCAAATCAGATTTATGACTCACAATCAAGTGTTGAGTTAGAAACTTAACAGAATGAGTCAAAAAGTTGATTTCTAGTTAACTGAACCTTCTAATTTGTGTGTAGATAAATATTTAATATTGATTTATTTAATTTCCATGTGTAATAGTTTCAACCCATTTGATTAATTAAAATAACTAATTTGTGGGTTAATCAATTATTAAATCAAATTTTATTCAAAATCATATTATTAATTGATAAGTTAAATTAATCAATTAAATAAATATTCAATCAATTATTTTAGAGTTTTTAATTAATTGTCAAATAAACAATAGTAATTAAGAATAAAATAATTAAATCTAATTAAAGTGATTAAGTGGCTAAATGAAGTTTAATTAATTAAATATTTAACATATTCAATTAATCGCACTTAGGATAAATAACATAATATCATTTATCGCCAAATAATGTTTAATTATAGATAATTAAGATAAATTAAGAATATTCTTTGATGCAGATTTGTGATAAAATCGATTAGGGTTTTGAGAGCTTGATGTACATATGTGCCTTGGATTAGGACTTTAGGGTCGATTTCGATCAATTTGTTGATATAGGGGGTTAATGGTACCAAAGCCCATTTTTGGGGGTATTACACACACACACACACACACACACACACAGAGAATTGCAATAATACAATATTGGATAAGTACAATGTAGATGTATCTGCTTATGTAGGCAAGGCAATAAGAGACCATGGTAAGGATAAAATAACATATCACCCACACAAGGTGGAATCACATGTCCACCAAAGGTGGATCATCCTCCATTGTGCAATGAAGTATGCGTAACTAAAGGTGAAAATTCCTAAGTGACTCATATGCAAACTTCTATGTATGTATTATCCTAAGTAAGCTTAAGTAAAGTGTAATTGGTGAAAATTTAATTACACCAACAGTATTCAATCTTGAACTGATACCTATTGTAGAGGGAGTAGATAGGATTCCAAAGGTAAAACCTAACACCTCCAAAGAAAATAAGACTCTTTTGTTCAAGCAAGCTCCATCCACTTCCACTTTAAAAGAATCCTCAAGACATGCAAGGTGTGTTTCTACATAGGTACCCATTCAGATTGGAAAACAAAAGAAGATGAAGGAGAAGAAACAAGATAGTACTTCCATTCTTGCAACCAAAACTATGGCTACAATACCCTCACTATAAATTGTTGTTTCTACACATGTTCTTACCCCTGCAACAAGAACATATGCACCTTTTTTCTTCCTCTAAGTAGAAGATTCCACCTTTTATGATCAAGATCAAGAAGAATAACCCCCCCCCCCCCCAAGATTAGTGAAAAAGGTGTATAAAATATTGGGAAAGGATTCTCCTTCTACGCCCATGGTTGTTGAGGGTCCAGAGGAAGATGAAGAAGAAGATATTAGTCCTCTCATGACAAGGTACAGGAAATTGACTAGGTCATCCACTACTACAACCCAAGCTCTAAACCTAGGAGGGAAATTTTCTAAGAAAAAAATGTGATAAAACCCTCTTCTAAGTACTTCACAAGAGGAGCAACGATTGGAATAGTCACGTGCGCCTGCGTGCGTCCATGTATTTAAGTACAAACTTTCATGAAACATTAATTCAACATGCTTTCAAATTGAAATCATTAGATCTGTCCTAATTAACTAATTTAAAATGAAAGAGTTAAGAGCATTTAATGGACCTCTTAGTACAAGGACTTAATGATTTCTCTCAGCTACAATAGATCCTCAAGTGACAACCTATAGTGCGATAATATGCAAAGATTAATGCAATTCTCATATATGATACAAGATTGATGCAAATTAAACTATCCTACATGCTCAAATTCACTCAAAGATTGTTGAAATTCCTTCATTGTGACATTACTAGATCAAATATTCTAAGTTAAAATAAGCTAATTGCTATGAAACCTTAATTCAATTGAATCTAAAACGCCTCTAGTGCACTTACTATGATGTTGGATATGAATTACTCTATTTGTCCATCCTATTTATAGGATTTCCCAAAGTGCATGGGGTGAGTTAGACATGAGTTGAGTCAACCATGATCAAGGTAAGAGGTTGAGTTGTGTTTGTTGAGGTGTCCAATTTGAAGGGACAAGATTGATTCTCAAGATTGGATGGTCAAGATAACAAAGCTTTTGAGTTATCCATGTGCACATTTTCTTCTTCTCCCATTGGTTGAACCAATTTTATCATGTAGTGTTAGGTGAGGAATTTTAGGAATAATTTATTCAAAAGAATGAATTAATTAGCCATGTGTGAATATTGAATGGGTTGGATTTAATTATTTAAATGAACTATATAATCAAGTAATTAAATTCAATTACATAGTTATTTAATTTTTTAATTTCAATTAAGCCAAATGACTTGGTTTGCACTAATGTTTGCTTTGACCATTTTTAGGTATATACAATTACCCCTCTTTGAATCAATGTACAAAGCACGTTGGTTCAAAGAATATATGATGTTTGATGCTTGACTACAATGATTTGATGTCCAAATGTCCTTATGATCAATTTGATGACAGTATACTAGTCTTGTTGATGAGAAAATTATGAAATGGATCCTTGATTTGAATTATGATAGATTTCGTTGCACCGATGATGATTTTGAATTTCCAACGTTCAATGTCCCAAATTTTGAAAAGTGTCTGGATTTTGATAATTTTGTGCTCTAATGATCGTATGCCCCCTCAGAAAATGAACTGAAATGATTTTGGATGCTTTTGATGATTTTTGGAATTTTAATTTTAATTTTAATTTTAATTTTTAGTGAAATTTCTATTTCAATTTGTTTCCCAATATTATGAAATTTGAATTTAATTGATAATTCAATGAAATTGTTGATATAATGACTCATAGGAAAAAAACACCCCTTCTAAATTTCCAATGTGGGTATTTATTGACTCGAAATTACTTTTTACCTATTAATTTTCACACTCTTTTATTTTTCCACTCCGAGCCACTTTTACCTCCTCACATCAAACATGGTAGTCCCAATCCAGGAGCACCATTTTGAGAAGGGGAAGAGATTCCAGAGGCCACTAGCATATGGGAAGTGGTATGTCTCAAATCCTAGCCTTGTTTTTATGTATTTCATTGGATTTTTAGCGAGATTTGATTGATTTAGGCATCAAATTTTTTAGTTTTCTAATTTATTTATTAGTTTCATCCCCTATACCCTATATTATGTTGCCTCCATGCTTTCTTTTAGTGCCTATACCACCTAAAATGTTGCCTAAAATAGAGCATAGTTAGGCATATTTTGTCACCTAAAAAACTTGTTGTGTTGCCTATACAATGCATTGCATTTTTTTTCCATTTTTTATGTCGCCTCTGCATAGTCTTTTATCACCTATGCAGTATAACGTCGCTTATAAATGTTGCATCGCGTGCAAAAAATTATTTTATCACCTCTGCAAATTTTTGTGTCACCTAGGCATTTTGTTGTGTATGGCTAATAGAATGTCGTCTATGCACTTTTTTGCAAATTTTGCATTTTTTTTTGGCAACTTACCATTTTGATTAATTTTAGATCCAATCAATGTCAATGATGTTTTTGATAGGGTACTAATGATGTCATGTCATTTTAAAGTCATTTTTGTATAATGTCAGTCTAGATCACTTGTTTGATGTCAATCTAATAGGTTGATTTTTTTTGTCCTCAAGATCTAGAGGAGAGAAAGTAGGTGTGCTCAAAGTTGAGCAAGTAGATGATAGGATACTTGATTGATGCTTGATGATCAATTTGGTGATGTTGATGGATTGAAATGTGTTTGAATTTTTAAAAATAGGTTTCCTTTCATAAACTTAATATGAAAGGTTAGTATCCATGGCCTTTCGACATGATTCCAACTTGACTGATGTTGAGAGGCATGTTATTGGTCATTACAGTCTCTAGTTCCTATTAGATATGCCCTAGTTCCAAGTGAGTAGGGGTTTACAGATAAGATTGGTCGAGAGACGGCACTTGGACCATAACACTTTTCACCTTCCGATGGGCGAGATGACCATCACCCTAGAGGATGTATATTAGATATTAAGGATTCTAATCATGAGTGATTTGGTCTACTATGATCAGGTTTATGATGGTGTGGCTTGTAGACAAGTGTTTGGTGACACAACTATTGGAGATTAGATGATTCATTGGAGAGTGATGAGATAGCGATATAGTGCTCTCCCATTGGTTTTGGTATCTCATATTGGTGGTTTCCTAATGTTGGATAGGAGAGGACAATGATTTGTCATTAGATGGGGCAAGATCCTTAAGGACATGATTTCTCATCCACAAAGATTTGCATGGGGAGCATGCGTTCTAGCACATTTGTATCATGATTTGCACCTTGTGGTTTATCAATGCAACACAACACTTTCTACAGGTGTAGTGCTACTATAGGTATGGGTATGGGAGCATCCTCCCACTGCTAAGTTGATTATGGATAGGGTTCGTCCAACAAGAAAACCATACATCTATGCTTACCAGGGAGTGATTGTCTAGTCATGTATAGACAAATTAGATTATTGGATATGCATGTTAGATGTTATAGATGCACTGTTTTGGTGTCCATATATTGGTTAGAAGGCATTAAAAGAGGATGCAGGTTAGCGGGAAAATTGAAGATATAATTATTTTAGTTCATGGTTAGCGGGAAAATTGATTGTAAATGCATTTAAATCTTCAAATTTCCAAAATGGGACCGAAGAGGGAGATGAATCATAGAAATTAGAGCCAACTTAGAGTTTTGTGCAAGATTGAGGGAAGAAAGAGGACCTTGATTTAAATTATGTATATAATTAAATGCAATATGAGGTCCTAATGTAAGAAACACACCGAGGAGGGATAAAATGGTCCCAAAAAGTGCATAAAAGTAAGTGCTTACTTTTTAGGATGGTATATTTAGCCCCCACTTTAGTGAGAGTATGAGGAAAGCTCATACTTACGGTAAAGTAAGAGATACAAGAAAGAAAGAGAGAGATGATTGTGGAGAATTGCAAAGAGATAAGACATCACTAAGTTTAAGGACATAAGCCCCAAAACTAAGGATCCTAACTCCATATCCATGAAGGAAAAAACATAAAAATCAAAGGGGTTAGTACTAAAACAAGACTCCAAATCAACTAGTGAAAGAGACTTCAATCAAAAAATATCTCTGGCACTAATATCATGTCTAGAAAGCTATTGCAAAAGCACAAATGATCACATAGGAAGAACAAGAGCATTCCAATGACAATACAAACTCCATGATCTAACCTACTAGCATGGGAGATAGAGAGAGATAGAGAGAGGTGATTATCTTTCCCAATAATATTTGTGTGTCTTACTGTGAACCACACAAAAGATAGAATTGAAATTTCTAGCAGGTTTGTGTATCATGCTAATGAATCATATCAAAAATCTTGCACCTTTTGGCAGATTTTCCTGTGCTTGTATGTGTGTACACCTCATGAATGGATCAGGGTCCATTGTATTAATGAGGATTGATTTCTTTGTGAACCCCACAAATCAATCAATATGTTACCATGGGGATTAGATATGTTTGTGCACTCCATGGATGGATCTTAGGTTCTGTTATATCCATAGAAATTGGTTTGTGTATGCTACGATAGGTAAAATGATCTATAAAATTGTGTTATGCTAGTCAAACAATCCTAAATATGTAAAAAGTGAGGGTAAATGGCCCCAAAAAATGGTGTTATGCTAGTGTACTATATTTTTTATGCTTAAAGTGATCAAAATATATGCAATAAGGAGTCTATGTATTACACCCCCCACCTTTAACATGGAGAAATAAGTGTTATTTTGTCATCTCAAGGAAAATATAAACAAGGATGAATCACTTTTAATACCAAGACAATATCCACAAGTAACACCCAATCCAAACCAAAGAGGTATAGCTCCTATGAGGTCATGGAAGGGATGAATGCAAAGAGATACCATGCAAGAAATATAAAAAGGATCCTTGTGAAGGATGACACATTGATTAGTCTCCAAGGTAAGGGATTTATCTTACATGGAAAACCAATAGGGAACAATGAAAAAGGTTATGATCAAGGATGCATATCCTTAATGTAAACCAACATTTCTATGTATGATTGGATGTCACATGATAGATAGATACATATTAACCAAGGGAAGAGTGGATCCTTGAGAGAATGAGAGAGATTGATATGATGCATTTTCCCCACAAGTGTAGGAACAAGGATAAAGGGTACCTATTATGGTACTCACAAAATGTACAATACTTATGCATGACAATGAGCCCCCAAGGAATAAGCTAACAATGTTACATAGTGTGGAGCAACATAATAGGGACTTAAGCGTTATCTAGAAAAAAATGGTATTGAAAATTAACTCATTGCGAGATGATATACAAATAATAGCATTATCAATGAGTTTTTTATTTGGTAATATAAATCTTGACAATAATTAGTATAGTGATCATGATAGAGGTGATACATGTAAAAGGAAGAGTCATAAGATGTTGGCTAAGTTTCTTTTTGCGTTTAGGTCTAGTAATCACCTTAGCACAAAGAAGTTTAGGCAAAATCATTTCTTGATTAAAAGTGAATGTAGGAGAAATGTTAGATCATGGAGAGAATGTGGACAAAGAAGGAGACTCAAAACCAAATTCTTACATAGGTTTATTGCTATTCTCAATACTTTGTTGCACACATCTTGAATCTTGTTTTGAAGTATTATTCATGATTGTGTTAACAATAATTGTTTGTGGCTACCTATAAGGATTAAATCCTAATCCATAATAATACTTGTGCCCCTCATTTCTTAAGGGCATTTGAATTCATTATTCATGCTGTTAGAATTTGTAATCTTTCCTTGGTGTATTTATAAACCAAGGTTAGACTATTAATCTTTTCTTGTTGTAATATATTAGGATATAAGCCTAGGTATCCTAAAATACTTCCTTTTTGTCTTCTTTCCACTTCATTCTATTTTGTCCTCTAGTGGAATATGTGAGGACAAATATTTATTGTAATTTGTAAATTAGTTTATTCCTCCTTAAGAGGAATCTCACACTTGGCCTCACACACTTATGAATGGTGGCATTCATTCACATGGGAGTTACATTTTGAACTCCTTCACTCATCTCTACTTATAGAGATATTTCTCCACACACTCAACACCAATTCTCTCACATTTTTTCTCTCTCTCTCTCTCTCTCTCTCTCTCTCTCTTAGTTCTATCATATTGTATTGAGCTAAGTGCTCATATTCTCTCTCTCTCTCTCTCTCTCTCTCTCTCTCTCTCTAGGCTTTTCATGCCTCATTCATAATTCACAAGGGGTTTTCTTTGCTTTCCCCTTTCAAATTCTTGTCTCCTCTTTGCTTTGTTGGTGTATGCTCCTAGATTTTGCACTAATTCATGGTATTTTCCTAACTCCTCACTCTTGGATTAAATAATTTCCTGCATTTCCATTGTTATTCTTTATCATTTTTAACATGGGATCAGAGCAGGTTGGTTTAATCTTTTTTTGAGTGTACAGGTGAAGGGGCTACCATATTTTGGAGCACTCCATATTGGAGACTCTCGAGAGAGATCTTACTAATCTTTTTCTTTTTTTTTCTTAAGTTAAAAAAATTGAAATTTTTTATAGGTTTGGTCGGTTTACCGCCAAACCCATTTTCTATAGTTAGCTAGTTTATTTCATGCAATTCCATTATTATCAAAAAAAATCTCAATATTTAACCTTGCTTAGGTTTGTGCAAGTTTGATTTTATTCTAAGTATATCATTATCTTAAAGGATTTAAAAATTAATTTATTTAGAACAAAAATTTAAATTGATTTATACTTTATTCTTCATATTTCCTTTCAAAATGTAATGATTTCTCTCTAATTTGCATGCTCTAACCATTTCAATCATTTCTCTTCCTTAAGGGTTGCATTTTTTTTTAAAGAAAGAGGATTATTAAAGTTGTTAAAATTTTAAAGTTCCTTTTTTATAACGTTCGTTCTGCTCGGAATATCCTTCTTCAAATAGCAATTCCTTTGTTTCTAGTTTCAACTCTCATTATTATCTCTGTAATTTTCTAAGTTTAGATCTTTACTTACATGTGTTTGTTCCTATAGCTATAATTTATGTTCTCTATTGATCAGTTCTTGGTGAGCATATCCTTTTTTCAAATTGGTTATGATTTGTTTCTAAATTCGTGTCCTTGGCATACATTTTTTTTTTCCTCTGTCTAACTTTTCTTTGCAGCCTCTTCTTCGTTAGAATATTTTCTCTGCATCGCTTTTGTTATGAGTGTTTGTTTTAGGGTTTCTCCTTTTCTATATCTCGTTTCTCCATTTCTCTTTGCGTGAGTCCTTTCATGTTCATTGTTTTTTGTGGCAAGCCATGGATTGAGTTTTTCCTGGCTCTTTCTTGTTTGTGTAGTTGCATGATCTCATTGCGGCTTCTTTTTTCTTGCATGGTGCGTCTTTAGGGTGTATCTTTTTTATTATTATCAAGATATAGCAGTAGCTTTCCTGCATCTAGTACCGATCTCAGCCTGGGGCATCTAGTTGAAGGCAAGCGACATCATATCTGCATAACCGTTCTAACGTCTATATCTGTAAGGCTTTCTTATGATTATTGGCGTGTTCAATTTTGATCCCTTCTTCTTTCTTCTTCGTGTTCGGTCTTGCAAGGCCGCTACAAAGCTTCGAGGTCAAAGTCTCACTGTGTTTTTCGAGTGCTCTTATTCTTACAATCATCTCTAAAAAAATTTCAGCGCTGGCATTTATGGAATCAGGCTTTATCGTGTGTTATTTGTTTTGAAATCATAGCTTTGTTATCATTTTTGCATGTTTTTGATAGTATCATTTTTGCATGTTAATTAGCATTTTTATTGCATTTCATTTTTTAATTATTTTATAGCTCTCACTTTGTTCTTTGTTCTTTGTTCTTTGTTCTTTGTTCTTTGTTCTTTGTTCTTTGTTCTTTATCTATTATATTTCCATGGCTACATTATTGTAGTAGAAATTGGGCATTTATCTGTTCGTTGTGTGCAAGTTGCAATATTCTGCAAGTGCTGCTTTACAATGTCTTTTCAATAAAATTGTCCTATGATTGCTTATAATTCTTGATCTGTTACTTTCTTTTACGGTTTTAAAATTAGCATGACAATATTCTATTGCACCTCTCAATAACGTTCATAACGTTAACATTAATTTTTGCAGAACATTTTTTTATATCATTTCAGAACATTTTTAATGTTAATATTATTATTTCATTGCAGACATTTTTACCATTAATATTATTATTTCATTGTAGACATTTTTTAATCATTGCATAGACATTTTTTTAATCATTGTTGTTTGCAGATAATATACATTCTCATATCTGAAGGTGCTGTGTCTTTTTCCATATATCTCTGTAGTTTGAGGGAATTGCTGATGAATATAAACTGAAAGTTGCCATATATCTTACTAACGGCTTATCTTTATTTATTTATTTTACTCTATTTATATCGAATTCGTTTTGCAGTGAACAACCAATCTCAGTTTAATTCTATATTCTGTTATTCTCCATGCATAAATCTTGAATATAATTGTCTCTGCAACTCATTTAATAGAAATTTTCAACATATGTAAAACTGTAACACCAAATTGCAAACATAAATTACTGACGTTTCTTTTTATCTTTGCATAACCTTTTAACGTTATTAACATTGCATAAAAGTTAATAGTATATCATTGCAGAACATTAAAGTTGAACGTATATCCTCTATGAAATAGAAATTTTTTTTTAAAAAAGGTTGCTTTTAATTTGAACTTTCTTCATTTAAGTTTTCAAATTATCCTTTTAAATTTTTTATATTAAAAACAAAGGTGTTTTGTTTTATATGAAAAAATAAATAATAAAGTTTTTTTTAATTAGAATATTAATTAGAAAGTTTTAAGTTTTTTTTTAATTATTAATGTTTTTAAATATATTTGTGAATTTGTCATTAAATTTGGTTTCTTAAAGATTTAGATTTATTCAATATCACTTTTTTAATCAATATTTGTCATTTAGATTTATTAAAGACAGATTTAATCAATTTTAAGTTTTAAAAAAAAAAAAAAAAAATTCTTTTAATTTGACATTTATTTTTTCATATTAATTGATTCTTTTATTATTTGAATTAGGAATTTGTTTTTTTATTATTTCTTTCTTGTCTAATTTATTTTCATACTCCTTTTCAAATAAGGGGGATTTTTTTTCCGGTTCTCTATTTATTGTCATCATGTCTCTGTTTAAACTCACTCGTTCAAATTATCCTGTTTGGCGGACTCACATGTCCGATCTTTTAAAAACTCAAAACTTGTTTGATGTTGTGTCTTCACCTAATGTGAAATTGACTTCCACTGCTCCTCAGGCTGACCAAGATTCTTGGCACTCGAAAGATGACCAAGCATATGGCCTAATTGGCCTCTCACTAAATCCAAATTTATACCATCTTATCTTAGATTGTACTACAACACATCAGATGTGGCATGTCTTAGAAAACACCTTTCAAACTTACACGAAACCTATTTTTACTAGTAAACTCTATGATTTGAAACATAACCATATTCCTAATTCTTTAGCTGATAATTATTGTTGTCCCATTGACAGAATTGCTAATGTTTATGTTCCAAATGATGTTGTTTATGCTCCTATTTTGCAAGATAACCACATCTTTGTTTCTGCTCCTCACATTAACGATAATATTGATACTCTTCAAAAGGATAATTATGAGCATAATAATCTGTTTACTGTTGATGATGATGGTAATAATCTGTTTTACTCTCTTGTTGATGATATGTTTGACCAAGAAGATGAAATTATCTCTACCTTTCTTAATGTTACTTTACCTTGTTTAGGATATGGTTATTAATCAAGATGAAATTTGTGATGAAGGTACCAATCCTATGATTATTATGGAGGTTAATGATAATAATGATGATACTTATACTAGCTCTCCTCTTCATATTTCATATATTGATGAATATGTTACAGATTTGTTTTATGCAACTGGAGATTGTATTTCTAATTCTATGACTCATGATTCACATTATGATGAATACGTCATAGATTTATTTTATGAACCTAAAGATTTCTTTTATAATTCTATGAACCATGATTCACAATATGATTTTTTCAACAGTGTTACTGATTCAACACTAGGTGATCCCAATGATGGGCACTCTACCAGTGTTTCTTGCCTTTTTGCAGGCTCAAGTATTGATTATGTTCCTATATGCTCCAAAGTAGATCATGAATTTCATGCCACTCAAATGGCTCTAATGGAGGACCAACCTCCTTCCCTAAACTCTAATCTTCTTGATGATATTATTGATCGAGGAAATCCCAATCATGGGAGATCCCCTCATTGTTCTTGTTTTGTTGAAGATTCAGGTGATCCTTCTTGGATAAACAATGAAGACTCTCAAAGTTTACCTAAAGATTTGGGTCTATATCCACAAGCACCTACACTCTTGCATTACAACAATCAAAGGAATCCTATTTCAAGATCCAAGCATTTATCATTGCACCATCACCTTGTATCAACACAAAGTGAAGAAAATCAAGCTTTCCTCCTCTACTACAAGAAGGATAATCTAGTTGCAGATTTTTTGTAATTACCCCAAGTAAACATTAAATGGGGGTGTTAGAATTTGTAATCTTTCCTTGGTGTATTTATAAACCAAGGTTAGACTATTAATCTTTTCTTGTTGTAATATATTAGGATATAAGCCAAGGTATCCTAATATACTTCCTTTTTGTCTTCTTTCCACTTCATTCTATTTTGTCCTCTAGTGGAATATGTGAGGATAAATATTTATTGTAATTTGTAAATTAGTTTATTCCTCCTTAAGAGGAATCTCACACTTGGCCTCACACACTTATGAATGGTGGCATTCATTCACATGGGAGTTACATTTTGAACTCCTTCACTCATCTCTACTTATAGAGATATTTCTCCACACACTCAACACCAATTCTCTCACATTTTTTTTCTCTCTCTCTCTCTCTTAGTTCTATCATATTGTATTGAGCTAAGTGCTCATATTCTCTCTCTCTCTCTCTCTCTCTCTCTCTCTCTCTCTCTCTCTAGGCTTTTCATGCCTCATTCATAATTCACAAGGGGTTTTATTTGCTTTCCCCTTTCAAATTCTTGTCTCCTCTTTGCTTTGTTGGTGTATGCTCCTAGATTTTGCACTAATTCATGGTATTTTCCTAACTCCTCACTCTTGGATTAAATAATTTCCTGCATTTCCATTGTTATTCTTTATCATTTTAACACATGCTTACCACATCCATTCCCATTGAATCCATGCTTCACTAATAAATGATAACTAGGACCATAATGAGAAGCCATAACAAAAAGAGTTAATGGAGTCTCATTTGTCACTACATCATCACAACTAGGTCTAATACTTTCTCAAGATTCGTTAGGAGCAGAAGAAATGACAAAATTGTCACTAAGGTCACTAGAAAGAGGAGTTGTTTTGATTAATTTGTCAGACTTAGATTGCATAAATTGAATGTTTAAAACTTTTTATTCTCTAATAAAATTTGGTGTACAATCTAAGGATCCCCAATCATCATCTGAAAGAGAACTAGAGGAAGGAGGATCGTCCTTAGGTTGACAATCAATTTTAGAATCAAGGTCTTATTTTTATTTAATAGACACACGAGTATTGCTTGATTAAACATTCAAAGTATTCGATCTATCATCTATGTGAAGAGTGTACATCACATTGTTATAAAGGACTTTGACTTTTCGATGAAGAATTGAAGGAAAGTCATGCATATTATGTAACCAAGGTATACCCAAGAGAAGGTTATAATTAAGAGGTTAAGGCATCACATGAATAGGAGTATCTAGAATAACCAGACCTGCTTTGATAGGTAAAGTGATGATGCCTAATGTTTTCATAAAAATATTATCAAATCCACGTATAGGAATATTATAAAGTTTAATATTTGAAAGATTAGCTTTAATTTCTTTCAGCAATCCATACTACAAACATCCAATCCTAACCCGTTATTAATTAATGCCCTTTAAATAAGATTTCCTTTGATAATGACATCTACCATAAGGGAATTGTATTGATTTTGAACTTATTCTGAAGGTAAATCATCTTGAGTTAAGATAATTTGAGTAGGGACACGTGTAGTATGCCTACATTCTAGAAAGGAATTAATATTGTCTTGGTTAGGAGGAGGATTCAAAAGAGTGGTTAAAGATTTTTGCAAGGATTCATGACATGTAGGGTAAGTTTTAAGAAGCTCCCAAAGAGAAATCTTGGCAGGGGTATTATGGACTTATTGTATTGAGTAATACTTCTTTCCAAGATTTTGAGGAAGATTGGGTGTAGGAGGAAGCACAAGTTGGGAAGGTGGGAGAGAAGTAGGACCAACTAGATTAGTAGGTTGTAGATTATTTCATTTACAATAGGTGTGATCCATTGCATGATAATCCTTAAATAATTCCAAAGGACTTGTAGTTTTTCCTTTAACAATTATAGTAGGCTTATTTGGAGTTTGAATAGAACTTTGAGGGGTATATCCCTTAACCGTAATCATAGGTGTAGTAAAAATTTTAGGGGTAGATTGAGGATGACCCTTAATAGTCATGATAGGTCTATTAGTAGTTTGAGAGGAAGTTGATTGAGGATATCCTTTGACAATTATCATAGGCTTGTTGACTATTGTAGGGTGAGCATGGATATTGACAACATTAACTTGATTAGGTTCTTGATTCTTCATGGTTTCATTAATAGAAGGGAGAGAGTTAAGGAAATTAGTAATGGTAGGATCCTCTTATTCCAATATTTCCTTAGCATATGGATCATGTACTTTCTTTAATGTCTTCCTCTTGCTCTAGAATATCCTTTAAAAGGGGGTATGTTTTAGGAGAAGGAGAAACATAAAGCATGAATGTGTCATATTTAGAGGAAATGGAAGAAATGTAAACTATTATATCATCTTCCTTGACCAAGGTTTTTTCACAAGGGAGAGAATAGTCAACATTATCATCTAATGGTTTATCCCAAATAGTGAGATCATTGCAAAATTTCAAAGGTCCATCCATAGAAGGCAAGTTATAACTATCAACGTTTAGCAAGATATATGAATGAGGAAATCACATATTAAGAGAAAAGTTAACATCAAACTTCAACAATTCTCTCAAAATAGAGAGGTTATTGAAAGAAGGTTTAAGAACGCCTTGCACCGATATGACCTCATGGAGAGGGGGGTCTTTAGGAGAAGCTAAACTACTATCACTTTGAGAAAATAGATGCATTGCAAGACTGATCTAAAAGAAAACCATGCATGTAATGAAATTTTGTTGTTTTTTTCATAAATGTAAATGCATAAACAAGAAATGAATTGTAATGATAACTATTTAGTGTATGCAATTAAATATATTTGCATTTTTTCTCATTCTGAAATACAAGTAGTTATATTAGATCTAAGTGGCTAACAATGCAACAATGAAAAGAAGATCTAAAATCTAAATGAAATGCATATAAAATAGATGCAAAAGAGATAAAGTTAGATACATGAAATGTAACAAAGTAGATTTAGGTAGAAAGGAAACCTAACACCAAAATCAAAATGGATATGTAAGATTTTGGGTTCACCAAAATGTAACATATAAAATGGTGAACAATGCTAGGATAGATCACTCACCAAATTATAGGTACATGTAGGAAGATCCAAGACTTTGAAACAAAGGAAATCCTATTAAGAAAAGGTAATGTCCCAATTCGTGATATTCAAAATGTAGGGTCTTGGATTTAGTATTCATTTGCCTAAGAGAAGGGGTCATAAATGATATGTAAGAGAGGAATCTAATCTATGAAAGTAAGTATTATGAAATAAAAAAGAAGGAAATGTATTCACCATGAGGGCTAGTAGAGGTCCAAACATCAATTAAGTACTATAAAATGAAAAAGAGGGAAATGTACTCACCACGAAAGCTAGTAGAGTTCCAAACTTCAATTCTGAAAATGAGATATAAAATTGTACCAAAACCTAGAACAAATATAGAATAGCTCTAGATCTAGAACCAAGAAGCTAGAAACTGCAAATTGTGAAACTTTGGGGGTCTCAAGAATAGGTCGACTTCCCTAGTATAGGTCAAATTCCTTAGTATAGGTTGACTTCAACCTATACCTAACTCTGTCAAAGACAAAAATAATTTCTGGCTCTTGTAGATGTTCTATTAAGCTTTCCAAATCTTCAATTGAAAATGTACTTTTGAACTATAGGGTACATGTCAACTTTGACCTATACTTAAGAGCGTCTGAATCACAAAAAGAAATTAGATCTGGGAAGTTCTTCCAAATGGGTCCCCATATATGCAATTATATATGTCATCCAAACCTATACCTATACATAAGAGAGAGGGGGAATTTTTTTGGGAGAGGGACTTGCCTCGATCAAACCCATGTTTAGGAATTAACCTTAAATTGAAATAAAAGAAATGCTAGCATGTGGTAAAGATTAAATCTAACAATGGAATGTAGCATACCATGTAGTTGCAATTATGCTTAGTATGTGATCAAGTATGTTGATGCAATAGGTTTGACTCAACACAAAAACTGAAAGGGAATCATGTAAGACAAAACCTCATGTAGCAGATGCTTGTAATTCACCTCAATGTAGGATTGAATAAGAAGAAGAAGAAGAAGACTTGAATGCCTGTATGTGGATCTCATCCTTTGATGGTCAACTCCTTTATCTCCAATGAAGAAAGAAGTTAGATCTATGAAAGTAAATGCATGCTTGATTGAGTGATGGATGGATGCCTTTAGTAAATTTGTGCTTGCCTTGCTTGAACTTATTGAATGAACCTTGGAATTGATTTCTTGAAGTGTATAATGTATGCTCATAGATCATAATGAATGCCTAGATGTGAAAATGAGAGGAAGATGCCTCATTTTAAATAGTGATTTGGAACTCAGATTTGCAAAGGCCAACAAAGAAAAGTGAAAAAAAGCTAATACTTTGCATCGGGCCTAGGAACCAATCAAAATTGACAACTTTGGATATTGGTCAAGGTTGACCTATACCCAAAGGTACAAATCTTGAGATAAACCTTTTGAAATCCAATAATTATTGAAAGATATCAAGGGAAATGGAAAGATAAATGGGAAAATTGATCATAAATGCATTTAAATCTTGAAATTATGAAAATGGGACCTAAGAGGGAGATGAAGCATAGAAATTAGAGCCAACTTAGAATTTTATGCAAGATTGATGGAAGAAAGAGGACCTTGATTTAAATTATGTATATAATTAAATGCAGTATGAGGTCCTAATGTAAGAAAGACACTAACGAGGGCTAAAATGGTCCCAAAAAGTGCTTAAAATGAAGTGTTTACTTTTTAGGATGGTATATAATATCTTCTTTTGTCAATCAATCCATATTTTTCAGAAGAATTTCATCAATTTTCACCCTTTTGATCTTGTTCAAGTTGTTTGATTCAATGTTTTAATTGGGTTGATTTGATGTTTTCGATCTTGGTCAAATATTTGGATGTTTAAAATTTGATGTTTAGGATTAATCGAAAAAGTTCAAATGTTGTGATTTTTTATTTTGATGAAACACATTTGAGTCATGCTTGTTTATGATTCAATGATCTCACTAAGTTTGGATTGTCCCTCAATTTGATTTTGATAATGATCACGTTCCATTATTGTCCTGTTCATGCATTCAGCCACTCCATTTTCCTGTAGAGTCCTTGGAACTATTTTCTGTCTACGAATACCAGTAGAGGCACAATAATCTTCAAATTCTTTGCTGCAATACTCACCACCATTATCAGATATGAGACATTTTAATCTTTT